>VDFB02058242.1:58537813-58591835 GCA_007258455.2 Sequoia sempervirens
CCCAGTTGGAGGCTCAATGTTTACCTCCATTTCATTATTTGTTTCTTTCTTTTCTTCAGAGGGTGGCTTTTAAACTTCTTCTCCAACATCCTTTAGTTGTTGGGAAAGTTCCTCCTCTAGCTCTTGATCGGAGGTTTCCATGATATATTTTGCATTGGAATCTTCAATATCTTCCTTGGAAGACCCTATTTCTTCCTCCTTGTGCACCACTTCACCAATTACCAGGTGCTAATGCTTTGGTTGTTCATGATAATCATCAACTTCCTCCTCCATTTATTTTGGTGTATCCCTTTATTTCCTTTCCAACTCTTTAGATATTTGCATTGTTACTTTCATTTCTAGTGGGTCAGTAAGAGGACTAGGGATAGGAAGGCCAAAAACAACTTGTGCTAGGGAGCTCTACACTATAGGGTTCATGAATATCCAAGAGAGCTCTATTAGTATGTTATGCATTTTCCTAGCAAAGGCTTCCAAGAGAAAGAGGGTAGGTATTGTTGTCATTACAGTGGCTAGTGGGATAATTGATGATGGAGACATGGAGGAGGAGGAGAGTGGAGAAGTGGTAGTAGACGAGGAATCCACCACCAAGATGGGTGCAGTAGGCAAGGCAGAAGCAAGGTGGACTGAAATGTCCATCACTGCAGCTTGGTGAAGAAGCAAAACACTGAAGTGACATGTACACAAACAGTGTGTAATTTTATTGCTCACCTCTCCCTTTCCCTGCCAGAGGGTCTTCTTAGTGGTGGTAATTTCCTGAAATTCCCTAACTTCTTTTTGGAAGGCTCACCCTTCTCGACACTCCCTCGAGTACACTGAAGTGGAGCAGGCTAATGGCAATTATTTATTTTCTCTTTCTTGACCTAGTAGCTAGAGGGGATTTTGAGGTTTCCCCAAAAGGGGTGGCAACTGTCCTACTATCTGTCTCACTTTTGGGCTCATCCTCAAGCTCATTGTAGGTCAAGGTAGCTCCTTGTAGCCTCAATTGAGCAATCTTCCCATCAATCCATTTTTTTTCCTCACCTCTATGGGCTTCATCAAAATATCAAGGTCATTAACCTCTTCCTCACTCCAATCAATCAAGGGCAATAGTAGGTTGGCAATGGCATCACACCTCAGATCTATCACCATGTTCTCATCTTCAAAAATTTGATCCCACACCAAAAAAAGGTTCACTATTTTGACAAAATATGTTTCCATGCACATGTAATGCCTCATAAGCACCTCCTTATCATCTCTGAAATTGGCCCAAAAGTCCTAAACATTATGCAAATGGGCATAGTCTATCCCTACCATCTTCTTCAACTTGCCATACAAATCCATCTGTGGCCTAGTAGTATGGAATTCTAAGTTATATTCAACTAATTCCTTATCAGAATACTCTGCACAGTGGGATGTGGGGAGTGCATACATACCCTTACCAAATGTGAGGGGATAAGGGATACTTTCCCTATGCTTGTTGCATAGAAGGATGTGTGCACGCTACAACTATCAAGAGAGTTCACGTAATATCAACTGGTCATTTGTGTATCAAGGAAACTTATATGGACTTTCTGAGAAATACTCAGCTCAAATGTATGCAAATTTTAGAAACTGAATAAATAGAAATTCGAAATAGTGGATGAAGGTTTTGGCACTATGGGTAACCCTTTTTTCAAATTCACCTCCAAGAAATCTGATTATATGCCCAATGAAGGCGTCGTTGACCTTGCATTTCTTGAAGTTTCTAAATTGAAGTTGTAAGTTTTTGTCATATAACTTCAATTCTCTCCCTAGAGTCTAGCTTGGAGCTACAAATAGTCCCCTATACTGAGCATGGTCAATGAGAAGATAGACTAGATATGAAGTCATGTACAATTGAGAGCTTTTCTTTACAGCTACAAACTGCTCATGTAAGTAGTTGCTAATCATCCCTGCCCAATAGAATTTAGTTTTTCCTATGATAATTTACTCTATAAGATAGAGCATCCATTCTTGGAAGAATGCTACAATTTGGAGGCCCATAACTATGCTTAGTAAGGTCACCAAATCATGGTAATATTCATAGAAATTTCCCCTAAAGAGCTCCTAGGGTACTTTGTTTGCACTACCCCTCTTCTCCTTTAGCCAATATTAGTTAATCCATTTCTTGCACTTAAGAGGGTTGGCCTCCCATGTTCTCTCAACACATTCCTTTGTTTTCTCCTTCATATCATCAAAGGTGGGTATATGGAAAGTCTGTTTGATAGACTTGGCGGACAAATCAGCCAATACATTTCCATCTCTATCCACTATTCTTCTAGTGTTTGCCTGATATGCCTCTCTACAGGCCATTACCAATTTAGGAGCTATGAGAGTAGGCAAGAAACCAATAGCCTTGGCCAACCCACTCCCTTTAATCCTTTTAGCATTCTCTATGGTAGGGTTGACAATGACCCTCTATTTGAACTCATAGATGTCGATGCGCCCCAAGTTAGTATCTGAGATCTCTTTCTAGTGTGTGGTGACCTTTGAATTGAGGGGTTCTCCTTGGAACTTATACTTCATCTAATCCTTGTCTTCTTTGCCTCTGGGTGCTTTAGCTAGCTTCTTTCCCTTTTCCTTTTTTGTGGATGGTCCCGCAGTTGGATCCATATATCTTGCAAGCAAGGGAGCAATAAGCACATTCAAGTAGAAATGTTAGCGAAATCCTACAAAAAACATTGTCAGACCAAGTAGTTCACCATTCAAGGATCCTAACATTTCTTTCATATCATCCTTAGTATTTTGTTTGAGGAATTTATGGAAATGTGGGCCTAGGGGTGCAGACTTTCCTAGGTTGGCAGTCATTTTGAAGGCAATTTTGGATGAACAATGGATAGGGCACGATGGCTAACATGGTTCTACCCACATCAAGACTTGCTCATGAAGTGAGGTCCACTAAGGAGGTCAAGCTATTTTGGCACATGTTTCAAATCAGTTTTGAAGTTCTAGATTCATTAAATTGATTATTTAGGCATGCGGGCCTAAGATATGTAGACGCCAGGGATCTATTGGCTATTTGGAACTCTGTCGTTTGAAAATGGCTCTGGCAAGGTTGCGCCCTGCAAGTAGCATTCCGCCATGTGGGATATATGGATTCAAGGGATGGTGCCACTTTATTATTGAAGTTCAAGTCATTTGGAAGAGTGCAGAAAGGCTCCGGGGGTTGGTTATTCAGAACAGTGAAGGTGGGATGGAAGTCTACCAAGGGAGACCTACACTATCAGATCTGCATGCATCTTAGGCATTGCTTAATCGTTGGTGGATAACTAAAGGGAGACAGTAGGGTCGAGCCCCAAGTAGAGGCCTAATGGAGGTCATTGGTCATTTTGATGAGCAGGATGGAGTTCCGAAAGCGGCCACCCAAATGGGGTGGCCCACCTAGTTTTCCTGACTTATTTGTTTAATTTTTGGGCTTAGATGGAGGTAACAAATGTGGGCTCCATAGGGCAGAGAGATGTATGTCTAAGGTCATCTGGAACAAAAAACACACCATGACGGCTCATAAATGGAAGTCTGCAAGGAGAGGCCCCCAAAAGAACCAACACTTAGTCAATTTTAACATGGGGAGATTGGACAAAAAAGGTAGGATCGGGACCCAGCTGTCGAAAGGTCCTGAGGGTTTTTCCATTTTGAGTAGTCATTAATGCAGCTGTGAAAGGGTAGTGGAAATCTACAAAGGATGGTCTATCTCAAATAAATTTCTTTAGTTTTGAGCTCGAACGGTGGTCATGAAGGTAAGGTCTGTAGGGAATGAACACCTTGGTTCAGGAATGGCTGCAGTAACCCCAAGTTCCACACATGGCCAATAGGAAAATTTTCTAAGGATTTCATAATTCCAAGACATGGGTTTTGATCATTGGGGCTCATCTAACTAGTTTCTTAGTTTTCTTTTACCAAAATTTAGCAACTTTCATGAAAATTAAAGAAAAACCAAAGGATAACCCGATGGCAGAAGACCAACTTGAAGAACTCAATGAAAATGGTTGAGGGAACTGCAAATGGTCAATTAATGAGCAGTGACACGATCTTGTAGGTGCAAGGGCAGCATTGGCGGGAGGCTTTGACAAGATTTCAGAAACTTCTAATGCTGAAAATGATGGGTTGATCCTACTATTTATAGAAATTGCAACATTTAATTCCCACCATTAATGTGGGTACAAAGATAGTTGAGGATGGTGGGCCTATGTTTTGAGAGGGGCAGTGTCGGAAGTGGCGGGGTTCACAAAGCGAGTGACATTCATGCATTGGCCATTTAACAAGTCGAAAGAGAGGATGGAAACGGAGGCTGAGGGTCCTTGAAGGTGGGAAGTTGTACTGAGCTGACCATTTGAAATAGAGAAAGTAGGGTGGTGCTCCATGTGGAGCAGCCCGCAGGGGCGAACCCGCGGGGCTCAAAGGACAAATACTTCTAAGTTTGAAGGAAAACTGCTAGGGGAACCCCACAAAGGCCAAAGGTTTTGAAATTTTGAGGGTGGAAAAAATTGGTTAACTCAAGATGGTTCTTCTAAGACTCCTTGACCACTTAGGACTCAAAAATAAGAGGCATGCAAAATGATACTATGACAAAAGCAACCCGACAAAGCGAGAAGAGAGGGTCCTCGTTCTGAACGAGGTATGTGTGTTATAGACACATGTTCTTTAGGTGTTTGTTGTTGCAAAGGATTTATTGGATTTTAGGGTGTTGATGGAATATTCTAGATTGTGTTTAAGTCTTGTGTGTGGTTTGCAAGTTGTATTTGGATTTGAGGAAGTATGTACTTAAATTTTTAATGGTGCTAATGTAGGTTTCACTAACCTTGGGTGTTTACACTAACTACAGATATGCTTTAGTGTTTTTGGAAGCATGGCGTGGCATGCATATGAGGATTTAGGTCCAAGTTAAGGTGTGATGTGGTCGACCATCATTCCTCTCAATCATGGGAATATTTTAGTGTCGACCCAATTTGAATTTGTACATTTGAGGTGCATAGTTGACCTTGAAAGATGTTTTTGACATTACAAATGGTATAAAGGCAAGGTGAATTTTTGGATTAGTGGGTGTAGAAGAGAGGATGTATTGAGATGAAAATTTAATTAGGTGCAAATATCTAAAGTGTGAGGCTAATTCCTATGAATCCAACATAGTGAGTAGTGTTGGAACACAACAATCTACTGAGAGGGGGGTGAATCAGTAGATATTTAAAATTTTAACTCTTAAACCTTTTGAGCAGAAAAAATTCTTAAAACAACTTAATGTGCATATTGACACATGGGATATAGAAATTTAAACAAGCACACAACCAAGAAACACATAACATAGGATATATGTGGAAAACCCAAGATGGGATGGTCAGAAATGCTACTAGGAGATACTATCCTAATCCAACCTCACAAAGAAACCTTTGGTTACAAATTTTAAGGGAACCAACCCTAAGGAGACACCAATCCCCTATTTTGAGTACCCACTTAGTTATTTGATGGAACCAACCAATTAGATTTACAACATAAAGGATTATTACAATTTGTTCATCAAGAACACAAATCAATGTTACAACTTACTTTGTAATTGCTTAGGTCTTTGTTGCTGCCACAACAACTCTCTTATTTTCTTTGCACCCCACTTTTTTATTCTAATTTTTTCTTTTTTTCTTTAGTGCATTCTCTGTTCACCTCAATGATCTCAGATTACTCTTTGTACAATGCACACACACATTGCTTCAACTCTTTCACCATTTTTTTAACTCAACAACTACTTTCTAAACATATGGTTTTTGTTGTTCCATACCATCGGTAATTTCCTTGAGATTTTCTACCATGTGTATATCTTTTGTTAAGGTTCTAGGATATCTTATTCACTACCATACTCCTACATTGAGCCACACAACATTTAATTCTGGTGCAGAGAATTTTCTAAGAATAGCAATCTACAAAACCCTAAATTAGATATGCATTTAATTTATTCCCTTGTTCATTCACTCTGATTTGATCATCATCATTTTGGAAATCTATGCCATCGCTTAGTAGATCAAATCTCTACTGATATTGGTTGCAGGTGTAGTTGAATGAATTCAATTCATTCAATAAGTCAATTACAAGTTGAAACCCTATTTACATAGACTTAGCTATTTGATATCTTCATATTTGAAACCGTACCATCGATCTCATCACTTTTTGCCATGATCCAACATTCTTTGTTCATCATCACACCTTTAAATTTTCATTTTTAGATGAGCCTTCCTTTAAATCTCCATTATGGATCATGTCCATCACATATCGTTGCTTTGTTTATGGCTTCAACGTTCATATGCACGATGATAGGAACCATGGTGATCACCATTGGATCAATCACTAAAAAATCTACACCGTCCCTCACTATATGACAGGTAGAAAGCATGGGACCATAAAATATTAGCTAGCTAGTAGGCTAAGGCCATATTTCCACCATTGACATCACCTTCTTCTATCCATTACTCATCACAAGAACCATCCTACCACTTCACTTCACAACAACGATGTGAAGCGACCAAGTAATATGTTGCCACATGTTTGTTGGACCCACCTTTGAAGTTGTTGAAGGGAATATAAAGTCACTTACTTCAATATCTAGAAGTCTAATCGATGAAGTTCTATCAGAATGTTGAAGGGGCCAACTATCCTATTCCACTAATATTCAAATGTCTCCTCGAGATACCTTGTAGTCATCATTTTTTCAATGAGACTCTTGGGACTTTCTCTTCAAATTTCCACTATCACCTTGATGTGGCTTCAGTGTTCCAAAGAAGGGACTCCTAAGTGACTCCTATTGATGTGGTGAAGTCTCCTCGACATAGAACAAAATATTTGTTGCAAAAATTAGAAAATATTAACATTGACAAACATTAACTCAATGGTAAATGTTGGGAAAGGGGGTCAATTCCCCTCATGGTGTAATAGGCTTAAATTACAATTTAAGCAACTGAAAACCTCCAATAGGTAGTCAATTGTTGGCAACACAAGGGAATACAATAGAGAGGAAGGGGGTGAATTAATTATCACAGAATTTTAGAGCTTATTCAACTTATTAACCTTATTCTTAGATATGATCTATAACCATGAAATCATAAGTGAAAAACACATCAAAAACACACATAACACCAATATTTTTACGTGGAAACCCTGTTAGGGGAAAAACCATGGTGGAGGTCAATCCACAAGATTATACCCTATTAAAAGTGTAAATAAATATGAATGGGGAATGCACATGCATTCAAGCATACTGCTTAGATATCACTGATTAATTACAAAAGGAATCTACATACTTTCTTATATAAAGATTTTAATTACATCCATCAAACTTGAATTGAGAAAAATAGCATCTGCTAATGCTTGATTATAGTTCTAGTTGAGCTCATGAATACTTCTTCACTCTTCTTCACTCTTCTTCATACTCTACTCTGCCTTCATATGATCTAAACAATATTCACATATAGCATGGCACACTTCATACACTCATCCACTCTCATGCATTCAAATGATAAAACAATCGCTTATATTATCCACATCAAGAAATTACATCTCTACAAGTCGGCTTCAACAAAATAATAAAAAGAATATCAACTTTCGGCCCAAATCAATAAAGATTATTCATGCAAATAAACCAAGGTCATCCATAACATAGTGAAGACACAAAATAACATCCTCAAACATGAACCACTTCAATTAATTACTCCTCAATTATCCACAACGCACTGCAAACACCTTGTCGGCCAAGAACATAAAAAACATGAACACACAAGAGAAAATATTAGATCACTAGCACAATGATCAATGTGAATGTGCAACACATATAGAGCATGATATAAAGACATCCACAAATATCATGAATCACTAGACAAGCATCTGCAACAACATACCAACTAAAATCAAATCATCTCCATTCAGGAACACCAATTGAAGTAACAAAAAAATTGTCAAAATACAAATCTCCATAACTTGATCAACCCTTCACGCAGATCTTTGAAACTTGGCATGGATAAACTAGATATACTAAAAAAGAAACCCTTTAGTCCACAACTTCTAAATAGTAACATACTAAACTGACTGACTGACTATACTTCACTTAACCACTAACAACTTGCAACTCTTTTTATTACAATTTTCTCAATATCCTCGGCATATACAACTTCAAATGCATTAATTATAATAGTTTTGACACCAATGAAAACCACATATCAGCAACATAACCACAACATCGAACAATCAATAAAAAAAAATCCTCTTCACAATGTCATGATTACAACTCTAGGGTTTAGTCAATAAACCCTAATTCTGACCAAGAGAAAACATAATTCATTTCTAGGAATATTATACATTCTTTGAACCAACCAATTACATATCTAGAATTTACTTAGAAAACCCATATCGAAACTATCAATAGATTTTCATTCAAATGCTTGGAGACCATTAATGTAGAAAGATGACAACATTTTTTCAACATTGTAAGATTTTGAGAAACTTTTGCAACCTTTGCAAAATAATTCTTCTTTCACCAAAAACCTGTACTTGTGCTTTGAGAACTTGATCCACATCTCTTTGTCATCATGCCACTAGACTTCCTTGTATGATATCTTCTTTTGAGATTAATGACAATAATATGCCAACAATCTCCCCCTTTTTCATTGATGGAAAAACTAAATGCTCATACCAATTAAATAAATGTTCTAATACCAATTGTAGCCTATAACATTAAAGCCTGTACCAATTGAACCATTTGCACAACAATTCACTCCCCCTTTGGCATGCATTTCTTCTTTGCTTACACTTTTGAGAATTTTCATATTTTCCTCCCCTTTTGACATAAATGGGAAAGGTAGATTCTCCCTGAAAACATACTCCCCCTTTGGCAAGAAATCCAAAGAGAAAGTGGATATCCTTGAATTTTCAACCATCAAGTCATTGAAAATTTGTAAAACCAGATTACCTGACTTGATCCTTTTTTTCTCTATATCTAGGGATAAATGAAGTACCAATTAAGCTCCCCCTGGATTCATTCCCTATCACTATTTAGTTATATGATGTGGGAGAAATGAATCCTAACTACTGCCTCAGATATTCAAATTGTTCCTTGGGAAGAGGCTTAGTAAATATGTCAGCTACTTGTTCTTTTGTTGGAACATACTCCATGTTGATCACCTTGTCTACAACCTTTTCTCTGATGAAGTGATACTTGATGGATATGTGCTTTATTCTAGAGTGCATCATTGGATTCTTTGATATGTTTATGGAACTCGAATTACCACAAAGAATTGGGATACATTATTTATACTCAAACTTGATATCCTTAAGCATCTACTTCATCTAGAGGAATTGAGTACAACAAGTTGTTGCTGCAACATACTCTACTTCTACTATGGAAAGAGTGAATGATTCTTGCTTCTTGCTCATCGAGGAAACCAATTTTTTTCCCAAAAAGAATGCTCCACAACTTGTGATTTTCATATAATCTACACTTCGTACTCAATCAACATCTATGTATCCTGTCAAAGAAAAATTATTGCTCTTGGGATACCACAACCCATGGTTCGTAGTGCTTTTGATATATCTAAAATTATTTTCACTGCATTGACATAAGATTCTTTTGGTGTAACCTGGAACCTTTCTACCATACACACTACTTGCATAGTATCTTCCCTCGATGTAGTTAAGTATAGTAAACTTCCAATCATTGACCTATACAACATCTAAATTGTATCTGGTGATTCATATGATTTTCTTAAATTAGAACTAGTTATCATGGGGGTGTTTACTTGTCTATTGTCCTCCATACTAAATTTCTTAAGAACTTCCTTAGAATACTTGGTTTGAGATATAAATATACCATTCTCAGTTTGTACAATTTGTAAACCAAGGAAAAATGACAACTCCCCTAACAATGACATCTCAAATTCATCTTGCATATGCGTAGCAAATAATTTACACATTTTATCATTGCTACCTCCAAATATGATGTCATCTATAACATATACAACAATAATCATGTGCTCGCCTTCTAATTTTAAGTACAAATTACTTTTTGCACATTGTTTTTTGAATCCTTATTGTTGTAGGTACTAGTCTAATCTAGAATACATGCTCTAGGTTCTTGCTTAAGACCATACAATGTTTTCCTTAATCTACACACATAATCATCATCTTCTGATAGATGAAAACCTTCTGGTTGTTCTATGTATACTTCCTCTTCTATGTTTCCATTAAGGAATAAAGATTTAACATCCATCTAATACACTTAAAATCCTTTATATATTGAAAATGAAATAAACATTTTGATTACTTCTAATCTTGTCACAGGTGCAAATGTTTCTTCAAAATCAATGCCTTCAACTTGTGCATATCCCTTGCACACTAATCTTGCCTTATTTATTACTATGGCTCCATATTCATTCATTTTTTTTCTAAACACCCATTTAGTCCTAATTACATTTTTTCTTTGGGGTCTACGAACCAACTCCCATGTTTCATTCTTTTCGATCTAATTTAGCTCCTCTTCCATGGCCTCTATCTATCTTTCATCCTTGTTGGATTTAGTTAAAAAAATTGGTTTAATCTAAGATAGGAGAGAAAAGTTAACTTTCTCTTTGTTTCTTGCAAATCTCCTCCTAGTCTAAAATCCTTTATTTCTATCCCCAATTATCTGATTCGTTGGGTGATCCTTCTACACATACTTTGTAGGTGCCTTCTCAACCTCTTTTTTGGATTATTCTTCATTATTTTCCACATTGTCTTCATAATTTGAATAATCTTCAAATTAATTTTGATCAAATTTGATATGCTTAATGCTTTCATCAATCTTGACATTGATGCTTTCCAAAATCTTACCTAGTCTTTTGTCATAGCATTTATAGGCTTTTCTTTGGGTGGAATATCATAGAAATACTCCATCACTTTTTGATTCAAAGCTTCCCAAGTTCTCATATTCTCTCTTAATGTAGCATTTGCTTCCAAACACTTTGAAGTGCTTAACAGAAGTAGGTCTACCACACCACAATTCATAAGGGGTCCTATCACTACATACTCTGATTTGGACTCTATTTAGAATATATATTGCAGTTTGAATAGCTTCTCTCCAAAATATATTAGCTAATCTGGCCTCATTTAACATTGTTTTGGCATGTCCTTGACAACTCTATTTTTTCTCTCAACAACTCCATTTTGTTGTGGAGTTCTAAGTGAAAAATATTGTCTCTTGATTTCATGTGCCTCATAGTATTCAAAAAATTCACTTGAGGTAAATTCTCCTCCTCTGTCTAATCTAAAAAATTTAATCCTTCTTCTCAATTCTTTTTCAACCATTTTCCTGAATATCTTAAATATTTCAAATGCTTGTAACTTGTGTCTCAGAAATGTTACCCATGTCATTCTTGTGTATTCATCAACTAGCAACATAAAGTACCTTTCTCCTTTCAACCCCCTTGTTCTTCTTGGTTCACACAAATCGGTATGAACCAATTGCAATGATCTAGTAGTTGAATATTCTTTAGTTGTAAAAAAGGCCTTTGTTTGATTTCCCTATTGAAATTCTTTGCATATGAAATTTTTAGGCTTGGTTATTTTATGAATATGTCTTACTAGACCTCTGAACTTACTTTCACCAGATTATCAAAGTTTATGTGGCCTAATCTTCTATTCCATAACCAACTTTCATCAGCTTGTCCTATCAAACAACTTTGACCTTTTACTTTAGTAAGGTTATAAAGATTGTTGTCAATTCTCAATCCTTATGAAAATGCTTTTCCATCCTTTCTAATTTAGCAATCCTATAAATCAAATGACTTTATACCCATTGTCATGCATCTGACTCACACTTAGCAGATTGTGCTTCAATCCTCCAACATACAAGACATCCCTTGTTGTATTTTTACCATCCAAGCTTAGTATGCCTTTTCCACATATTTTGACTATCGTGTTGTAAGCCAAACTCATAGATCCTCCATTATATTTCTTGAGTTTGATGAATTTACTCTTATTTCTAGTCATGTGCTTGGAGTAACCACTATCTATCACCCATAGATTCTTCTTCTTGGTAGGAAATGTTGTTTGTGCAATCATTGATTGTGTGGAGCTTTCTTCTTTTTCTTTTCACACCTTCTTATCTTTCTTTTTATCTTTTCCTCCATAATTTTAGATTGTTTGTTTAATCTAGGAGGTGGATATGTCCTTTTCTCATTCTTAACATTTGGTCTCTTAAACTTTTTCCTACAATTTTTAGCTATATGACCAAAGTTATTATAGTTATAACAAACTACATTCATATCCACTAAAGGAGAAAACAATTTTTTTCTTAGAAAGTTTGCACTCCTCTAGGGAATGACTCTACATTCTCTAGCCCTATTACCAAACTAATTACATGTATAACAGTATCCATAAAAGTATGAAGAATACTTGGTCATAGCATTTTTTACCTGATGTGGCGATCTTTGTGCATCTTATTTCCTGTGTCTCTCACCTCAATGAATCTGCCAACATCGGCCCTTCTAAAAGTTTTCCTTCTATTATGATGGTCGGGTTTTGATTGGTTGTCCTCATTTTCTACAACAAGATTCTCTTGTTCTTTAATTTTCTCTGCTTCTACAAATTCTTTTTCCATGAAGAGAAATTCATTTTCTCTCATAACAAAAGTACAACTTTGTTCATCATCTAGCCTGTTGTAGTCATCTGATACATCACTATCCTTTTGGATGTATAGAATTTTCTTTTTCTTCTGAAAGCTCCTTCTCTTAGGGTCATAGGGTTTCTTCATTTTATCATCTTCCTCATACTTAGAGCTACCTTTCTTATTGTAGGGACATTTAACAGCAACATGACCTACTTTACTACATTCAAATCATTTATAGGGAAACTTACATTTGTACTTTCCAGATCCTCTTCTTAGTCTCCTGATGAAATTTTCCTCTTCTTCATCAGTCTCATCATTCTCATATGTGATAATATCTACCTTGTCTTTCTTAGGAGATACATCCTTCTCCTTGTTGGAGACCTTGAAGGCAGTTTCCTTCCTGGATGGATCTGCATCTCCCATCCTCATTTCATATGTAATGAATATACCATGCAACTCATTAAGAGTTAGTTTGTATATTTCTCGTCCTTCCTCTATTGCAAATATTTTAGGATCATATTTTTTTGTCATTGAACTTAGAACTTTTAGTACAACAACATCTTCTTTTAGTTCTTCTCTATATCCTTTAATGAAATTCACTATATCGTTAACTCTTAGAAGATATTCTACAATCTTCTCTTCTTTTGTCATCCTCAAGCCTTCAAATCTACCTCTCAATACTTGAATATTTTCCAATTTTACCTCGTTGTCTCCTTCATAGATATTTTTCAATGTACCCCATACATCATGTGTAGTCTTACAATATATAACCTTGCTATGCATAGATCTAGAAAAACTGTTCTTAATAGTAAACCATGCTTTTTCATTGTTCTCATAATCCCTTTTTCTTGCAGCATCAGTAGGAGGTGTGTTCGGTGGTGTGTATCCATTCACAACATACATCCACAAATCAAACCCTAAAGATCCCAAATATCCCTTCATCAATGAGCTCCAGAAAGTATAATATGCTCCATCGAACCGAGGTGGATTTTTTACGGAAGAACCTTATTGACTAGCCATTTGTGTTCACAAATCCAAGGATCTACATGAGTTGATTAAGCTTCTCCTAGGGAACCTAGGGCTCTAATACCAATTTTTGGAACATAATAATCTACTAAGAGGGGGTGAATCACTAAATATTTAAAATTTTAACTCTTAAACCTTGTGAGTAGACAAAATTCTTAAAACAACTTAATGTGCAAATTGAAACATGAGATATAGAAATTTAAACAAGCACACAACCAAGCAACACCAAACGCAAGATATATGTGGAAAACCCAAGATGGGAAAAAACATGGTGAGAAATGATGCTAGGAGCTATTGTCCTAATCCAGCCTCACAAAGAAACCTTCTGTTACAACTTTTAAGGGAACTAACCCTAAGGAGACATTGGTCATAGGTACATTTGAATGAATTAAATTTGTTCACTAAGTTGAGTAAAAGTCAAAACCCTATTTACATGGACTTAGCCATTTGATATCTTCATAATTGAAACTACATCATTGATCTCATCACTTCACACCATGATTCTGCATTCCTTGTTCATCATCACACCTTTAAATCATAAAGATTAGACGAGTCTTCCTTTAAATATCCATTGTTGATCATGTCCATCTCATATCATTGATTTGTTTATGGCTTCAATGTTCATGCTCGTGATGAGAGGAACCATGGTGATCACCATTGGATCAATCACCAAACAATCTACACCATCCCCCACTATATCACAAGTAGAAAGCATGAACCCACAAAATGTATCTGGTTGGAAAGCTAAGGCCATCTATCCACCATTAACATCACCATCTTCCATTCATCACTTGTCATGAGAACCATCCTATCACTTCGGTTCACAACAACAATGTGAAGCAACTGAGCAATATGTCACCACATGCCTGTTGGACCCACCTTCAGAGTTATTGAAGGGACTCTAAATTCACTTACTTCAATATCTAGAAGTATCATCGACAAAGTTCTTTTAGAATGTTAAAGGGACCAACTATCCTATTTTGCTAATATTCATATCTCCTTGAGATACCTTGTTGTCGTCATTGTGCCTAAGAGACTCTTGGGACTATCTCATTGAACTTCCATTGTCACCTTGATGTAGCTTCATTGTTCCATCAAAGGGACTCCTAAGTGACTCCTACCGATGTAGTGAAGTCTCCCTGACATAGAACTAGATATTTGTCACACAACTTAGAAAATATTAACATTGACAAACATTGGCTCAATGGTAAATTCTAGGAAAGGGGGTTGGTTCCCCTCACATTGTAATACTCTTAAGTTATAACTTAATCATTTGAAAATCTACAATAGGAAGTCAATGACAAAATAGAAATATTCTTCATAGTGCCATGACTATAAATCTAAGGTTTAATTAGTAAACCCTAATTCTAACTGAGAGAAAAATAATTCATTTCTAGGTGCATTATACATTCTCTGAACTAGACAATTACATATGTGGAATGTACTTAGAAAACCCATATCGAAACTATCACTAAATTTTCATTCCAATGCTTGGAGACCATTGTTGTAGAAAGATGACAATATTTTGTCAACATTGCAACATTTTGAGTAACTTTTGCAACCTTTGTAGAATCATTCTTCTTTCACCAACCACCTATACTAGTGCTTCCAGAACTTGATCCACATCTCTATGTCATCATGCCACTAGAATTCCTTGCATGATATCTCCTTTTAACATCAATGACAATAATATTCTAATAATGCAGGGGTAAATAATCTCAAAAAAACCTTAGACAACCACTTTCAATGACAATAATATTCTAATAATGCAGGGGTAAATAATCAAAAAGGAATTTTTGGACATAATTTCCCAAATAGGATCGATCCCCAAGAAATAAAACTTGATTCAAATACCCATTTGGCCATTATTTAACATATATCAAAATTAGGTGGGTTCACTTTGTACGGAAGGCTCCAAATTTTGATTGTCCTTGCTCATATTAGGTATAATGGCACAACTAGGCTTGGTAGCAGTAAGGTTTTTGGATCTTAGAGTTAATCCTTCCATTCCAATGCTCCAAACATATCATTTAGGGTCCTAAATAAAGGCTCTAATAATATAGGGAATTCCTTAGTTGCATACAACACATTTCACCAACCTACTAGGGTTACTCGGTCTGATACATGAAGAAGATATTAGACCCTCATGCTTCTACCACGCGTGCACACCAACTCCCCTATTCCTGCAACTTTGGGAAATAAAATTTCATATTACCATAGACCATTCCACTAATTTTGAAGACTTTTCACTAGTGGAATGGGATCCTATGCATTTTATACACCCATTAGTTACCCAACTTAGGGTTTAGACTAGTTTGAAGCAAAATCAACACAACTTTCTCAAATCAAAATGAATTTAAATGAAACTAATACCAAATGAAAGTAGATTCAGTACTTAATCATCCAAAATTTATTTTGATTCAGTATGGGATCGTACAAATCCATACTACATCAAAGAACAATAATGGAACATTCATATTTGTAGGAAAAAGAGATATTTTATTGCTCCAACTTCAATATTTAATCAATCCAAACTTTCCTTAGACCACAAAAGGTATTTTAAACATGTAACAACCATATTTCAATTGTTACTAACCATGTTTCAAATTAGAGACTCAACAAAACATCATTAGGCCCACCTTTGACAAAAGAAAATGCAAAAGTTGTTTTGGCAACATTGACAATATTTTGCATCTAGACCCTAAATCACACCTAATGACTCAAAACTAACTCTGATGCACATGAAATGATCCTTGAAGACCTTATTACATGGAAAATACCAAAAAAAAAAATATCAACTTTTTACCCCTTGGAGCCATGAAGACCTATGAGTGCCCCTGCACCATATTCCCAGGGCAAAGAAAACTCTAGCTCCACTTGAGGACAGACCTGGAATTGTACAACCATGTTTGATAATATCATCCTTAGTCATCTAAGTTGCATCCTCCATAGGAAGACCTCACCATATGACCAAGTATTAGTAGTAGACCTTTCTCCTTGTCTTCTTAAGCTCCTTCTTGTCTAAGATGCATTGCAACTCCAAGGGTTGGATTGGTGGAAGATCTCTGATCCAATCCTCATTTGAAAGCATTGATGAACCTGCATGATCACTTGCAAAAACATTAAAAATAGGAGAAATGACAACTCCAGGAGGGAGTTCAATTTCATATGCGTTCTCTCCAAACTTGTACACCACTTTACATGGCCCTATCTTCTTCATTTGTAGTTTAGAGTACTACCCTTTACGAAACCTTTTCTTTCTCAAATAATCCAAAACCAAGTCTCCAACCTTAAAATGAACCTCTCTCCTTTTTAGATCAGCATTGTGCTTGCGCTTCTCAACATTATTTTGAAAATTCTCCTTAACCTATTGGTGGATTTCTTACATTTCCATAGAAAATTGTTCACCTTCAACACTCCTCCTTTCCATCCCACTAACATCTCTCAATTCAAACACACCCTTGGTTTTCAAACCATAAAAAATCTCAAAAGTACTTTTTCCAACTCTTTTATTCATTGAATAATTGTATGAAAACTAATCTTGAGGAAAAACCAGATCCCGTTGTGTTGAATGCTCCTTTTTTAGACATCTTAGGAGGTTTCCAAGGCTCCTATTCACCACCTTAGTGTACCCATCAATTTGAGGGTGATAGGAAGAGCTGAAACTCAAATTAGTGCCAAGTTTCTTCCATAAGGTTCTTCAAAAGTGAACAACAAATTTTCTATCCCTATCAGATACAATACTAAGAGGTAAACCATGGATACTTACCATCTCTTTGAAGAAGAGTCCTAAAATGTATGAAGCATAATTATTGATCTTACAAGGTATAAAGTGTGCCATCTTAGAAAACATATCCACAACAACATACACCGAATAAAAACCTCTTTGAGTTCTAGTTAACTCCATCACAAAATCTATACTAATTGATTCCCAAGGCCTATTATGGATTGAAAGAGGTTGATATAACCCTGAACTAGTGCTAGATCCTTTGGCCCTTTGAAAAATAGTACACTTATCCACAAAGTTCCTCACATCAGTTTTCATTTTTGGCCAATAGTAGTGCCTCTTCAACTACTCCAAGGTCTTATCCAGACCAAAGTGACCTACAAGGCTACCACTATGCTTTTATTTGATTAAATTATCCCCATTGAACATTTAAGAGTGCATAAGTGTTCCCCTTTGAACAATAGATCATCTTGGATAAAAAAATCAAGCCACTTTTCATTATTGCTGCTACAAGGTTGCATATAACCTTCATAAATGTCTTTAAAATTTGCATCATCAATGTACATACCTTTCAAAGAATCCACTCTTATGCCTTTCAATTGCATATCCTACACCATGAGAGCTCTTATACTCAATGAATCTACCACTTTGTTAAATTTCCCCTTTTAATGTTTAATGGTGAAAGTAAAACCTTGCAAAAATTCAACCCATTTCACATGCCTACTACTAAGTTTATCTTGACTATTCAAAAATTGGAGAGCATGATTATTAGTGTACACTATAAAATCCTTAGGTAGTAAATAATGTTTCCATTTTTTAATGCTTGCACCATTGCATACATCTCAAGATCATAATAAGAATACTTTTTCTTGGCTTCATTCAACTTTTCACTGCAAAAGGCAATAGGTCTATTTTCTTGACTTAGGACAACACCTATAGTATCACCACTTGCATCACACTCAATGGTAAAGACCTTATCAAAACTAGGAAAATTCAATATGGGCTGCCCAAAAACTTTCTTTTTCAATTATTCAAAGCTCCTATCAGCCTCATTAGATCAAACAAACCTCTTCCTTTTATCACCCTTAATGGTATCAATCATAGGAGCATAAACATGAATAAAAACTCTTATGAATTTTCTATAAAAACTAGCCAAACCATGGAAAATCCTTACCTCACCCATTGATTTGGGTGTAGGCCAGCTTAGGATAGCCCCAAACTTACTTGGATCCATCTTCAAAGTGCCATTGGTGACCAGAAAACCAAGGTAAACCAACTCTATTTTTAAAAACTCACACTTCTTCAAGTTTATCATTAGTTTTTCCTCATGCAACCTCCTCAAAACTAAATCTAAATGCTACAAATTTTCTTTGTTAGTTTTTCTAAGAACAAGAATATCATCAAGATATACTACCAAAAACTTAACAATGAAAGGTTTAAGCACCTCATTCATCAAGTGCATGAAAGTACTAGGGGCATTTGACAAACCAAAAGGTATCGCCAACCATTCATAGAACCCTTGTTTTTTCTTGAAGGTTGTTTTCCATTCATCACTAGGTCTGATTTTGATTTGATGATAGCCACTCTTGAGATCAATCTTGGAAAATTAGCATGCACCACCCAAACAATCCATTAGGTCTTCAATTCTTGGAAGAGGAAATATATACCTTATTGTGATCTTGTTGATGGCCCTAGAATTAGTGCACATCCTCCAATCACCACCTTTCTTTGGTGCTAGAATTGTGAGAACCACACAAGGACTCAAAGTCTCCCTAATCATCCCTTTGTCAAGAAATTCTTGCACTCGCTTCTTAATTTCCCCATTTTGTTGTGGAGTCATCTTGTAAGAAGATTTTTTGGGAAAAATAGCCCCTGGAATGAAATCAATATGGTGGCTTATGTCCCTCATAGGTGGCAAGTTGTTAGGAATCTCATCAACCACTATTTCATTATATTTTTTCAACAATGTTTGGACCTCTAAGGGAAACTCCTTATTTTCTGATGCCATGAAAAATTTAGGCCTTACTATGACAGAAAATCCCACATTCTCCTCTTCCAAGGTCTTTAGGAACTCCTTTTCATTGACCAACATCACACTAGGCACTACTTGGGAATCTAGGCTTTCATCTTTCAATGGTGTGAGGGTGTAGGAAACCCCATACTTTTATATTGCATAAGTTTTCTTCCTCCCATCATGGATAGCCTTCCTATCATACTTCTAAGGCCTTCCCAAAAGAAAATGACACACATCCATTGGTATTATGTCACACAAAACCTTATCATTGTATCCCCCTATGTGAAAATCTAACCAACTTTGTTCATTCAAAACTACTTGCTGACCTTTGCTAAGCCAAGAGACTATATAAGAAGTGGTATGAGGGATTCTTTTCAACTTAAGCTTTTCTACCATTTCTATAGAGACCAAATTGTTAGTGCTACTTGAATCACAACTTTGCAACATTTCCCTAAGCACTTACATGTAGTTGTGAAAAAGGATTCCTCTGTGGTGGCTCTTTCTCCAATGGTACTTTGATCAAAGTTCTTCTCACCATGAGAGACTCACCAACTTCTGGATTAGTATTATGTGATGTAGAATTCACACTTTAATTATCCTCTCCCTGGACAAACTGATTTCTTCTTTTTCCTCCAAATGAAGTAGTGGATTGATTTTCAGTGCATTGCCATGCTTGATGGCCTACAAATTTATTGCACGTATAAAATTTCCCTGTGAATCCACTTGATCATCATCTTTGGCCTCCAAATCTTACCCTATTATTGGGTCTCCTTCCTCTAAAGTTTCCCCTTAATGTGAACCTTGTTCTTGATTATTGCTTGATTCTCCTTATGATATTTTTCGATTGCCCCCTACCAGCAAATGTCCATCTTCCTCTAGAATTTTTTCCTCTACCCCTGCTTTTCTTTTCTTTCCTTCTCCTCAACTTATCTTCAGCCTTGATGGCCAATTGGTAACTCTTCCACCATTCTTGGATTGGTGAGGCTTAAATCTTGGAGGTTGTACCTCAACCCATTGATATATCTTGCCACTTTTTCCACATTATCTTCTGTATGGCTTTCCCTTTTCCTCAATTTGTAGAATTCCTCAGTATAGCCTTGCACATCCATATCCTTCTACTTAAGGTTTTGAATCCTTTTAAATAAATAAATGTTATAGTAACTTGGTAGGAATATTCCTTTGACTTTAGCAACCATCCTATCCCAAGAGGTGATTTTAGGCTTTCCCTTATTTCTCCTTTCATCTTGTACATAATCCCACCAAAGCAAGGAATGACCCTTCAACTTTTTCTTGGCCAACTTCACCCTTTTCTCTTCAAGCACATCCTCATATTGAAAGTAGTTATCCAATTCTCCTATCCAATCTAGGAGTTATTCATTGTCCAATTTTCCTCCATACATGGGTAAATCCATCTCTATCTTTGGATCTTCTCTCTTGTCTACCTTCAACAACTTTACCATCCTCAAGTCATCGGGATCCATCTCTTCCTCGGACCCTCCTTGGGAACTTTCCTCTTCCCATTCTTCTTGGTCACTCAAGTCTCCTGTGAACATTCCTCTTTTCTGACTTGTTTATAGGGCAGCAAGCCTCTCCTTCATTTCTCTCATCTCTCTAGCATGTATCTCCTTTAACTCATTTATCTCTTTCGTAGTGATGAGAGTCCCTTTTGGAGACATCTTTGTTTCTTCTTCCCTTCAACTTTTCCCCTTCAGATCAAACCTATTCTTTTATACCAATTTGATGTAGATTAGGGGTTAATAATCTCAAAACAACCTTAGAAAACCACTTTCAATTTCCTTTTCTCATCAAAATGTGAGTTTTCCTTCATAAACCCTTGTTCTTCCTTGTAGCCTTTCAAAAAGGAATTTTTGGACATAATTTCCAAACTAGGACTGATCTCTAAGAAAGAAAACTTTATTCAGATACTCATTTGGCTATTATTTAACATATCTCAAAATTAAGTGGGGTCACTTTGTATGGAAGACTCCAAATTTTGACTGTCCTCACTTAAATTAGGCCTAATGGCACAACTAGGCTGGGTAGCAGTAGGGTTTTTGGATCCTAGAGTCTATCCTTCCATTTCAATGCTCCAAACACATAAAAAAGGTTCCTAAACAAAGGATCCAATCATCTAGGACATTCCCCAATTGCATACAACACATTTTACCAACCTACTAGGGTTACTCGGTTTGATACATGAAGATATCAAGACCTCATGCTTCTACCATGCATGCACACCAACTCCCCTATTCCTACAACTTTGGGAAATCAAATTTCATCTTGCCACAAAACCTTCCACTCATTTTGAATACTTTTCACTGGCGGAATGGGATCCTATGCATTTTATACACCCACTAGTTACCCTACTTAGGGTTTAGACCAGTTTGAAGCAAAATCAACACAAGTTGCTCAAATCAAAATGAATTTAAATGCAACCAGTACCAAATGAAAGTAGATTAAGTAATTAATCATCCACAATTGATTTTGAGTCAGTATGGGATTGTATAGAACCATACTACATCAAAGAACAACAATGGAACATTTAGATTTTTAGAAAAGAGAGATATTTTATTGCTCCAACTTCAAGATTTCATCAATCCAAACTTTCCTTTGACCAAAAAAGGAATTTTAAAAATCTACCAACCATATCCCAATGGTTACTAACCAGCTTTCAAATTAGAGAATCAACAAAACATCATTATGCCTACCTTTGACAAAAAGAATGCAAAAGTTGCTTTGGCAAAATTGTGCAACATTGACAATATTTTGCATCTAGACCCTAACTCACACCTAATGACTCAAAACTGACCCCAACACACATGAAATGGTTCTTGAAGACCTTATTACATGGAAAATACTAAAAAATAAAATAAAATATCAACTTTTGACCCCTTGGAGGCAATAAGACCAATGGGTCCCCCTACACTAGCTAATAAGTAGAAGGGTCTATATTTGCAAAAGACCTAAAGTTTCTAATAGTAGTGAGTTGGAGGTTACTAATGGTGCAAAATTTGTAGTGGTGGAAATTTTCTATTGCTCTAAGATGGATTTCTCATTGTAACAATATTTTATCTTCTTCAAGTTCTAATTTGGCAGTGAGCCCTTCTTTCTTTTGGGTAGTGAGCATATTATATTTGGTGTTGCAATTAATTTATATTGTGAGCTAATACTCATCATGGATTTTCCCTTCTTGGTTTTTCCATGTAAATCCGGTGTTCTCATGTGTTTGGATGTGTTTGCACTAGTGTTTCTCTTGTTTGTATTCTACTAATACATGATAAGGGTTTAAAGGTTGTTAAGGGTTTAACGATTGATGTAGATTTGAATGTTAATGAGAGTTTTGATTTTTTAATGTACAACTGATTTACCCCCCTCTTAGTTTTATTGTGCATTCAACATATTATAATATAGATGATGTTTGATAATCAAATATCATATTATAATATGAGCTCAACAATGTAACTATTATCACAAACCCACATTTAAATTTTGATATATATCAAGATAAGGTCACACACAATTTGGTCTTTAATTGGTGTGAGTTTTTAATCCTATTCACATTTCTATCCTTTAGTGTCAAAAAAATCTAGAACATGTAGACCTACAAGGGAATTTGCTTATGTGATATGCTCATGCTAAAAGCACCTTAAGGAGCTTGTCTTTGGTTATTGTAAATTATACTATTTTATAATTTTAATTAAACCTTATTTTTTATTGTACATGTATGAGACATGAAATATAGAATATGTAAAATTCTTAGATGTTAGTATCTACAATGCAAGATGTTGATGATATCCTTTGTGATTTTTTCCAAGTGATATGGATAGCGATTAATAAATATAATTTAATGTTCTAGTGAGATATTTTGACTATAACTAATGTAATATTGGTGTGCAATCCAATGGGTAACAATCAATTTAATTTAAGATATTAGCTTAGGAAAAGTGAGAAAATAATTTAAATTAGAAGGAAAAGAATATGGGTGTGTTCATATCCAAGGTATAGGGTCAATCTCATAGTCTAGTCTAGAGTAAAATAATGACTCTAGAAGGAATGGATCCATACCACTTGGGACTAAGGTAGGATAAGAACATAGTGGTTTTAGTATATGGTTGGATTGTGTGCTAAGTCATATCGAGTATCAAGATAATTCATTTGTGACAAGGTCCAAAAATAAATATAAAATGAATGAAGAAAATGGTAAAGTATGTAACTTTCTCCTCTATAATGAAAAAATATTATTAATTTAATGACTACTCATTTAGGTAATCTTAAGATGAATAAAAACTACACAATTCAAATCTCACAAGAGATTAAAGGAATAAATTAAATTTTCACATAGAAAACTTTACATACTTATCAAAAAAATGTGAGTTGTAATTATGTCAATTCTACATTGGTAACAACTTTGAGATAAGGGTAATTATCAAAAAAGAATCATAGGTTGTGATGTCTATTTTCTTTAAAATGAATGAGGCTGATGATTTGAAGTCGAAAAAGAGTGGTGGGTATCAGAGGAGTTCCTTGAAAGTGTTGTGGCGTGATGTTGCTAAAGAAATAATAAGATATGTCACCTAGAAAGGTAGGTATATACGATGATTAACACTTACCATTTTCTTTTGGTTAACCATTTTCGGCATGAGAAATGGGTGTCATTTCTCTACTATTTTTTGATGTCATTTGACTTAGGGATTAAATATCATAAGAAAAACCCCAAAAACCCTATCTTGCATGTAGGGTTAATTCTCCCGATCTATGAACATGTCAAAGCTCATGAGGTGCAGAAAACTCTTGTGTCTCCAAAGGATAATATTGCTAAACCCAGGGAGGGCTATGAGACAGATTTGGGAGAGGAAAGGGTTAATAAGAAGCATAAGAAGAGGAGGCTTATTTTGAACAAAGATTCTGAGTCTGAGAGGGATGATAATGTTGATTATGTCCTAGATTCCTATGCCACTTTTGAGGAGGGCCCCAGTTCCCCAATTCTGGGTAAGACTAGGAAAAGGAAGCCAGATGATAAGGTGGGCTATACAACATGTAGTGATGAGGTGGTGGTGAATGTTCTTTCTAAGGGGGGTAAGGACAAAAGTGATCTTTATGGGGAAGCTTCCTCTCCTCCCCTGTGACTAGATATCTACAGGAGCCTGTGGAGGGGAGCTAGGAAAGAGGGGTTGTTGTCCTGGAGAAGGGTCTCCCTCTTACCCTGGTTGGTGGTATCTATGGTGAGGCTTCGTTGAGTGCTAACTTTGGGTTGCAGAAGAAGGAAAATGAAAGAGTTGTGGGTGGTGGTCATGTGTGGGATCTAGTAAAGCAGATTCATATAGGATAATGAAAAGGAAGGATGTTGTAGAGGAAATCGCCTGCTCCATTCGAAACATGAAGACTCCTGTCCCCGCTGGTAAAGGTAAGGGTTTTTTTGCTGAAAAGGTTCATCTTAGTTCTTCTGATGAGTAAATCGTTTTGGGGAAATGCATTGAGAACTTTGACAGGGAGGATTTGTCTGATGTGTTGGGTTTGGCCTATGACAGTGCTAATGTGTTGTTTAAACTTTTTAAGTGGTTCTTCCATGAGATTAATAGGACCAATGTTAGAACTAGAGGTGTTGCTAGTAAGGCCGAGGACCCTTATGTCCAAAGCCAAATTGAAAATCTCATGGATTCTCT
Source organism: Sequoia sempervirens (assembly GCA_007258455.2). NCBI lineage: Eukaryota > Viridiplantae > Streptophyta > Pinopsida > Cupressales > Cupressaceae > Sequoia > Sequoia sempervirens. The sequence continues at coordinate 58,562,854 of VDFB02058242.1, forward strand.
TAATACTATGGCTAATACTATGGCAGAGGAAACCATTAATTTGAAACAAAATTTGGAAGGAAGAATGTTATCCCTTGAGGATAAATTTGATAAGATGTGGAATGTTGTGATGAAGAGTGGAGATGACTCTAAGGTCTTGGTTATTTCAGACCCTGCCAAGGTGATCTCCACTGTGACTATTGTGAAAAAGAGAAAGGAGAATGTGTTTGGTGATGATACTGCTACTGGGGGTAAGCTGATGGATGTGGTGTGTGCTAGTGAGAAAGGTGCTGCTAAAGGTAGTGTTTTGAGTGGTGAGGTAAAAACTGGTGAGTTGAGGGCTAGAACTAGAAATAGAATGAAAGCTCAGGTCGGGGCATCAGGTATTGAGGTGTCTGAAACTATGGATAATGTGCAGAAGTTGGTTGCCGATGAAATGGAAGCTGTTGAGACTCTGAACAATCTATACTGTTGTTGGCTAGTTCTTACTTTTTTGTTGCTTTTTGGTTGTTGGTTAGTTTTCGTCGGGCTGATTGTTGCTTAATGTTGTTATCTTTTTTTATCAGCTGCTTTTTGTTGTAAAGGGTTTTGGGCCCCTTCAAAACCCATTTTTTACCTCCAATCAAAACTTTGAGATAAGGGTAACTCATAAGGCATTATATGTGCCAATGTGAAGAAAGAGGGTAGAGCATAAAAGTACCAAATCCAAGGATGTATTCACCATTCTCTACCCTTACTAACAAAGTATTAAGGTGTTTATGTTGCAAATGGTAATTCTTCTTGTGATTATTATGATATAAATGAGGTAAGATGTCATCATTGTAATGATTGGGTTATTTTTATTTTATTTTTATAAAATTATATAATATTTTGTATTCCTACAAAAAAAAATTGTTGGTAGGGATAAATCTTACTAATATTTACCATTTCAAAAGTAAATCCTATGGACTAGAAATATGAAATTTTAACTAAATAAACTATTATTATTGTGATAAAAAAATATTTATTAAGTAAATAATATTTATAGAAATAAATCAGTTACAAAAATTAAATAAATTATGATAGAAAAATAAAGGAACATAATAAACACAACCTAGATTACAATAGTAAATTATAAGTTAGCAGTAGCCACTATTTGATCCTTGTTATTTCTATTATCAAAATAGAGGCACATAATAGTCACTCCTTAAATTACAATAGAAAATAAAAACAAGCACCACCCACTACTTGACCTTTGTTATTTTTCATTATGTTAATAATAGTTAATCACAGTCAATAAAATATGATGGAATTCATTATTTTTCATTTTTGTAGATATAGCTTTTAATTCAAGCTTTGTTTATGTTGATATGGATGAAGTTTAAAAATCTAGACCATTTTAAGATACTTTGAATAGGTTGAAAAATGAGATTTGAACTACACTATATAATATTATTATTAGGATATCATGTTCATATGATGTTAGTTCTAGGAAAAACTACTTGTAAAAGGTCAAAAAAATATAACAACAAATTAGATGAAAACATGAACCAATTATAATAACAAATTAAAAGTAGGTACTAGCCACTATGTAATCCCAATTATTTTGTTAGTGATGATAAGAATGATATAATCATAGGACCAATAGATTTTATTTATCTTATTTTGTTATTTTCAAAAGACAATTTTTTATTTTAATTTTTTTATACAAATAAGTTATTTGTTAAATATAGTAAATGACACTAATAAATTATTTTATGTAGGCAACTTTAAGAAAACCATCTATCAGGAACATGCATAAAGCTATCTATTTCCAATTCACTATTGGTCTTGCACTATACTATACAATAATAATGGTTGGTTATTGGGCATATGGATCATCAGTATCAACATATATTCTAAATGAATTAAGTGGACCTAAGTGGGCAAAGATCTTGGCAAATACAACAGTCTACCTACAAATCATTGTATCACAACATGTAAGTCTTAACATCTATTTTTAAAATTTCTCTATCCTATATTTTCAAATACATTTATATTTATATCAAAATTAATATTTTTTATGCATATATTAAAACTTATAAATTGTAATCCTTTATGATTACCAAACACACCATTCTTTTTTCTTAAATAAATTTATATTACTAAAACTAAAAATTTATAAGCATTTATGATTATCCCACACACTCTCATTTTATGTTTATATTAAATTAATAAGTTTGTGAATCTTTATGATCCATACGCATATGTATGTATGAAAATGAAAATGGGCATGCTTACGCACATGTACACATTTACACACAAAAATATTTCATATTTATATTAAAATAATAAATTTCTAATCATTTATAATTACCACACATATATGCACCCATGTGTGCACACACACATACACATTAAATATTTACAATTAGAAAAAATATTCTATAGTTTAGAGAAATAGGATATTTTCAATACACAATCATATTAACAAAAAAACATAAGAAGTTCTCACACAAACTTTCGACAATTAGAAAATAATATTTTGTACTTTAAATAAATAAGACATTTCTAGTAGATAATATCATATCAAGAAAATAAAATAAATCACAAATAAGGATAAGTTATCTTAAAATTATCATGTTATTAAATTTAAATATATTTCAATCTTTATAATTTCATTTCATAATCTAGCTTTTTAAATTTTTGAATGAAATGCTTTAGTTACTCTGATAGGCTTTACTATTCAAATGAAGATTATTGTAACTAGACCTTTCTCACTTATTTCTTAAGTGTCTAAATCTTAAATTTATCTTTACACTATAGGTCTAACTTTCTTAAATTCAATCTATAAAATATAATTGTACTTTTATTTAAATTGTGTTCTTTTTATTGATGAAAGATCAAAGAAAATTATGGAAGAGCTCAAAATGATCAATTACAAGAAGATTAAAAGAAACATTAATAGTAACTGATATAAAGGTTATAAGTAGAATACAATTATTTTTCAATATTTTGGTTGGAACTTCTTACATTCAATTTATGGATCCTCACCCAAAAATAGAAATAGATAGACTCTAACACCACGAACAACAAAATAATTGTACATAAAAAGGATCATGTAAAGGTATGACCTAACTCCAAAGACAAAACACCCAACATTAAGAAGAGCCATATGGTCCCAACAAAAAACTCCATCATAATTAGAGCATGAGACGACCAAAAAGGCCACCAAAAGCCACAAAAATTAATCCTAACATATTTCTCTTCCATTTTTTAGTTGGGACAAAACAATCATATGACTTGAATCCTTTTTTATTTTAAATAATATTTTTTCTTTGTTATCTTTAATCCAATATTTTATGGAAAAATATTAGAGGCCTTCTTAAGGTGATCCTCAATCAAATATAAATTGCATAGGGAAGAAGGAACCTTGGTTGAAGATGAAAGAGGTATATCATTCCCAAATGTAGGAATCTAATGGGGCTTTGGATCTTAATTGTGAAATATTTATTTTGGAATCTCCCAATTGTAGAATAGCCTAAGAGATAACTAGAATATTTATATTCTATAATCTATCACTAAACAAAATTTAAAACATTAGAAAATATAAAGTTATATTACTATGATATAAAATAAATAATCCAAAAATTTGGAAAAATAAAAGCATAAATGGAAAAGCTACATAATAAAGTAGAAAAGGAAAACACCTAAACAATGACCAAAATAGTACTAAAAATGGATTGAGGAAGTTGAGATGTATGTCTAGTGAAATTCTAGGCACTACTAAGAAACTTTTCTAAAATAAGAGATTGCTATTACATGAGTGGGAATTGTTACTCCTCAAGAGCATTATTACCTTTATATCCTACAACTCTAAAATTGTCAAGGTTTGTTATCACCAATCACTTGGTCCTCTTCCCTCTTTATGGATTTTATATCAAATTTTAAAACCTTTTTTATACACTTGTTTATGGGTGAATTTTCTCCAATGCTAAACCTCCTGCGAATTGTTGTCTTTATCTCTAACAATTCTATAACTTCTATAATTTTTTTTCTCTAGTTTAAGACCCTCTTCCCACTTATAGAGTGCAAAATTTTGTTCCTAATAGTGAGATAATCTAATTCAATATAGAGGACATAAGAAAAGGGTTCATAATAGTCAATATCTTTCTAGCTATATTATAACCACCATTAAGTACCATTGAAATATTTAGAGTGTGTCCAAAACTAGAGGTAATATGGTGGTGGTGTGTGTATAAATCATGATCATAATATCAAAACCTAGGGTATAATTTTAACAAGTGGTGTATAAAGATGTGATCAAGATGAATGAAGATGAAAGAGACGGGGAGAGAAATGAAAATGTCTCATACCTAATTATAAGGAAAGTGTGGGAGATTTTAATATTTAGTTTTTAATAAGAATGGGAAATAGAAATCCATGGCTTCAAATATAGGATAATGGGAGATTAGATGAAAGGATATAAAAATGAAAATATTTTCTTAAGATTTCATGGCTTGGATAAGACAAGAGTGTTGGTGTAGGTTTCTATTTTCCTCATGGGTTAATTTATTTTCCCTTAGTTATAGGTTTTTCCTACATTTTTATTAATCTTTCTTAATATAATAAAGTGAGCTCATCATTTAATAACTAGGAGATAAAGTGATGGGGTGTCTACACCCTTAAATGGTAGAATATTTAATTTTTCATCACTATTTAATATTGATGGTTATTGGTAGTGAACTCCTATTGGTTGATTTTCCACCTCCATACTCTCCTTAGTTATATAAAAAATCACTACCTAGCTTGTGGTTTTCATCTTGGAAGCTCTTAATATAATTTTATCATCTTGACATTGAATATCTCTTGAAGCTGTTGGTTTGCATTGTTTGTGATTTTCTAGTTTATGTTGCTTTAATTTTTTCTTATAAAGTTCCTTGGGTTATTCAATCTATTTCAAATTTATAACATGGTATTAGAGATTTGTTCTAATGATTTTGAGTTCATAGAAATTCCTAATTGAGAGTTTGAGTTTTTCATGTAAGACCTTTTAAAATATCATATGCTCTTCTCTTACATTTTGAACAATCTTGAGAATTGGAAAGGGTTTACAAATATCTAATATCCTTTTCAAATTGCATGTGTTTTATGATATTTGGCTGATTTTAGTATTTTTAGTTATATTGGTGGTGTTTTTTACTATTCTAATGCATCTAAGAGGATCAAGAAAATCAATATTGGTTTTCATTTCATCCAATTTGGAGATCATTTGACATAGTTGTAAACATGGGTTTGAAGATCAGATTTGGTGAATAGCTTTTTGAGGGAGCATTTTTGGCTAAAAAGGATATTTCTATTGCATTCAAGAAGCCAAGAAGAAAAAAATTGACATACATTTTTCCCATATTTGGAGTTGGGAGCCACTGATCTAGAAATTTTTTTTAAGAGAGTCATATGCGCCAACATCAAATTTGTATATTTTTTTTAAAAACTTACAAAAAAATAAAATTAAAAATAAAAAAACACTTCAAGTGCTCATCACTAGTGGTAAGGTCAACACTATCTACCAAGGACTAAGGTCGCTAGTTGCAGTCCTTAAACTGCCCAAAGCTACCAACAATTGACTTAAAAGACACTACTGCTTTTCGACCTACATTTAATCACCAATGTTAGAAATTTGGTTGTCATTAATGTCAAAAGGTGTCATTGATGCCAAGGAGAGATCAGAGTGCAAACTGGATATGAGTTTTTTGAGAGATTCTCAGAGATGTACTTTGTAGGATCAAAATTGGTATGCTATGCTTAGGAATGAATTATTTGTGCTCTTGATCTGATTTAGGGTTTGTAGATAAAACCTAAGGTCTACAATCATGGCACTTTCACATATTTTATATTTTTGTGTTGACTAGATATTGGCAGTTGCAGTTTTCTTAAGCCATAACTTAAGCCATTTGAGTTTGTTGGGTGGCTATCCCCTTTACCTTGCACTACCAGTTGTTGGTATTTGGTGTTAGTTTTAGAACCTTCATCAGCTCTAACATAGTTTGTATATTATCTCTTCTTTTTTTTGATGGCTACATGGCAGTTTGTGATTGCATCACCACCATCCTTCATATCGATGTTTACATTCACCATGACCAAGCTCTAACCTTGATGTGCGATGGGTTTATATGAAAGATCCAATGGTGCACATTAGGTGTTGAATATCAGGTGACTATTGTTCATATCCTTTACATCACATTTCAAAGTTTAACTCTACCTTTGTTTTGTGCTTCCTTAGAGTGGGTGCTCTTAAAATTAGGGTATTGGTTTCTCCCTAGGGTTGGTGCCCTTAAAAAATCGTAACAAAACTTTTGATTGTGAGACTGGATTAGGACAATAAATCCTAACAACATTTCACACTATGGTTTTTCCCATCTTGGGTTTTCCACGTACATGTTGTGTTATGTGATGTGTGTGCATGTTTATGTTTTTGTATATTAATTTTTAATCTACACAAAAAGGCCTTAAGGAAATTAATGTGCTTAAATTATTTAGATCTAAATTTCAAGTGATCTGTTGATTCACCCACCCCTCTCAGTAGATTGTTGTGTTCCAATAGCCAACACTTCTAGAAACCACATAGGAACTCTAGCAAGATGATAGTGGTCATCCCTAAATTGTAACCAAACTTTATGTAGCTTTTCATAGTCACCACTTGAGTAGCTACTACCACCACCAACATTGTCCACAGGTCACTAGGGGGCTACCAAGGCCCCCATATAGGAAAAATTGGGGATTTTTTTCAAAATTACATAAATTTTACCACTATGTCTAGTTTTCAAAGATGATACGTCACTAGAAATATAGAGACAAGAACTTTCCATCCACAGAGGAATTGAATATTTTTCTATTATTTTCCAGATATTTAGGTTGTAATTGTTTGTTACTAATTTCTACAAGATGTCATAACTTGTGCCCCATTGCTCGATTTTTTAGAAACAAATAGTTATTGAAAAGGTATTGAAGAACACTACACAACTAGAGGGATATTTTTTCCAAATTTTGTCTCTAGTTCTTTTTATATCAAAATTTGTAATTTTTTCAATTATGGGCTTATTGAGCATTATATCTTGGAAAATACTTTGTAAATGCACTAAAATTAAATTGTCAGCCATATAATATTTGAAGGGGTGATTTTTGATACTAGTGAAAGGGTGGGAGTGTATTGGTTTCTCTTGGGATTATATATGCATTTTATAATTTCATGAACTGAGATAAAGTTCCATTTATGGGGGTTAATCATGTCTCTTTTTTTTTCATCCTTCTATTGTCAAGTTAAATTCAAAGAACTATTTTTCTGAAACTGAAACAAATATCTAACAAAAAAATTAAATGAAGCAACTAGAGAAAAAATGATTCCCAAAAATGTGAAAAGGCACCTATACAAGGACAGGTTTTCCCAAGGGTGAATGAATCTTTGTACAAGAGTTGGAAAACTTAAAGTTTGTGTTTCTAGTTTGATATTTGAGTTCTCTATTTTAGGTTGCAGACTATGAATTATGTGAGATTTTTCCAATTTTAGGTGTTGGAATGCAAGTGCAACTAGTGACAATATGGAACAAAGTGAAAATTTTTGAGATGCAAGTCTAAACTCAAATTTGAATTTAAATAACTACAAGAAACTCTTGATGTAACTACAATGCAAGATGTGTGCAAAATTAATGAAAATTTTCTATTTTTTATGAACTTAAATGATGCAAACATGTAAAACTAAACCCTAAATGCAATGCAAAGAACACTAATGAAAACTTAGACCTGGGGTTTTGAAGGTCCCAAATTAGAATTTAGGATTTATAATGTCGAGTTCACAAAAATGAAATGTAAGGAAAGGGTATCTTCCCTAAAATAGGAATGCAAGATAAGGGGAGTATGCCAAAGAAAAAGGGGGTGTGAACCTAATCACAAATCCACCTTTACAACATTCATTAGGAAGAGAGATAGTGCCACAAATACTTAGAATTGACTTACAATGCTTAAGGTGAGTCAACCCTAGGTTTTGGACACTATGGGACCTCAACTTTCTTATGATAGAAATGATGGAAAGGAAATTTTGGGAGAAGGATAAAAGTTTTTTACCAATCAAACCTATGAGATCTAACACTAGGAATATGAATTATTATGATAACACTATTAGAAACATCAATTAACCAACAAATTTGAGAAGGTTAGGATGGTGTTTACCTGGCTCCAAAAGTGGGTTTTAGGCTCTACTGAAGGACATTCACCCAAGGGTGAATGGGTCTTTGTATAGGGGTTTGAAAAATATTTTTGTAGTCCTTGGATCCCAAATCTAAGCTTCTAATTCTACCAAGTTTGGCTGTCAAAAATCTAGAAATAAAATCTATAGGTGAGTTTTTGCATCTTGACAACTTTGATGACATCTTTGAAAACTTTGTAAAATTGCACTAAATTGATCAACTTCCAATCCTTCTTCACTTGCAAATTTTCACATACAAAGAGAGGAGAATTTTTTTTTTTTTTTTGTGGATAAGGGTTTTCTCTAGTCAAACCCTAGTTTGGTAATTAAACCTTGGTAATGAAATAATGACAAAATGAAGGAATTGACGAATGAGAAAAGCTTGGTACACCTCAAAAAACCCTTTAATTGTTTCCCTTGGAGGACTGAAGTCTAACACATCTCTCTAAGGATTGGATCTTGCATGAAATGGCTTGATTGCTTGATAGATCTTGGTGCCTGAATGCTTTCTTGGAACTTGAAATCTACATCACAGTGTTAGCTCCAAAAACATGCATGAACACACATAAATATTGACATCATAATAAGATCTTGAATGCCACAGTAAATGACTGATAAATCTGCTCTCCAATGCTCTTGAAAATAATATTTTCTCTTGTACTTGATCTCTTGAAGTTTTAGATTGCCTAGGATTTAAATTTGATAAAATAACATTGTATTTATAGGTGTTTCCTTAATTACCCAACAATTAAACACCACAAACTGACCTTTGCAATTTGAATTTAGATTATTAAAATTCCACCAAAAATGTATTAAAAATTGGGTCCTGAGACTTAAGGGGGACCCATTCGCCCTTGAGCAAATGGGTCCTAGGACCTAAACCTAGGGCACTCAATTTCTAATATGTTAAGTTCAGTGTAGACATTAATTAAATGTGGGTTCCCCTTTCGGAAAACAAAATTAATTAGGCTTGTGAATGCATAATTAAGCCAATTAAAGGCTTAATTAAGTCCAATTAATTAAGGGGATGCAAACATAGTACGAAAATGCAAAGGTGTACATTTTTCTACACTACAACATCAAACATACAATTTAAACAAGTATGATGTAAGTGGCTCCTACTACCCAAGCACTCTTATGTTATATTGTGACTCTTTAACTTACACAACGTTTCATGAACATATTGGCATTTTTTGGGAGGATTTAGCAATATCTAAACCAATTACACAATGTAGATTCATAAATTAAATGCAAAATGAACAAATTGCACAAAGATAGAAAAAATAATGTGGTTCACCCAATGTTGGCTATGTGCACAAACAACTATCCAATTTTATTATTTATCCAACAAAAACAATTTATAATACTAGCAACAATCTACTATTGTGTGCAACTTAAACACCTCATGTTCTTTCTTTGTTTGTAAGATCTATTGCTATGTGCACTCTACACTAAACTTCAACTCATGCTTATTCAATCTAATTTCTATTGTTTTGCTACATGCAACATTTCCTTCAACACATGACTATCCAACTTCTCACACCTATGACTTTTCATCTTTGATCTAGAGCAAAGATCTATTAATTGTGGATGGCTACAAACTGATTTCTCAACCCAAATTACTCACAAATTTCTTTATTAAAGTGCATTTCCACCTACACTCCCCTGCAATCCCTTGTTAATTATTTTGACATAAAACCATAGTTAGCAAAGTCACTAAAATATTAACTTGGGAGCATGATCAAGCTACACAGACCAACCAAACAAGTGTCAAATAATCCCTACAAAAATTTGAATTAAAAGTGAAAGTCTAAATGAAAGAGAACATATTTAAAGGTAATTTTTGTATACAACACAAAATTAGACAACAAAAATTTAAAATTATAAGTTGTAATTTTTTTTAATTAACGGTTAAATGCTTTTGACCTAGAGCTATGAACAAGTGAGGCCACAAACAGGGGGACCTCATCCCTAATTTAAACATTCAATAATTATACCCCAGTGGGGTTTGAAGCTTGATGGCAAGAACAACACCACAACAACTTAACCATTAGACCATGCCACTATTGGCAATAGGTTGCAATTTTATATTATAATATTAAAGTACATTTTTTAAATGAAGATAAATTTTAGAATTATTTGGAAAGAATTTTTTTAATATTTTATTTTAAACTATAATATATAATCTATATATTTTATATTTTATATTATAATTTTAATATTTGTTATTTATTTAATTTATTTTTTTTTTCTTTTTCTTTATAATTATCTTAAATACATATGAAAAAATTATATTATTATTTTCTTATAATTGGTTATTAAGATTACTTTGAGAAGACTTTAAATAAATATCAGTTAATTTATTTTTTTAATATCATAATTGTAAAAAAGTTAAAATGTTATTGTTTAAATTACTTTAGATTTTAATATGTTTTCATTTGTATGCAGATGTTTTGCACTCCTATACATGAAACTCTTGATACAAAATTTTCTCGTATCAAGGAGAAAGAGTTTTCTTCATACAACATATTTATTCGATTTTCCCTACGTTTTATATTTTTTACCATTAATACTTTTGTTGCAGCAATATTTCCATTTTTAGGAGACTTTGTCAACTTGATGGGATCCGTGTCTCTCATTCCATTAACTTTTGTATTTCCAAGCTTAATAATCTTAAAGGTAATTTTTTTTGAATTTATAATAATAATTTATGTTTCTTTATACTTTAATAATTTAAGTTTATAGAATAATTAAATAATATTTTATGTTGAAGCTATTATATTTGAACTAATACTATTGTATTCTTTTACTAGGTGAAAGGATCAAAAATAAACTTATCTGAAACAACATGGCATTATCTTATAGTGATTATATTTTTTATTCTTACAGTTGTAACAACAATATCATCTTTTTATTCTATCATAAATGATGCTAAAACCTATCATTTGTTTGCAATTGAATAGATTGTATTTTTAAGAGCATGCACTCTTTTATGAAACATCAAAATGTTAAAATAAAATTGTGTAAGTTATTTTCAAGGATTTAAAAATATTGAAATGTTAAGTATTTTGTTATTTATCTAGCTATTAGTATGATGATAGTTCATGTTGTATTTTGCAGATTTTTTAATGATTTATGTGTTTACTAAAAAAATGGATGAGTGTATATATGTATATTATAAATCATAGCTATTATTTTACTTGTGAATGTGTTATTTGATCGAAGTTGTAATGTTTATTGATGTCCTATTTGTACTTATATAATTAGTTATGCATTATTATTTTATTTTAGTTATAATAGTTGGATGTATTTGATGGGTGTAATGAATGTGCAAGGAATAGGTGAATTTAAGCAAGGTAAGTTCTAAGTGCCAAGTCCCACATATTTAAACCATATGTTACCCATAATTATTCATAATGTGGAAATGTGCCATGAAATAGTTAAATTATATTGTGCAACATAAGTATTTTATAATTTATTTTTTGTTCTACCAACTCATGGTTCATAGTTAATCTGGTGAGCTAAATTGGTTGATTTATACCTTGTGTGTGACTTGAATAATTTTACTTTTCATTTGAAAGTTAATTTGGTCATTTTATTTTTTCCACATTTGACTTCTACATGATTTTTCCTAAACCAAAAATGCATTAGGACTTATGTTGTTTTCCTTGGGTTGTAGTTAGGGGAAAAACCTATTTGTAATGTTCCCTTTCTAATATATTAAAGTTTTGGAGTATTTGGGTCACTTTCCTAGTTTAGGTAGGATTTTAATTCCCATATTTGCATCTCTTTCTTCAATTACATGGATGTTCCTATTTCATGTTTCCATCAAACTTCTATCTCCCCATTCACCTAGTACCTTGATTCCTTCTCCCTTAGTTCACCACTCACAAATTAATCTTCAAATATTTTTTTTATTTTTTTTTATAAAACTCTAGCTTTGCAAAAGTGTCAATAGGTATCGTGGACCCCAAATCTCTAGATTCCCATCATGTTTCTCTTATAAACATGTGAATCTATAAAACCCCACCATATTGCATCATAGAAACCTAGGATCTTATTCCACAAATTCCTAAAATCAAACCTTCAAGGTATTCTTTATTTTATGTTCAAGAATACATTTCCCTATATCCCCATCTCCAAGCACGCCTTTTCATATAACCCCACTATTTGAAATAAAATTTTCACCTATCACCATGGCGAACTAGGGATGTCATTAATGGCCTCAAATTTGAATGTGATAAAAAAGAAAGAAACTTCAATCCCATTATAGGCTTTCAACCTCCATATAAAGGTTGAATATGTCAAGAATTCTCTTTCTTATTAACATCTTAGATGGAAATATGAAGGATGAAAAGTATATGTTAGTGAATGGTCAAATTTTTTTCAAGGATAATATTTTAGTTCCTAAGTTTACGAAGAAATAGAATATTGTAAAATATTTGCATGTTGTACTCAACATGATAAGCCATATCCTTAAATAATTGCATGTAAATAAGGGATATATTCTCTTGGGTAAATCTTAAGGAGGATGACCTCAAGAAAATTAGGGAGTGCCCCAACAACCAATAAAATAAATTTGATCATAATTTTCCTCTAGGTTTACTATAGCCATTTCTTATGCTTGAGCAAGATTGGGAGAGTGTGCTCTTGGAATTAATCACAAGTTTCTTACAAGTACATGGTAAATATTGCAATCATATTATGGTGGATAAGCTATAGGATTATTTTTGCACTCTATTTCAAAAATATTCAAGTGGAAATTCTAGATCTAAGAGTTTTATATGAATAATTTAGCTAAGGCTCATTATTTCAGGGAACTATCTTTGTCTATAGGCCTAGCTGTGGGAGTATTCTTGTAGACACCTGTTATGTGACTTTTTCCCCAAGAGAAGAGAAAGTTATAAAATAACCCTTTGGAATTAAAAGGGAGATAGAAACATAAAGGATATTATGATCCTTTTGCCTAGAAAAAGAGATTAATACAAAATATGTATAAAAACTCTTTAAAAGGGGAAGAATATAATTATCTATTAAAATAATTATTAAAAGGTAACCTTTGTGAAAGGGTGTGATGGTTTGGAAACCACACCTTAAGGCTTATATAAAGCATTTATGTGAGACTTGGAAAGTCATGTACATCACTTAAAGAATGGAGAACAATTCTAGAAAGAAGAACATTCCAAGAAGAACAAAGTGGCTGGTGAGTTATGGACATTAGGAGAAGGGGGCACATTGGGTGTGTGTGTCCAACCTAGGGTACAAAAATGCACTTAGGACTGTCTTGGCTGGGGCTTAGGTATTGCATGGGTGTTCAACATTATTCCATTGGAGTGCACTCATGTAGAGTGGCGAAGTACACTTAATCCTCCTAGATTTCTCCATAGAAAGAGCCAGTACCACTAACATCTTCCTAGGGTGAGAGTGGCTTTTCCAAGTGCTATATTTATTTAGATAAGTATTAAACCATTGACCCTAAAATATATTGAGAATATTAATTATATGCTTTGGTGTTAATGTATATGAATTATATGGATGTGTATTCAATTTATCATGTTAACTATCTATTTTGGAGTTCTTACTAAATTACCACATATTGTTATTCACATCCATTTTAATAATATTGCAACTTTTAAATTATCTTCACTCTAATATTTAATCCACTAAATCTACCACTTAAATAACTTTGGAGAAAAGGTGACATTACATTTAGTATCAGAGCCTAATCATGGGTTAAAACCAGTATAATACAAAAAAAGATTAATTAAACATCAAACATCAAATCTAAAAGGATACATACATGTACACATATACAATATTTTTACTTTTGTTCTTTCTCCCTTTATATACATATATCAAATAGTATATATCATTATACATTAACATACACTCTATATTTATCTTCTACATCAATTTATTCTTTTACTTTCTCCTACTCTATCCTATCAACTTTTGTGAGGTCACATATCCTATTGTCTTTTATCATCTTGCAATATTTGATATTTTAGAATGTGATATTTATTTTTTATTTAATATATCAACTCCTCAAAAGACATGTCCATAAGATGTGTCAAATCCAAATGTTATGCCTCCTTTTGTCGTATCTCTCAAAAACTGTATTCACTATCATAACTATTTTATTCTTACCACTAATTATCTACAATGGGTATGACTAATAGATTGAAGTCTATATGGTTAAGCGATTATACTAAAAGTGCACCCAAAGGATGGATTTATTCTAGTTAAAAGAGACCATTAGCATGCAATATAAAATACTTTGAATTTTCAACTGATCGACTTTAGTTTACCAAACATCATAAGAAATAAAATGTCAAAGTCTAGGGTGGAGTTAAAATCATAGAGACCAAAACTTAAAATCCTCAATTTTATCTTGAATATGCTTTCTTTTTCACATTCATCCATGATGAGGTATCTTCATGTTGGAAGGTCATCGTAGATTGCTAAAGGCATGTCCCTCTCTAATAGGCACTAACACTTTTCAACTGGAGTAAATAGGCATCCAACTTCAATGACGTCCATCATTGATAAGTAGGAGGTGCTTTCCACAGTGTGTCAAATTATGATATTTTCCATGGATCAATGAGTTTGACTCGAAAAACTACACAATTGAAATAGCAATATCATGACGTCCATCATCCTAATAAAATCGATAGTTTTGAGATCAATTGATTTGATTTTCCTTCGATATTTTGCACATAGCCAAATAATGGCAGGTCTGTGTCGATGAAAGGTCGAAGCCTACAATTTTACATAGATCGAAACAATGGAAGATCTCATGCTTTTTAATCCAGCTTGCGCCTTGTCAACAACAAATTGCACCTTTGATGCCTTGTTTTAGTGAATTTTTTTTGGAGATTACCCACGCTACTAACGAGCCTTGCCACGAGCCTATCATGACCTCTACAAAGTATGGATACTTACCCTCCAGCTAGTAAACTTTCTTCATGTTGGGATCAGGGGACACTGGTAATGGTGAAACAAAAATGTTTGCAGGTCGAAATAGATATGTATGGCACTGCGCAGGTGGAATCCTTGCAAAAGAAAAACAATCATAAGTCATGACCTTTATTGTCATCCCTGTATCCTCCTTTTCACTACCTCTTATGGGTATTAAAGTTAATGAGATTCACTTCTCAAACTATCCTAATAATGGCTCTGTCCTAACAATAATAGTTTCACCCTACGCTCCCTTTGTTACAAATATTCTTTCATAGGAATGGTTATGGTTATCTTGCCTTCTAGTTTCATTTATCAGGCTCTCTTTAACTATGGTCAATGCAAAATATTAGTTGCCCTTCATGAAGCCAGATTGGCATCTGAGCAGAACTGATTTTGCACAAAGGCAGCTGACGGCTCTAAGTACGACATGGCGATTCTCAATTATCCTACTCAAATCCGTAGGATGTTTTCCTGAATAACCTTTATATATTGACCAACGTCGCACGCAACGGGAAGAATTGACCAACACTTGGCCACGTGGCGGATCGGCACTAACAACAGAATTGAATACTTTAATCTATTCTTAGAAAAATTTCAACAATGTTGGCATCATGTGTTATCACACAAGATGAAAATTGAACTTAGTTATTTGAAAAATCTTGCAAAATACGGGCCAACATTGACTTGTGGTTTACATGAAAGCTTACTTTGTCAACTTTTTACGATGTACAAGAAACCTATCAACACCATGGGCCAGTGGGAAAAGGACATCATTTTATAAAAATTGTAACTTGAAATTCGGGCATGTATGCTACATCATATTTGGGAATATCAAGAGACTTTGCAATTTACAAGTATATAAAAGTTTCAAGTCAACATCAAACTCTAGTAGTTTCAAGTTATGTTTGGACTTGAGATTGTATTAGATATAAATTTGGGACATGTCATTCTATAAGAATTTCATTTAAAATTGATAGTTGATGCAATGAAAATTTCTATCAAGACCTAGAACATTAAAGCTAGCAGTTTGGTTGAAGCAATATGTTTCTCATTTTTGGTGCAAACAGTGGGCTTGGTATAACATACACCCAATATATTATAATTTTAATCAAAGGGAAATCAAGGATGCTAGCAGTAACCCTATCTTATTAATTCAACCTCAATACATAGAAGAGATTTACATTACCTACAAGGGACCAATATATAAGTATATTTTTATTCAACCCAAAAAAATACTTATATATTAGTATTTAGTAATTCTATTCCCCAAATTTTCATACATCAAAGTGGGAGGATGTGATAAGACCCTTATATGCTTCTTGTTAGAGTAAAAGATATTTCGTAATTAATTGCTTATTTAATTATTAGATTCATTTTCCTCTAATTACTTAAGTTTACTTAGGTCATGGTTTTTTATGTCTCATGTCATAGGATGAGGACACATGTCATGATCTTGTTTTATCCTCACCTAAGATTTCTAGGTTAATTATCCTTTTATAAGGATTCTCTTTTATATAATCATGAAGACGCACATTCATAATATATATATTAAAAAAAATACCAAAATAAAAAAAATAATTAAAAATACCCTTTTTAAAAGGGATGAAAAGTTTTTTGTAATTTAAAAAATATATATTAAAAAAAATGTGATTTAAGAAGGGGGTACCAGGTACCACCCCCTCAGGCCTTTCCCCTCTGTGGGGGGGTACTGTGGGGTACCGCTCCCTACCACATTGGTAGGGCATAGCCCCAACCACCTTTTATAAAAAAAATTAATATAATTTTTTCATGAAAACAAAGCTTTTTAAAAAATATAATAGTTTTTTTGAGATTTTTCTTAACTTTCAAAATAAAGTTAATGTCACTTTTTTTGCAAATAAATGCACCTAAACTGTACTTGGAGATTTTTTTCTCATAGGTCTAAATTTGGCAGACCTCCACATTTGGAGGATTTTTTTATAAATTTGGTGAAGATCCTTTTTTTTTGCCCAGCAACCCCTCTCCTTTGGGCTTTTCATTTACACACCCCATCTTCCAGAGGAGACATCTTATGTACTGTACTTATGAACTATGTTATGCTAGAAGGAAGGTTCAAGTGTTTTTACTTTTACTATTTACCCCTTTTAAACCACTTTAGAAATAAAAATCTCATTAGCTTTCCTTTCTATCTGCTATCCTTGCTAGAGTCCTTTGTGAATGAAGCCATTGACTCGGCTACTAAAAACCCTGTTAAACCCCCTATTTTTCTTCACTAAGGTCCTATTTTACCCTCTATCATTTTCATCTATCCCTTTCCTCGTTGAAACCCATAAGGGCTTTCCTCATTGAAGACTCCTCACCTGTTAGTCCCCTAAAAAAGAACAATTTTCATTCCCCCATAGGGAAATCCATGAAGCCTCCCCACAAAGGAAAGAAT
Source organism: Sequoia sempervirens (assembly GCA_007258455.2). Classification (NCBI taxonomy): domain Eukaryota; kingdom Viridiplantae; phylum Streptophyta; class Pinopsida; order Cupressales; family Cupressaceae; genus Sequoia; species Sequoia sempervirens. The sequence goes on from VDFB02058242.1 coordinate 58,580,409, forward strand.
AAACTTGCTGCCCCACAAAATGTCACCCCTATTTCCTCCCTAGATGAGGCTAAACCTACCCCCAATCAAAATCCCCCAAAACTCTTTGCTCTTCATCCTAGGAGATTGTTGTTGTGAGCATTTTTTATCTAAAAAATAGCTCTATAAAGAACCCTTCTTCGGGTAAGCAAGGCCATATAGGTACCACAAAAAATCCCATAAATAAAAAGAAAAATAAAGTCTTTGTCCAAGTCTTTGTACTATAAAGAGACTGCTTTAAAAGTGCATGTCTGCCACTATGAATGAGATGAAGAGACCTAAGTTGAACATTAGGTGGTCTAATAGGCTTGCTTTTTGCATGACCCCCAATTTCAATATTGATGAAGTTTCCAACCACTACGACTATGAAGGAGAAAGAAGAAGAAAACAAACAAGGATGAAGATGATGATGAGGTGGATGTTGATAATGAGGGTCCAAGCCTATTCTTAGAGATGAATGATCTTCTCTTAGACTCAAAGAATTTTGACACCACCCCCAATGTTCAACATGCTCAAGAAAATTGCTCCAAGTACAATCACACTGTTGTTGAAGTATTTGCCAAAGACTAAAGTTGAAGACCTCAAAGGGAAGATGAGAGTCATCTCTCACTTAAGTTTAAAAGTCATACATCACTCGATGACCACTCTTTGTACCTTGCTAGATGAGGCTCTCAAACACCATGGAAGTAAGATGGGAGCTAGCACCAGTGCTGACCATAGAGAACTTTCAAGTTCCTCAAGGAGGATTGGAGTCAAATGTTTAGTTAGTCTTGTATTCTATGTTTCTGTTTTATTTTACTTAGTTTGAATTATGCTCTTGAAGTGTTGTTAATGTGATGTTTTTGAATTGTGGACCTTTTTTAATCTACTTTGGTATCTTTTATGTTAAAGATTCAACACCGTATTCTACTGCTTATACTATCAAAAACATAAATTTATCGAAGATATATATACTAATTTATTTATTTTTAAATATAAAATTATATAATAATCAAACTCAAATAATTATATATAATTTATTCATTTATACAAACTCTAAATAATATATATAATTCTATTCTATTTAAACTATTTAAGAAGTATCTTTTATTTTTTCCAAAGAAAAAAAAGAATGAGAAACAAACAAGCTCACTCTATAGCTCAAAATAGACCTCCAATGCCCCATGCCTATCACAGGACTGACTTCAAGGACTACTGAAGCAACAATTGAAAAAAAACAGATACTTCCAACCACCATTACAACTCTTATTGAGCACAAATATATTACAGTTTTAAGAACCTCCAAAGACCAACATAAAATCTAAAATCAGTGTTTCCCAAAAGACAAAAACTAAAACTCTTGAGTTGATTAAAGCATTAAACATCATCAAGCAGTTGTATTATGACACAAAGATCTTAATCATTATTAAAAAATAATATTATTATACAAATACAACCCATGCATAAAACATTTAGAGAATACAAACAACTAAATTTTCGTACAAAAGTATGTGAAAATACATATAAAAAACAATGTGCATGTACAACCAGAAAAACATGTTTTCTCTTACATAATTACATTCCTTATATCTAATCACTTTCAAATTAGACCATAATTTCTTATCATATTAAACATCCTTTATAAGTCATAATCATTGGACGAGCCTAAAAATGTCTATCCTTTAACCAAATTCACACTTCATAATAATCTCACTTATCCTTTCCAACTTAAATCTTATCAGGTGTTATTTTATATTAATAGAAACTGACACCTATTCTTTAAAAAAGAAAAACAAAACTCTATCAATTTAAGGAATGATCCGAAATGTGAAAACATTTTTCATTGAAGCTACTGTACCAACAATAGAAAGCTATTGTTTCAACTATAAAGAGATCACCATCATTGAATACATACTTTGATTGAACTCTATAAGGATCATCCCTGACAAATCATGGAGAACCACATAATGGAGTTCCAAAACTTCCACTTACTGGAGATTCCTTTAAAAAAATATGAATAGACCCATCCCGAAGAGGTAAGAAAACTTTTGTCCACTTACCTTTTTTTCAAACTTCAGTTAAATCTAATAGTTATCTAATTATTATATTGGTACAGAATCTCACATGATATTTTTGGATCTCATAAAAGCTATGGCGGCCAAGTTTTTAACTAAGATAAATCTACTTTTCTAGGCTTCTACTTAGGCATGCAGAAACTCATTTCAAAGCCTCTGCATGTTATTAATATTGACAAGGGACCCACAAGGGATTAAATAAGTATCTTGCAGAAAAAAAATAAGCCCACAATAGCTCCGATTTAGTTTTATCGAGCACAGTAATTATGTGTTCACATGAGCATGGTCTGGATAAATACAAATTATTATAATATCCCATATTAAATCCTTTTATACCCTGTTTAAGTCCTCATCTGGGTGTTCTATGAATTGCTATCCAATTTGTCTTAAATTGTCATGAAGCTACTGTAATGATAACAGAAGTTCATTGAGCTTGTGATGAGCTGCTTGGCTTGACTTGACTTTATTGGATATATATTTGTGTTTCTGATAGGGAGAAGTCATGGCCAAGAATGTTTCTGATACTGAAATGGGTGTTCAAGATTCTGCTGGCTCTGTATCCAATCATGGCAATGGTTCTCACTTTCATATAGAAGAGTCCTCATCAGTGATGCAGGATGAGCTGCAGGACGACCAGCCAAAGAGTGCACACAGAGTTGGTCATGGTGGGTATTGTGGTTTCATATAATTTATGGGTCTAGTTGTCTAGAAGATTGGTTCGGATCTGGATCTTTAGTTTGGAAATAAGGTATCCAAGTTTTGTTTGGTTGTTTTATTCTGAGATTAATGATATCAAGTTTCCACAATCCATATTCTGTATTGCTTCTGGATTCGATTGTGTAGAAAGTTTTTTAGCATCAACGTTTTGGATCACACTCTGTGAGTCTGCTATTATCCATTTTTCTCCTCAAAGGCTGCTATTATCATGGAGTGTGATCCAAAACATTGATGTTAAATACTTTCTACACAATCGAATCCAGAAGCCATACAAAATTATTCCGATTTCAAGAACCACAAATTTGGCTGATTTGTTTTGCAAGGAGATGGTGTAAAAAAGAAAGAATTGTATGATCATATGTATTCATTTTATGCGTCTTTTGACATATTACTAATTCTATATTGTAAAACTGTGTTTTAGATCCATGGTACCAGTTGGCTCTTCTGCTTGCTGTGAGTTTCAACAATGGGTATATTCTGGGATTCTCAAATCTTATCATGAAGCCCTTGGGATGGGTGTGGGGGCTACTCTCCATGGCTGTTCTGGCTGTTATATCAGTCTATGCAAACTGGTTGCTTGCAAAGCTGCATATAATAGATGGAAGAAGATTCATTAGATACAGAGACCTGATGGGATTTGTTTTTGGTAAGTGTCACTGTGGGCACTTCAATATGTTCACTAGTTCAATCTCTTGAATCAAAATTAGATGTTCAATAGTCAATTTCAAGTAATTTTTTGAGAAATTTGTTGTACATGTTTGGAATTTTGTATTGCAGGAAGGAAGATGTATTATATAACCTGGATTCTGCAGTTTCTTATGTTCATTCTGGGAAATATGGGATTCCTTATCCTCTCTGGAGGAGCTCTCAAGGTACTTTAGTAGCTTTTCTAATTGAATATAACTTACTTCTAGTATTACTGTTGGACTTGATCTTTCTTTGGTTTGCCTTGTATTATTGAAAATCTTTTTTATTGGCATAAAATCCCATTACAAATGTAGATGATGTATGGCTGCAGGCTCTAGGCGGCATTATCTATTTTTTTCTCTTTGATAATAAATAAACAAAGCTAGTAGGTATTATTAGAAGATTCCTGACGTATACACACAGGACTTTGACTCACTCACTAACCAGGGAGGGTTAGCTATAAGAATTTTTAATTGATTTTTTTGAATAATTTAATTATAACAATATAAGTATTTTTGTATAAAAGTCAATGTCTTAGTTAATTTGTTATAGGTAGGAGAATTAATTTATTAGAGTATATTTATAAGTCAAAGTTTGTTTTTTTAAGTTGATTTAGTTTTATAAAAACCAGAATCAAAATATTAAAATATATATTGTATATGTAATAATTTAATTTATTAATTAATTTTACAATTTATGCTCACTTCTTAATAGATGTATGTAAGATCTATATTCTAGTAAATAAAATAATTCTAAGATAAAATAAAGTAATTATTAAGTAAATAAAACTAGTATTTGTATTTAAAGGAGGTTCAAAGATTGTGTCAACTATATGTATGTTAATATGTTAGAGAGTGCACGGTTTATGCATGGATGCGCTACAAATTCTAGTTGCATGTGGTTGGATTTAACAATTATTAATAATAAATGCTAAATAATGAAATGAAATAAACTTAGACAAATCTAGATTTTTTCCTTAAAAAAATTAAGTATTATCTGATTACAAAATATTTGCATACAATTTTAAAACATAAACAATGCAAATGAAAAAAAAAAGTTGCCATCAAATTGACAAAAAACACTACAAATGAAAATAGAATGTTCTCAATAGTGGTTTGCAGTGTGAGACTTGTTTCAGGCTAAAATCTCACACTACATGTAGCTTATCAGCTAAAAATATTTTCATATTTATTTATTTTTTATCTTAAATATATTTATCTAAATAATAGCATTTACATATCAAGCAAATAAAATTTATGATCTATTTTTTACTAGATTTGTGACATAAGTACTTCAACAATGATATCTTTCAAACTTCAATTATTAAGTTTTGATATTTTTTAACATTAAATATTTATGGAAAATAATGAAGAATGTTAAAAAGAAATTGAATAATTTTATAATAAGAATTATAAATTTTACTTATGATCAATTTTCTAAAATATTAAAAATAGATATCTTAACTACATCTATATCTAAGAAACACAAAGAGATATAATTTTAAATTATTTTATTTTTAATATATACAATATTTTAGTTTTTATGTACACAACAGTGACATGATATTTTGCCACTAAAACATCTCTCAATATAATTATATAAAAAAATAAAGAAAATAAATCATTAGAAAATACATTGATTCATCTTCTCTAATATTATTAAGAAACCATCATGCAAAATTAATGATAATGTCAATTTTTTGTTGACATAAATTTATATGAGACACTTTTTAATAATATTTTATTGAAATTAAATCTCTTTTCTAAATACTTTGATCTAACATAATTCATTTTGGAAATGAAAATTAAAGATCAAAAAATTAGTAGATCAATTAATGATAGTAGATTTCCACAATCTATAGAGAACATTGTTGAATTGCTTTTGTCTTTGATTGTGTAAGTAGTTTTTACATCAATATTTTGGATCCCAAACTTGATGCAAAAATTGCTTACATAATCAAAACTAGAAAAAATTCAACAATAATTAGTAGATCATTATTCTCTTAAATTTTAAAGATTTGTTTAATTTGAAACATCTTAACCATCACAACTATACTTTTCAATTATTAATATTAAACTGTTAGAGAGAATACATCATCACTATTAGAAGAGAGAGTGGATGGCCATTAAATTTTCTATTTATTAAAGTTGGGAAAATGCATAAACAACATTTATGCCATCAATATAGACTTTAAGGTTAATTATTTTGTTATAGATCACGACATTTGCTATGATTCTTTTAATAAGGCAATTTTAGTGGTATGTCCATGCTTTCTATATTATAGGAGATTTGATTAGAAATGGACTTGAGAATTAGTCCATGCTTTCTATATTATAGGAGATTTGATTAGAAATGGACTTGAGAATTAGAATAAGAAATATAAAGATAGGGTGTTAGTGTTATGATTTGAAATTAGAATATGAGATAATAGCTCTTTATTATAAGTTATATTTGTTGTTAGAGGAATTTAATGTGGAGATTATATATTACAATTAAATTTAAATTTGATATAAATAGATGATTATATAGAAAAATTATTTAATAATTATAATTAAAAATATTAAAGATAAAATTAAATTTCAACAATATTTTAAGGTTTGATTTCTATTTTTGTTTATAACATTTGAATTATGATCATTTCCTAAATTACCTATCTACTATCATATGTAACTTTTTTTATTTGAAATTTTTATTTTCAAAATAAAATTTTTGCTTCCTATTCTCTTGATATAAGTGTTCTATGAAAATGGATAATTCTTTTGATTTAAATAGAGTAGTGTCTTGGTCTTAAAAATATAGACAAGCTTATAGGTTCTTTAAAAATGCACATTGAAGTAGCACTTGAGAATTAGAGACCCCTTCTTTATATTATAAAGAGGAGAAAAATTATTTATTTATAAATTTATGAAAAGAAGAAACAAACCTCTAATCCTAATAGTAGAAAACATGAGTTTAGAAAATATACGCATGTACATAAATTAAATTTATTAACTGATTGTGCACTAAGTAGCCTCACAATATATAGTACTATTATAATACTTCCTCATCTTAAGTCATGGAAAAGAGTTTAGTAATCACAACATCCTAAGAAACAATTCTCTATTGCTAGTGGAATAGGGATTGACATGTGAATTGGAGTCTTCCCTACCCTTAAAATTAGAAAATAATGGGATAAAACTAAGTAATAGAATGGTATATGTGAGAATATATAGGATTATACAAGTATTATAGATCCCATTAGTTGAATTTGTTGAACGTGCACCCAAAAACTGAGAGGGGGGATGAAAAAACTTAAGCCCTTTCAAAAATTGAACTCCTCAACACAATACAAACTTCAAACTCTTAAGTAGATCAATAGAAATATATAGCAATTTAAGCCCTTAGCAACTTCAACAATGAAATATATAACAATTCTAACTCTAACCAGATTAGCAACAATGATAAAAGAGACAAGAACACACATCCACATACACAAGATGACACCAAATTTATATGGAAAACCCAATGAGGGAAAAATCACGGTGAGAGTTAACTCACAATATAAAGGCTCACTACCAAAAAGGACTTGCAAACTAAGGCTCACTACCTCAATGAAATATACAAAGGACTTGTAGAATTGACGAAAACACAACTTCAAAAGAATGATACAAGGACCTGATGAGATTCACTATCTTAGAGCAAGATATAAGGAAGTAGAGAAAGATTACAATATTTGTCAATATAACACTTTGCTGACTGAGGTGTTATAGCACATTTGGTTCTATTTTTCACACTTTTGCACTTCTTCTGCAATATCTTTAAATACAATCCACACTTTCTTGTTTGCACACTTCTACACTTATCCACCTTGTTGCATCTGAAATGATCTTGCATATATATCCACCACTACACTTAAAAACTTCAATTAGGTTGGCCAGGAAGAAGATGAACAATGAATTTAACAAGTCTTCCAACAAATCATAATACGGTCCTATCCTACAAATAGAGAGGACCAAAAATAAACTTAATACATCTTCCAATGTGATCCAAAACACTTCACACGTTGGTGCACATCAATCTAAGTTGGAATCAAGGAGACTTGTAGATGAAGCTTGAAGCACATAACCAATCAGCTCAAAACATTCTTCCAATTGAATTCACTCAAGGTGGTTCTAACCAAGATAGGTCAAGACCCAAATATAACATAACACATCTTCAATTATTGGGCAGACCCCCAAGAACACAACACAAGTAAAAGAACAAGCCTTGTCGGCTAGATATCCACAAATAATCCAAACAACCAACTCAAAAGACACAATGCAACACCAAAGTGGCAAATCAACATGTAGATCACATGGGGATGTTCCATGAACATCCAACTACATTTCTAAAATCTTCTTTCATATTGGCATGCCATCAACAACCATGACAAACCAAACAGGAACAAAATACTTTATTCAGGAAGCACATGATACATAACTAGAGGATATAACATTAATAGATCAACTTGAAAATCACTTCAACAAATGAAATTATAACTGAGACACTCCACAAAATTTGAGAACACATTCTCTAAGTTGCAAGAGTAGAGACATTAATGCAGAGAAATGTGGAGCATTTTCTAGACCAGTCCAGAAAACCAACACTTCCAACCTTCTGCAATTCACAAAAATATCCTCAACAACATTGGTGACTTGAAAAGATAGGAGTACAACATCCACAAAACACTAACTTTGAATCCTAAACCACAAGACCAAATCTTCAATAATAGAGAAATACAAAGCATTCTCCCAAACAAACTTCAATGCAACTTCCAAAAATAGAACCATTTAAGCAACTTGTGGAGGAAAAAACATTCTTTCATAAACACATTCTTTATTAGGAACATCAAGAGAGAGCATAAGACATATTCTATACCTTCAACAACATCTCTCCACTATCAACAATACTTCTAATGCTTCTAATCCTCATCTTAATATATCATTATGAAACCAACTCTACTGACATAAATCTTATGGAATACTTCTTAGATAAGACATGACATTTAGCCATGAGCTTCAACAGATATTAGATAAGGCATGGCATCCAACCTTGAACTTCAAAAACATCACCATACATCAATGTAAGCCCAATACTTAATTTTGACATCCAACCATGAACTTCAACAATGATATCCAATCATTATCAATCAAAGATAAATACCAATAATCTCCCTTATATCATAGGTGCTAACAACAATGAAAACCATAAAAAAATCACCAAGTGATGTCACCATCTACTGGAAACAATCTCATCAACCACTACCAAACATATAACAATCTTCACCAAGTGTTGACATCAAATACAACTAATAGTCAGTGTTGACATCAATGACAACAGCTACCAAAAATCTCACATAAATCTCCTCAAGTGTTGACATCAATGAAAGCCAAGTTACAAAAAATATACCCCTTTGGCATTGATGGAAACACACATATTGTCACTATCCCCCTTTGATATCAATGACAAAGGGAAACACATACTTGCATGTAGAAGGAAACAACACATTTTTTGACTTCAGGATAAAAGGGGAAAAGATATTCAATTGAAGCATCACTACATTCTCCCCCTTTGACTAACATCACTTCTTATACATGCACAATATCTACACATTTGTACCAAACTCCCCCTTACTACCAACTCCCCTTGAGTGGTATCACACATCAATCCAGGAGAAAAGGATATGACATGAATTTCTCCCCCTGGATAGATGCACCATCTATGCATCTAGCTACAACAAGGAGAGGCAATAATCCCTAACTTCTTCCAAAGATACTCAAAAGTATCTTTTGAAAGTGCCTTAGTGAATATATCTAAAATTTGATCCTTAGTAGGCACATACTCCATTATGAATTCATGATATGTAACCTTCTCTCTCAGAAAGTGATACCAAATAGAGATGTGTTTAGTCCTTGAACATGCATTACCAGATTCTTGGAAATAATAATTACACTTGTACTTTTACACAATATAGGAATAGGTTCATCATAAACCACCTTCACATCTTTCAAAGTTTGCTTCATCTAAAGCACCTGGGTGGAGCAAGATGCTACAACAATGTATTTAGATTCTGCTGTGGATAAAGATAATGAGTCTTGCTTTAACTAAACCAAGAGACCAATTTGTCTCCCAAAAAGAATGCACTTCCACTTGTATTTCTTCGATCATCCAAACAACCATCCCAGTCAACATCAATATAGGCACTCAAAGAAAATTTATCATCCTTTTTATACCACAAGCCATAATCTAGAGTTTCCTTCAATATCTAAATATTCTTTCCACAACTTTTTCATGAGATTGCTTAGGATTGGCTTGAAAATTAGCAACCAAACATCAATCTTGAAACATACTGAGACATGTAGAATGTCCACATAGGCTCATATAGATGAACTTGTATATACACCAACCGACACAAGTACCCAAACATATGTTTTGAAGATTAGATAGGCATCCAAAACTATCTATAGCATATTGCCATTTGAAATTGTACTTGCAGACCCCTAAAACATATGACACAACATTGAAGTAGCATGTATTTAATGTAGTAAAATATGTCCACAAGAGTGTATGGACAAGATATTCTTTCTTGAGGAATGCAGAGCATTCCAACAAGCCTTCATCATCATTTTACTTTGCTAGGGCACAAACACACTGTTACTTACAACTATTACATCAAAAGGTGTAAAGACTTGAGAACTTGGATATAACACCTTCACATCTTGACCAACTTATATTCTAGACCATAATACAACACCTTTTTCTACAGAGAGGTGTAGACCAAAATGCCATGACTCTGCTAGAGTATGCACTGTGAATGCCTTAGAAAAATTTAGAAACTTACCTTTTTGAAATGTATCTTTATGTGTGATAAACCAAACTGGAATGACATCAATCATAATAAGTTTACCAAACTCCACACACCTTCTACCTTCATCAAAATATTCAATAAAGGTCCATTTATACACAATAGATCTGCACATCAACTGATCTGATTCAATTCTTCTTTCATGCTAAAGTCTTCAACACCTTGTCCTTTTAAGGGGGCTAAAAGGTTTTGCAAGTGAAATCTCCCCCTAAGATAATGATCTATATTTCTTTACCTTCGAATCTTGTATAGAGTGCACAAGTGTATAATCATCCTTCCTCTCATGGTCTTCCTTCAATACCTTTTCATTTCCCTTCTTTTATTGATTGAGTGTTTCATCCCTTTTCTAATTCTGAATAGGTGGCTTCAAAAAACCACTACTACAATGGTTTTCCTTGTGTCCCATCTTATTGCATTTGTAGCACATAGTGTTGTGCTCTGGAACAAAGTTGTTCCTCTCTACCTTATATCTACACTCATCAACCTTGTGACCATAGTTGTTGCAATCATAGTAGTATCCATGAAACAAGGTAGTATTGTTTCTTTGAGGCATAAATGGTCTTCTACCCATGTTATCATTTATTCTTTGTCTAATTCTACAATCAATAGCCTTATACATAATTTATTGCAACAAAAACAATAACTTTGAAAGGATTGATTGAACTTTGTAGGGGCACATGTCTTGGAAATGAAGGAATTCTAAATCCTTTTTTCTTCTGGTTAGAATTGGATCCACCTTCTTTCTTGCCATTTTGAACAGTCTTTGCATATTTGGAGCTACTCTTCTTAGAGTCTTTAGTGCAAGATTTCTCCTCCTTTTTTTTGGGCCTTCCAATTGATTTGGAGTTATCCTCAAGACCAGACTTCTCCCCTTTGTCAATTTGTTCTTTTTCGCTTTTCAAGGCATTCCTTAGAGTGACAATTTCTTGCTCAAGTTTTAATCATTCAGTTGTTTTGTCATTGAGCTTGAAATTCAAGAAATCTTCAATTCTCTTACCTTCTTCAACTTTTTTTTTAAAATCAGAGATCATACCTTCTACCTTTTTTAGTTTGATTTCACATTCTTTA
>VDFB02058242.1:58591935-58684157 GCA_007258455.2 Sequoia sempervirens
AGGGATGGAGTGGGAGAGATATAAAGGGTAGAGGATAGAGGGTATAAGTGTTACAGGTAGAATTAGGGTTTAGGGTTGAGGGTATAAGGGTTAAGGGTAGAGAGATAGAATTAGGGTATAAGGGTAGAGGGGAGAGAGATAGAATTAGGGTAGAGAGAATAGACAAAGAGAGAAAACAAATCTATAAAAAAACCAACTTTCTCATAACGCGAGTTTGTTTTGAAGAAGTAGATACATGACCGTTTCTAGCAAGAAATAACACACTTGCGTTATAATGTGAGCATGTTTTGGCTTTCTCTAAAAACGGTAAGAAAAACTCAATTTACCCGTGATCTCAACCCACATTCTGCATATTCTCTTGGTTTTGCGCATGCTCCAACAAAAAGTAGTTTTTTGATGAAGTTGTGAAGTGTTCATGCATGTGTTTCACATTCCACCACCTTCGCATGGAATAGCAGAGTTTTCATGTTGAAAGGCATATAATATCAATTCAAGTTTGAATTCCAGTGAAAACTGATATACAATTGAAGTTTAGAGGGGAACAAGCTTTTGAAAAAGTCAAATTGTTGAGTTTGAAGAAAGAAGAAGCAATTTAGGCTACATAATTGGGTAGAACTCCTCCATTTGAAACTCTAGTTTTTTATGTATGTGAAGTATTTACGCATTTTCTTTCATTCTATTATGGCTTGCTCTCATTTATGTTGCTTTGCATATTCCATGTTGATAATTTTTTTTTTGTCATTACAACCTTAGGTTGTCAATGGACATTTTAAATTACACAATTCTATACACTTGCCAATTACATTTTTAAACCACATCTATACAAACCAGCTGATTGCCTTGTCTTTTCTACCAAATTTTCCATACAAGTCTCTAAAACATTGGAATATACTCCTCCCACATTGATAGCACTGATTTAAACTATTTTGGTTTTCATCTCTATTTCTAAATTACCTCATCAGTAAAGCTACCTCATCACCTATGTTGTCATATATTTTAAATGTTTCCTTGATTAGTCTACCTACAAGGGATTCTAACCCTTCTATCCACTATTTCAAGACTCTTTATTCAAGGATAAGTTAGAAAAATGGGGAAAGATGCAGCCTATCTTGTAGAGAATCTACCAAAAACAACAAACTATCGAGGGTAATTTGATGTAGTGCTAGAGGAAGAAAACAACTTAACTCAATCTCACTCCAATCAACTTATCAAAACTTAACCAAATCTCAACTTGTCCATTCAATTAGGACTCCTTTACCTTCACAAAACTCATGGATACAAGACATCAAACTGAGTTCTAAGCTCACAATCCCTTAAAAATTTCTCAAACACTTTAAATAACATAAATTTAATTGGTTCAACCCAATTCCCAACTTTGATATATCCAATATGAAAACTTCTCAAAACCAAGCCTATTTACGCCCTTTTAGGCCCTATCAATAAGCAACTTCTCAATTCCAAGCCTATTTCCACTTCTTAATGATTAAAACATGCATAAATATCTCTGTAGAACATGAAGGAATCATTATGCAAACTTACTTCATGATAATTCATCAAACATGTATCCTAAACCACCATTCTTGACTAAAAATTAGGACGGTTACATCACTGTCATGGTAGGACAGTCATTAAATGGACTTCAAAAACTTGAAAACTCACCAAAACAAATCTTGAAATAGATTCAAAATACCCCTAAACACCTTTTAAAAACAATATATTCAAGAAGGAATAAAAAACTATAAACAAATTCTTTAGTTCTCACTGTACACTGTGCTTTTTCCTGTTTTTTCACTAAAATATGGCCTAGGGCATCATGATTTTAAAAGATAACTATCCCCACTTGGTTTGAAACTTTGAGAAATGAAAGAGTACACAAAAAAATACCTTCTTACTAAATTTCAAGTGATTCCATTGGTTAGAATAAGAGAAATGCAATTTTCTTTTAATTTTGTTTACCCTGGCAAGGGTTTTGAACCATCTTCAGTAAACAAGCCATAACTTACTCAAATTTGCATGAAATTGAGTGATACAAAAAGGAGAATGATGTAGACTCATAGCTTAATCATTATAAATGACTTCCCCATGAAAATATGGCCGTACGAGGCCACACGATGCTTCACAATCTGTTTTACTAGTAAAAACACAAAAAAATGAATATAAAACAGGGTCTCTTTATTGTTTTCTCCATTATTTACATCCCCTCTCCCTATTTCTCGAGGTTATCCATCAATTTAAATTTTTTCTTGACCATATAAAATGACCCAAACCAACCTTTCACCTACTTGACTGCTAAACTTCCAAATTTTTCCATTTGTCAATTTTTGCATTTTTACCTTGACAATAATTTTGCAAGATTTGCTTTTTTCCCACTTTTGAATCCCTCAACACCTAAGAACCACCAAATTAAGTAATTACATGTTGAAAAGGTTCACCAAGACCTTGTTCTAGGAAAAAAATACCTAGAACCTATTTTGTACCTCCTTTTACAACATTTTATATTTTTTGCAAATTGGATAAAACAACCTATCTAAATGTTCATCTAATGACTCAAACACCATGAACTAATATTCATCTCATTACCATGCTACATGTAAAATTATCTACCATGCCGAAGAAATGAACAAGGAAGAAAATAAAAAATGAAGAGCTCCAAACCTTCAAAGAAAAGGAGAGAGAACGGTTGAGGGAATATCATGAAAAGAAGAAATTGGAAACAATTGACGAAAACAAGCCAATTGAAGAGGAACCTCAACCATCAAAAAGAGAACAAAAATTGGCAGCACAAAGGGAACGAATGCAAAAGCATCGTTGTAGGAAAAATTTAGATACCATAGTTGGAGACACACCCTCTACCAATAGTGAATACTAAGGGGTCACATTATTAAGCACAAGCGAATATGGAGGGACACCATCTACTGCAAGTGAATATGGAGGGACACCATCTACCGCAAGTGAATATGGTTGGACACCATCCACTGCATATCAAGTTGAGAGTACATCATCACTCAAATTTGATGAAGGTATGCCATCATCCCCACGTGAACCTCAAGGTATGTCTTCTACTCCACCCTTGATCAAAGGTACTCAATCTAGCCCACCTCAATTAAATATTGATGAAATTGCTAATGATGAGATGTATGTGCCTAGGAGAACACCGCCTAGAATTTTGTGTAGAAATCCAAAGTATTTTATTAATATTCATGAGGATATTTTGCAGCACATGGAAGGTAAGATTCCAACACGCACTTGTAGAATATATGTTGATAAGATTTGGAAAATCTTGTTTGAAAGGCTAAATGAGACTGCACGATGTCAAATATTTGTTGAAATGATGTCGGGTTTAAAGTATAGAAACATCATGAAGACTCTTGGGTTGAGAACATCAAATGCATCAAGTGAAAACACTATTGTGAAGAATCTAATGGATGCTTATGAGAGTGTGGGTAAGACCTCACACTCAAAGGATCTAGTAATGTCCCTTGACATGTCATTACATTGACTTTGGTAAGATATCAAACAAAGAGAGATCATCTCATTAAAAAGAGCAATGAATAAATGAGAATTAGTAGAAAAACTTTATCAAAAGTTGTTCAAAGGCGGCAAAGAATTGAGGGCACCGATTCAAATGAATTATGGGCATTCTTAGGGAGACAAAAAAGATAAAAAAAATTGTTGAAGCATTGAAAACACTAATTGAAGAGTATTGGAAGAATAACACAAGGCCATCTTTGAATCAAAGGGATGTTATAAGAAGGAGAATCGATAGTTGAAACCGTGAGCCACATCCAAAGCATTTTTTGGATATGACTCAAACCCAATTTTTTTGTAAATTTCAAAATGATTATCCTCAAATTAGTATTTCTCAAATATTTTTTGAAATGATTAAACCTTTGTATGTCAAGATAAATCACACAAGAACTACTTTTTGTTGTAGACTACATATTGAATTCTCTAACCATTATGATGTTTATCATTCTATATGTTTAGATTTGCATACTAATGATGTTTTGCAGGATTGTGGCATAGAAGCCCCGCCAAAATCTTCAAGAGAGTTCTTATAAAAAATTTAGTGTGAAATAGAGGATGACCAAATATTCTATAGAACAACATGCTTGGATGGTTCATTCAAGTGTTATGGTGGCTTGCAATGAATGCCACTATGTCAACATATGGAAAGAATAGATGAGGTGGGACATAAACTAGTAGAGTTCGGGAAGTATAAAACAGTGGCATATGTTACAAAAGATGGGTCTCAAGAAAAAAGGTGTGATTTGGTTATTCAGAAGATTCCAATGTATCAGTTTATGTCCATGTTTCGTGACAATATAGTGTATGAGTATGCAAGGCATGCCCATAGAGCCTGATGGCTGGACACACAATTCAAGCTATGCAAGGACACCTTTCCAATTGGTAGCATAGTATCAATGGTTGAATTTGTAGAGAACTACACTCTACAACCATAGTGTGAGGTGCAATCATAGTATTACAACTCCACACATGTTTTGATATTTATGCACATAACATTCATTCATGCAACTAATAGTACATAGGACCAAAGGAAGGTATTGAGGGAGTATCACTTTTATATTAGTGATGATCACACACATTCTCTAGAGTTTGTACAAGGTTGCTTCCAGATGTTCTACAATGATTTGGCTCAAAGGGGCATAGCATACGGTCGACATATAATATGGTTGGATAACTGTGTAGCACAGTTCAAGAACGTGAACATGTTCTACTGGTTGTGCAAGATGCATCTCACTATAGGTGTTCAATATATGTGGAAATTTTGTGAGGTCAGGCATGGAAAGGGGGAGCATGATGGTGCAAGAGCATGTGTGAAAAAGAGAATTAGCACGAGAAGAGTTAAAGTATAAAGACAGTGCAAATTTGACAGATGCAAGATCAATCATCGAGTGGCGTAATGCTTTGATGGGTCCAGGTAATGAAGGTACGTCTTTAGTTCATATATTTTTTTGGTTAATTGATGATACTAACATTACACCATATGAAGATTGTTGTACACTAACAAGATCGAGTGAGCTACACTCTTTCCTTAGCTCAAATTTAGGTTCATGGAGTATCAATATACGAAAGATGGCATGCTTTTGTTCTTCATGTACAATGCAAGCCTGGAATGATTGTGAGTCAGGGGAGTGGGTTGACAAATGGTTGACAAGTTATCATAGCCCACTTCACACATATCACCCTCCGACAACATTGGAACTAACACAGATGGAATCATCGGTCAACTTTGACCACATATCAAATTTAGTTCAACTAGGTATATATCTACTTGCTTAGTATTTGAAATTCCATATTGTTATCTTACTTTGTACTATATTCGTAGTGTTGACTAATTTCAAGAGATTTGTTGCACATATCAATGCGGGGAATGTTTATGCAGTTATTGTAGATGAAGACAATGAAGAGGGAACAAACTATTACTTGTGTCATTGTGTTGAGGCCAAAAAGAAATTGGAGGCCCTAGTTATAGATGGAGAAAACATGGAATACCCTATAGGCTCAGTTGTTGTTACTGGAACGTGGCTTAGAAGGTACCCATATAAGAGTGTTAAACATTGGTTGTTTCAGGACTTTGACACACATTGTAAGATTCTTCATTACTCGAACCTTGTTGTGGCATCCAATGCTCATTTGACCAAATATGGGGGTAGACCTTTAAACAAGACCTTGTGAAAGGTCCGTGAGTCTGACCATGAGGCAATACTTAACACAATAAAGAATAGAGCAAACCCAGATGGTTCATTGGATTAATTTGTAAGTATATGCACATTGGTTCTTATTAATGTTATACTTGTATGCACATTATTTTGTTTGATGCCAATGCTATCATCTTCTTTTACTTTTCCTATTTGTAAGTAACCTGCTAAACATTGATTGGTGTCCCCTTGCAGAAAATGCAGATTATGAGCCATCCAAGAGAATCTTAGCCAGGAAAAGAAATGCAACATCTAGGGAAAAATTTAGTGG
Source organism: Sequoia sempervirens (assembly GCA_007258455.2). Taxonomy (NCBI): domain Eukaryota; kingdom Viridiplantae; phylum Streptophyta; class Pinopsida; order Cupressales; family Cupressaceae; genus Sequoia; species Sequoia sempervirens. Next base: position 58,597,930 of record VDFB02058242.1, read on the forward strand.
CGAATCTTTGCCAATTGGAAAATTCTAGGAATCAACCAAGTTGAAATTGGCGAATTTCTCACACCCAACAAGGTGTCCAAATCACCCGAATTTTACAAATTATAGGTCCAATGCATGTCAATTCGCCAATGATTTTTTTTAGGCATATGTAAGCAACAAATTCCCCATTGTCAAACTATGCTTTTCAATTGGACCAACTAATATTTTCACCTGGAATCCTGAAAGCATTTAATAAAAAACCTACATATTCACCAATACTATTAAAACAACATTATATCAAGACCCATTTCACCAATTAAAATTTACAAATAGTTTCTTGTGAAGACCCATTTCACCAATTAAAATGTATAAATAGTTGCTCATGAGGACCTATTTCACCAATAAAAATAAAAAAAATTACATTTGAGGACACATTTCACCTTGAAAATTACAACGTGTTGTTGTATAAGCACGTAGGATTCACCAAATTTTTAATATACCATTTAAAAATCCCACAGAATTTTCCAAATATGGAATCATGGATTGATATAAATACAATCAAAAGTGTCATTTATTCTTACACATTTTGTTTGGTTATGAGGTTCTACTTCTCCATTTGGAAGTCAGTGCAAGCCAAAAATGTAGACTTACAAGGTGAGGTATCATTTCTTCATAGTGTTATTAGTTATAATAATAAGTTTTCTTTATCTCTTTTCCATTCTTGCTTTAACAAAGTGAACCTTAGAAGTTAGAACCAAACTCTAAAGTTTCAAAGTTTTCAAAACCTCCGACCCACCGAGTAGAAAGATGACCAAGAAAGACTTGCAACTCAACAAAGTGAACCATCAACCAAGTCGGGGAATCGCGAAGTTATGAAAATTTAGAACTCCATGACAAGGTTATATAACTCTGAGGACTAGCGACTAAGTTTAGGAAAATCTAAATATTTTATATTGTATTCCATGGTATTGAATTTGATATGTGATTCTGCACCATATTTAAAGAACAACACCTATCACACTACTTATAAATTTCTATTGCATTTACATTCACACAATCTTTGATAAATCACTAAAAGGAATATTATTATTTCATTCCTTGAACATAAATAAATACAATTGAAAGTGTCATTTATTCAGAAGTCAGCCAAAGCTGAAAACATAGACTTAAAGGTGAGTGATCATTTCTTCATAGTGTTATTAGTTATAATAATAAATTTTCTTTATCTCTTTTCCATTCTTGCTTTAGTCTTAAAGATGATATTGAGTAGGGAATGTGATCTATATTATTATTCTTTTTCCTTAAACAAGAAGACATTTTTTAATAGTTTTTACACGAAGTGAGAGATGAATATGTTGAGCGAATTAGAGATAAATATGTTGAGCGACTCGAGCAACAAGGGTAAGGCTCCTGCCGCTCCTCAAGGTGGTGAAGAGACTCTTGCTGCTTCTCAGACTCCTTCCGCTCCTTAGGGTGCTAAGGATCATGAAACTCCTCAGACTCCTGCTACTCCTCAGGCTGGTGAAGAAACTCCTGCCACTCCTCAAGCTCCTCAAGGTGGTGTGATGGAACTTTCAAAAATTTTGAAAATTTTGGTGTGCTCATGTGAAAACCCTAGGAGTTTTAACCTAAAAAATATTTGTCACATCCACTATAGGGTTCTTATATGAGGTTTAGGGTTCTATTTTTGTTGCTTGGTGCTCTATTTTTTATGCTGACTGTAAAGTATCTATTGTCAGTTGGGGAGAAGGAAGAAATTATCCTATTTGCATCATCACATGATTGTTATCCTATGAATGGTTTCTCTCCTAGGCAGGTCTGAATCATCCTTTTTATAGGCTAGGGAAATAATCAGTTGATCATTACGTCCTTTGATCCACATGATTCCAAAGTTGTGAGCTTACCATTCTCATGTCACTCTAGGGAAATTCCCCCTTTTTAGAAACAACTTGTATGCATGTGCATAAATTTTTCACTTAAGTCCCTATGACTCTTGTACCTATATCACCCGTCACTAATTTACTCATAATTGTACATTATGTAACCATGAGGAGCAATAAACAGTCTTTTCTTTTGATATCGCTCATTGCTAATGACATCCAATCCTTCAACTTTTTAATAGTGATGAGCAAGGTTCTAGTTCTTATCGCTCATCATGGATGGACATTAAAAAGAAAATTTGAAACAGCAATGAGTGATATGATGTCACACCATATGATCGCAGAGGTACTGTAAAAGGTTGTTTCACATTGGCGATGTGCGATGAACCCTATAAATAATGTAAACCATTCATCATTGATTGTTTGCACAATATATGAGGAGCATCAGCGATGAACAGAGGCCTTATCGCTCATCACGAATCTGTTTCTGAACCTAAGAAAAAGATCAGTGACAAGCGATCAATGCTTTCTAAAGGGGTTTTTTCTTTTTGCTAATTTTGATATAATCTTGTGGGCCATATCTTCGGCACCATTTTTTCTACATAGGTACATGTGTCTAAGATCTAATGATTCACAGTGTTTCCCATCGCTTATATGATCCTTGGGAGAAGATGAGAATTGGTGAGAGTGCGATGAAAGGAGCAATATGGTGGTGTCAGGGGGGTTTGCACAAAGCAAGAAAAAGATTGATGAAAGAACTAGGTGACCATCAATGAAAATTTCAAAGCAAGATGATCCAATAGGTAGGAATTCCTTACATGAGTAAGTTCATCGCTAATAAGCACCTCAAGATTAAGGAAGAATCAACAATGAAGTGAGATGGAGTACAAGGAAATTTTCTCTCCAAACTAACCTTATGTACTTCACCAATATAAATGAAGAGCACGGATTGAGTTGGCGATACATGCCAAATTTTTAGGACATGTATGACTAAGTCAGGGTTAAGGAATAACTTGTTAATATTTGAGATAGCATCGCTGTTTTCAAGAAGCAAGTTGATAATAGTCAAAAATCCATGCTCATGGCCACCTTAGATGAAATCTTAATTGCTTTTGGATGAACGGTCCAGATTCAAGGCTAAATTGATATGCTACCAGTTCACTTGTGCAAGGAGTTTTGCATCATTAATTCTGCATGCTCAAGATCTCTATTTAATGCAGGTTGATTAGTGATTATTCTCATTGTCTTTTAAGTCTATAGCTTGTGAGGGGTTGTTGGTAGTAGAATTTTCTTGTCCTAGTCGGGTTGGAATGAATTTTAGTTCTCTGGTCTACTTAGGACTTTTGTTGCTAGAATTAAGTATTATCACTGGGATTGGGGTACTCTTTTTGTGGGTTTTGAATCAAAAGACTTAATTATCATTCTATAAACTTTAAAGTGATGGAAAAAATTGGTAAAGCAACCCCACCAGCTAGGAGGTCTAGTCAGTTGAGCATGTCCAAATTCCATGAGAAGGAAACTGAGCAAGAAACCATGGTTTCCCCTGAGATTGCAAAGGGAAAATAGAGGGCCAAGGGCCATAAAAAGAAGACAATTGTGCAAAGTACTTACCGTTTAAGAAATAAGACCCTCCCAGGGGAAGCAGTTGATCCCAAAGGCAAGGAACTGGCATTGCCAGTGAAGAAGGCCAGGGAGAAGGGAAAGAGCTACCATATTGATTAGGAGAAGCAAAATTCTCTTATTGTGCTTTCAGACACTCCTTTGGATGTTGAAGCTGAGATGGACTCAGAGTATGGCTAGTATCTTTGTTCCTTGGTGCCATACGATAGCTCTGATGATGACGTACTTATAGTGCCCCCAAATGCAACAAGGACTAGAAGTGGTTGGGAATTTTTGGATGCCAACGACTCTGAATAAGGGTCATCTTCTATGTTAGTTTTTGATGACACCATGGTCATTGCATATGAGGTATCGATTTATGCACGTCCATGGTTTGTCTTTTCCTTTCCTTTGCTGATGAGAATTTTTTGATAAAATGAACCAAATCCTTTTTGTTCCCAACAACAAGTGTTTGTGACAGTGACGGCTAACATTTTTCACATGTTTTTGTTTCCCTTGTTCTGAAATGATTACGTATGAAACTTCCTGGGGAGTCCTTCGAGATGTTAGTTGAAATTAGGTTTTTGAAAAGAACTCGAAATTGAAATTGAAATTGTAATTCAGTTAGGTACTTATTGCTCCCCTATTATATAAAGGGGATTTCATGGCTGAAAAGAGAGAGTTTATATTTTTGAGGCTGAAATAGGGTCACAGTAGATACTCATCTCAAGTAGAAAAATAGAATGTTAATAGGTATTTGGGTAGATATATTGGAAGTAAGTCTAAGATGAAAATTATATTGAGCATAAATCGTGAATATGTTTTACAAGGAAATATCAGAAATGAAGATGAATATTAGCTTTTAAGAATTTTACTATCCTCTGTGTTTTCTCTCAAGTTGTGAATGAATATTGTTAATAACAACTTCATTTGTCCTCTATCACTTGCACAGAGTGAATGAATTTTTTTTGTGCTTCAATTTAAAGAACTGATTAAATGCTAAAATAAACTCATTGGTTTGTGAGGCAAGCATATAGGATTTATTAAGGAAGTGGTATTCTGGAAACATAGTGAGTTAGATGTTACAAAGTAACATTCTAATAGTCCATTAATTTCTATATTTCATTTAGGATTGTATTACGGGTTCGTCACTAGTTATAATTATTTTTCTGCCTTAGATGAGGAAAAAATTATCTAGTCAGTTTATCTTATGAATAGTTGAGCCAGTAATGAATTGGGCATAGGAATTAAGATGAAGAATCATTTAACATAATATAAACTACCATATCCCAACCCTAAGTATGAAGGAGCATTTCTTGAGAATAAATAATGCTTATATTTGAGGTTTGTCGAGCTTTTGATAGAGTAATTTTCAAGAAACTATGCATCTGTGTGAAGAAATGCTCTTAACCAAGTGTGAAACATTATGAGTATATAAGGGATTGCCCTCCCTGGGTTTCACAGAGCCCGAAGAGAAGAAGTAGAGTAGTAGTTACTCTACTTAAGTGTTGGCCAATCCTCACCCTAGTTGATAACTGGGTCGTGGCAATCCCATAGGTTAGGATTGAGATTAAGTTTGGTTCTAAAAAAATAACCAATAGAAATGGAAACTCCATTGGGGGCACTTTTATATCATTGATACAAATATGTGAAAGACCATTATAAAGAGCCAAGACAAAAAATGAACATCTGGTTCATGTAATAAAGAAGTTTCAAATATGAAAGGTGGTTTGTGTGGCCCTATGGTGACTTTGCTGGAAGAACTCAAATAAAGATATCCTTGCTTCAAAGGTTTTCCTCTTGTTGAAGAGGTGGCAACTCTGCTCCACAATTTTTACACATGAAGGGTTGTTGTTTGTAACTTGAAAAGGTTCTATTCAAAGTTGTAGAAACTTGAAGTGTGAAGATACATCATTCTCTACATACTAAAAACTATCATATGGATTGTATTTGCTATTTCACTCAAAGTTTTATTCACAAAGTAGCAAGTATGGATGGTTAAAATATATCTCAAAGATTTTTATTTATTTATAGTTTTTTTTAATTTATCATGGTTGTAATTGTGCACCATTAGTTGAAACTAAGTTTGCATACATCCATGGATCATAAAAGAGAAATAACCATGCCATTAGAAACCTAGATGCATATTGTCAAGAAGCTTCAAAAGTTTGATAATCCTTGGATAGTTGATACCAAAAGAAGCATGAAACATAATGTAAACAAGCCTGAAATAAGGCCAGAATGGAAATTTGTATTCAAAAGGGGAGTAAAAGAGTTGAAGAAAAGACACCTAATGAATATACAAGCCCCAATAAGAGATGATCATGCTAGGTCTGCTAGTCAAAGTGTTGCACCTTTTGTCAATTCTTTTGATTCATTGTATTCCTAATTAGACTTGTCATGGATTGATTATAAGGCTAAAACTATGCCATCTCGAGTCTATAAGAAGATGCCTAGATTTAATGGAAACAATATATGTGAAGGAGATGCACATATCCAAAATTTCTATAATTTCATGGTAAAACATTCATTTGGAGATTAGGATATGTGGATGAGATTTTTTGTCAAATCTCTTGAAGATAAGGCTAGGGATTGGTACTTAGGTTTTCTTGAGAAGTCCTTTCCTTGTTGGGATAAACTAGTGGATGCTTCTGATAAGATTTTGCAAAAGATCCTTCTGATCTTGTCACAAAGTTAAAACAACTCAAGAAACAAAATGAAGATTCAAGCATTTTTTTTAGTCATAAATTTGTTGTTGCTCTTTCAATAATCCTTGAAATTTTTAAACCTAGTATATCAAATTGCATTCATTTGTATTTTGAAGCTTTTGAGGAGGGATCTAGTGCATTGTTGAAGGATTTTAAAATTTTGAATATGCAAATGGCTTACACATGCTTAGACAATATGGAAAAGATGAGGATTGAATACGTGCAAAGTTTACTATCCACATTTATAAGTAAACATGTTGATATGACTAACAGTTATGTGGATAGAAATGATCAAAGGTCTTCAGTTTTAAATACAAACAAGTATGTTTTTGAAAAGGAAGAGGTTAAGAGTGTTACCATGTTAATCACTAGTGCTCCTGATAATGAAGGTGTTCCTCTTTGTTTTCAAAATGGTATAAATGGTCAAATTAATGATGAAACTCAGTTTATAAAGTGTCTAATTTTTTATTGTGGTGATGTCTTGATTTGTCCTGATTCACAACTTGATAAAACATGTTTTTCTATTGAGGGACAAGAGGAAGAAATAGTTGAGAGAATCGGCCAGGATCATGGTCTATTAAGTAGTGAAAAAATTTCAAATTTGCTAACCATTGAATATCAGAAATATGCGCGTATGAGTAATCCTCATTCATTGTGTAATACTCATATTGATTTTGAGAGTGATAGTGACAATGATTTTTGTTATAGCAGATATGAAAAATGGGTATTTGATATTCCTTCCAAATATGAAAAGACATATCACCATGGTGATAACTTGGGTAATGACAAGAAGCTATTTGTTTTCAATGATGTATTATATGATGAGCATGAATGTAAACAGGGTGATATAGATGCAGAAACTGGTGTTGAAGAGTTGAGAACAATAGACAACCATGGAGCCTATGTGTTTGATGGGATTAATTATGAAATTCCCAATATGGATTTGAATGAGTATTTGTTTCTTGATTTAAATGAGCCTAGTTATGAGTTTTTTCATGTGGATATAAAGGTTGACTTGAAAAGGAACCATATTATCTTTTGGAACCAAAATTACTCACTTTTGAACAAATTTTTGATTTTGACGATATTAATATATTGTGTTCAAAAAATTAAAAAGTGAGAAAGAATAAGAATAGGGTAGAGATTCTTGATGACTCTCTACACCAACATGTTGAGGCACATAAATATGGTGTGCCAATTATATATGAGTGTATATCTTTACATACATTTGGAGGTAGTTTGAATGATGTGCATAATCTCTTGATTAATTCCTATGACTGTTTCACCTTTGACATGAAAACTACTAATCAAATTGAGCTTGATAGCACCAGCTATGTGATAGAGGATGAGTGCCAATTCTTGTAGCTAGATGAATTTTTGTTGCAATATGGTAATGAGCAAAACATCAAGGGAGATTGTTTTCAACTTTATACTATTGTGAATAAAAAAACTTGTGAATTATTGCCACATGAGGATTAGGCATATTGCATTGATATTTTCAAATTGGGCTTAGTGAATTGTGAAAAGAACTTTGTTTATGACAGAGGTAAGAGCAGGCCCACATTTTTTCTTGATGACTTTTGAGCCATCAAGTGTGGTTTGACTTGTCAAACCAAAGAATTTGGGGGTAGAGATAGCTTTTTTAACTCTATTTCCCAATGGAGTAGGCACTTTGTCTGCTTCTCCTAGATGATCTAAATTCTCGCTTTGTTCACTAAGGAATAGACGTCCCCAGAAAGAGCCACTGATGGCACTTTCAATTTTTTTGTAATTTTTGGTATGCTCATGTGAAAACCCTAGGAGTTTTAACCTAAAAAATATTTGTCACATTCGCTATAGGGTTCTTACATGAGGTTTAGGGTTTTATTTTTGTTGCTTGGTGTTCTATTTTTTATGTTGACTGTAAAGTATCTATTGTCGGTTGGGGAGAGGGAAGAAATTATCCTATTTGCATCATCATGTGATTGTTATTCTATGACTGGTTTCTCTCTTGGGCAGGTCTGAATCATCCTTTTTATAGGCTAGAGAAATAATCAGTTAATCATTATGTCCTTTGATCTGCATGATTCCAAAGTTGTGAGCCTATCATTCTCATGTTGCTTTAGGGAAGTTCCCCCTTTTTAGAAACAACTTGTATGCACGTGCATAAAGTTTTCACTTAAGTCCCTATGACCCTTGTACCTATATCGCTCGTCAGTAATTTACTCATAATTGTACATTATGTAACCGCGAGGAGTGATAAACTGTCTTTTCTTTTGATATCGCTCATCGCTAATGACATCTGATCCTTCAACTTTGTAATAGCGATGAGTGAGGTTGTAGTTCTTATCACTCATCGCTGATGGACATTAAAAAGAACATTTGAAATAGCGATGAGCGATATGATGTCACACCATATGATCACATAGGTATTGTAAAAGGTTGTTTCACATTGGTGATGTGTGATGAACCCTATAAATAATGTAAACCATTCATCACTGATTTCTTGCACAATATATGAGGAGCATTCGTGATGAATGGAGGCCTTATCGCTCATCATGGATCTGTTTCTGAACCTAAGAAAAAGATCAGCGACAAGCAATCAATGCTTTCTAAAGTGGTTTTTCCATTTTTCTAATTTTGATATAATCTTGTGGGCCATATCTTTGGCGTCATTTTTTCTATGTAGGTACATGTGTCTAAGATCTAATGATTCATGGCATTTCCCATCATTGATATGATCCTTGGGAGAAGATGAGAATTGGCAATAGCACGATGAAAGGAGCAATATGGCAGTGTCAGGGGGGTCTCGTGAAAAGAAAGAAAAAGATCAGTGAAAGAACTAGATGACCATCAATGAAATGTTCAAAGCAAGATGATCCAATGGGCATGAATTCTTTACTTGAGCAAGTTCATCGCTAATAAGCACCTCATGATTAGGGAAGAATCAACGATGAAGGGAGATGGAGCGCAAGGAAAGTTTCTCTCCAAACTAACCTTATGTACTTCACCAATATAAATGAAGAGAACAGATTGAGTTGGCGATACATGCCAAATTGTCAAGACATGTATGATTAAGTCAGGGTTAAGGAATATTGTGTCAATATTTGAGATAGCATTGCTCTTTTCAAGAATCAAGTTGATAATAGTCAAAAACTCATGCTCATGGCCACCTTAGATGAAATATTAATTGCTCAGAAATGAACGGTCCAGATTCAAAGAAAAATTGATATGCTACTAGTTTGCTCGTTTAAGGAGTTTTGCATCATTAATTTTGCATGCTCAAGATATCTATTTAATGCAGGTTGATTAGTGATTATTCTCATTGTATTTTAAGTTTGTAGCTTGTGAGGGGTTGTTGGTAGTAGATTTTTCTTGTCTTGGTCAGGTTTGCATGAATTTTAGTTCTTTGTTCTACTTAGGACTTTTGTTGCTAGAATTAAGTGTTATCACTGGGATTGGGGTACTCTTTTTGTGGGTTTTGAATCAATAGACTTAATTATCATTCTGTAAACTCTGAAGTGATGGAAAAAATTGGTAAAGCAACCCCACCAGCTAGGAGGTCTAGTCAGTTGAGCATGTCCAAATTCCATGAGAAGGAAATTGAGCAAGAAACCATGGTTTCCCTTGAGATTGCAAAGGGGAAAAGGAGGGCCAGGGGCCATAAAAAGAAGAAAATTGTGTAAATTACTTACCATTTAAGAAATAGGACCCTCCCATGGGAAGCGGTTGAGCCCAAAGGAAAGGAACTGGAATTGCCAGTGAAGAAGGCCAAGAAGAAGGGAAAGAACTACCAGACTTATTAGGAGAAGTGAAATTCTCTTATTATGCTTTTAGACACTCCTTCGGATGTTGAAGCTGAGATGGACTCAGAGTATGGCCAGTATCTCCATTCCTTGGTGCCATACGATAGCTTTGATGATGACGTGCTTATAGTGCCCCCAATTGCAACAAGGACTAGAAGTGGTTGGGCATTTTCGGATGCCAACGACTTTGAATAAGGGTCATCTTCTATGGTAGGTTTTGATGACACCATGGTCGTTGCATATGAGGTATCGATTTATACACGTCCATGGTTTGTCTTTTCCTTTCCTTTGCTGATGATAATTTTTTGATAAAATGAACCAAATCCTTTTTGTTCCCAATGACAAGTGTTGTGACTGTGACGGCTAACATTTTTCACATTTTTTTTCTTTCCTCGTTCTGAAATGATTACGTATGAAACCGCCTGGGGAGTCCTTCAAGATGTTAGTTGAAATTAGGTTTTTGAAATGAACTCGAAATTGAAATTGAAATTGTAATTCAACTGGGTACTTGTTGCACCCCTATTATATAAAGGGGATTTCATGGCTGAAAAGAGAGAGTTCAGATATTTGAGTTCGGAATAGGGTCACAATAGATACTTAGCTCAAGTAGAAAAATAGAATGTTAATAGGTATTTGGGTAGATATATTGGAAGCAAGTCTAAGATGAAAATTATACTGTGTATAAATCTTGAATATGTTTTACAAGGAAATATCAGAAATGAAGATGAATATTAGCTTTTAAGAATTTTACTCTCCTTTTTGTTTTCTCTCAAGTTGTGAATGAATATTGTAAATAACAACTTCATTTTTCCTCTGTCGCTTGCACAGAGTGAATGATTTTTTTTTGTGCTTCAATTTAAAGAATTGATTAAATGCTAAAATAAATTCATTGGTTTTTGAGGAAAGCATATAGGATTTATTAAGGAAGTGGTATTTTGGAAACATAGTGAGTTAGATGTTACAAAGTAACATTCTAATAGTCCATTAAATTATGTATTTCATTTAGGATTGTATTACTGGTTCGTCACTAGGTATAATTCTTTTTCTGCCTTAGATGAGGCAAAAATTATCTAGTTAGTTTATCTTATGATTAGTTGAGCCGGTAATGAATTGTGCCTAGGATTTAAGATGAAGAATGATTTAACATACTTTAAACTACCATATCCCAACCCTAAGTATGAAGGAACATTTCTTGAGAATAAATAATACTTCTATCTGAGGTTTGTCTAGCTTTTGATAGAGTAATTTTCAAGAAACTATGCATCTGTGTGAAGAAATACTCTTAACCAAGTGTGAAACATTATGAGTATATAAGGGATTACCCTCCCTGGGTTTCACAGAGCCCAAAGAGAAGAAGTAGAGTAGTAGTTACCCTACTTAAGTGTTGGCCAATCCTCACCCTAGCTGATAATTAGGTCATGGCAAGCCCATAGGTTAGGACTGAGATTAAGTTTGGTTCTAAAAAATAATCAACATGGTGAAGAGACTCCTGCCACTCCTCAGGCTCCTCAGGGTGGTGAAGAGACTGGGAGGCCATCAAAATGAAAAAAACTTAGACGTACCATACATTCTTACATTGGAATTGTCAAAGCTTCTGATCCATCAGGTCAAGATAGAGCTACATCATGAACTCTTCCACCAAATATTGGTAGTATTCCCAATACCTCACCACCACTGGAAGGTCAAGTTGAGATTGTCATTGATTTAAATCAAAATATATCAAATCAGGATAGCAATACCGCAGAAGATGTTCCAAGTGATACCTTGGGCTCAGTTAGCCAAAATGAGATAATTGACTTGGATGAGGATGATGATGTTGGTAGAAAGGAAAGGAAAAATAAACCAAAAAGGGGGGCGCGAGTGGGAAATGATAGAGTTTTCAACTTGGTTGGTTGTCAAAGTACCCATTCATTGAACCAGTGGGGAAATCAAACAATATTGAAAATGAAAAATTGGCCAGATGTACGATTTGTACTTGGAAATGTGGAAGAGACAATACATTGTAGCTAAAGATTGACACTATAGAAAAGCATATCGGTAAAGTTTATGAAAAAAAAATCATAGATGGAAAGGAACAATCGTATGATGAAAATAAAAGGAAGAATTTCTTCATGTTAGGTATGTCATGGATTATGAAGTGCATCACCAAAAAATGTCAAATCTTGGTGCATGTAAAGTTACACTTGACGCTCAATTTGGGAAAGCAATGAAAGTAGCAAATCTATCAAAAACTGTTCAGATGACTGTTGTTTTTCATATTTTTTCCGGAGGGCATCCTATGACAAACTACCTAGAATATTCTAGTTTATTATCTTATTTGAATGTTCCTCACTATCCCAACTCACATTGGTTAGTAAACGCTGGATGGAAATGGGAAAATTGTCTTGCCGCAGTGGAAAAGGAAGATTTAAAGGTTAAAGTAAAAGGGTCAAATTTCATTGCATTATCTTTGGGTATGTGCAAGATCATCATGGAAAAAATAGGCCCTTAAGTGGCAAAAAAATTAGAAAAATCAGAGTTAGACAACTTGACGTAAAAATTTGAATAAGTTATCTCTATTATTTCAAAAATATGTAACAATAGAATCTGTAGCAAATTGAATTTAGTTTCTAAACTACTAGGTTTATTTAAAAAAAGAAAAAATCTATTTGGTGAAAATTTAAAATTTTAATGCAGAGTACTTACATTTCGGGAAAAAATAAAGTAGGTGTATGCTAACCACCTAACCACAATAAAATGATAATATTTTTTATAATATTTTAGATATAAGTAGACGACTCATGTCTGAATGTGATGCATATTTTTTTGTAATTTTTTCCAAGTAAATAATTAATTATGATTTTTTATTAAAATTTTTTTAAAAATATAAAAACTCATACATCTAACCACCTTAACTTGGTCAAAACTTCATGAAATTCAATTTTTCTTTTTTTAATCCTATATTATGTGAAGCATATAATGTGACGCATGTTTTAGATTCAAAAAATGTGATACTTCTTGAAAGCTATAGGTTTTTTTCAATCAACCTATCAATCAGGACTTTATTCGTAATTCAAATAGAAAATGAATAATAATTATTTATTAAATTCAAAGTATAGAAAAATTTATATTGGTGGAAATATGAGAATCTCCTTTAAAAACCCTTTTCGTTTCATCAATTTTGGGTAAAAAAAAAGTTGTCAACCACATACCCTACACATACCCATCATATCACCACTTTTTGGCCCATCATGATGTTGCACATACCCCTTTAGATGAAGTTACTGCGGTAGACAATACTTCTTGGGTCTGTATGCATTTGTATACTGTACAAAAACATGATCGCCAAGCTCATCTTCTCTGTGTTCATAAAATGAAGGACAATTCAACATCGGAAAATATATTTGAACTAGTCAAGAAATCTTTGAATGAAATTGCAGGTATGGATGAGTTAACAATTGCCAAAAAGTTGGTGTGTGTAGGAGCTGATGGAGCTACAGTGATGCAAGGTCAAAGGATCGGTGTTTGCACAAAGTTACAAACTACTTGTGCACCATACATGCTTGGAATTCACTGCATGGCCCATAGAATGAATTTAGCATTCAAAATTGTAAGCAAGTTTCCTACAGTATCAAAAGTCAAAAATCTAGTTTGCGAGATCCACACATACTTCTGTCGAAGTCCTAAACGTTTCACAAAATTTCAAAATTTTGCTGAGGGAATAACACCAGGAAACAAGCTTCTCAAGGATGTCGATACCAAATGGATCTCCTTGCATGGACCAACGCAACAAGTTCTTTTAGAATATCAATCCTTCATTGGAGTGATGTATGAGCATCGCAACACAGTAGAAAAAGCTCCTAACCTCTTACATAGGTTAAGAGATATAGAGACACTCTTGACTTTAACTAGTCTTCTCCCCATGCTGGATGTGATGAATGAGCTTGTGAAGAAATCCCAAGACATAACTATGTATATTAATGAATATTCCAATCTACGTAAACATACATGCTTGGCCCTCGATCATCTATATCTAGATCTAACACAAGATGACCCAAATTATTTCATATGGCGGAAAATTACTGATTTGAATGATCCTACTAATTATTTATAGTTTAATGCAAGTGGGAACTTATGCATCTTTGTATGTGGATATGAGATACAAATGTACCAATGTAAGGCAACCAGGTGCTCTACCAGAGAAGTAGCTATTAACGTGGAAGATTTTCTAGGCATTGTTAAATTTGTTGGTGATAATTTGAAGGAAATTGTAAAATCTCTTTCCTCAGAGATTCATGAAAGATTCCCTCAACATGAAATACTTGAATCCATGAGTATTGTGTATCCTCAACTTTGGGAAAACCAAGATAACCCAACATATTTTCATTCTCAGGTAAACATATTGATCGAACAATTTTCAAAAACTGTAACATACAATGAGTAGAAAATAGAATGAATTTTAGATGAAGCTAAACTTAGAAAACAATGTAGGAATTTTGCAACAACTATGAAGGACCAGTATAAATCCATGGGCAAGGACAAGGCCTTTGAACCAGGATCAATAAAAAAGGTTTGGATAAGCTTAGGTCAGAGTGAAATATTGTGTGGTTCGATATCAAAAAATTTCAAACTTGTTGATTTATGTCAAACAATGATATTGGGGTTGGTGGAGGATGAGAGAGTTTTTAGTACATTGGGGTTTTTGAAATCAAAGTTAAGAAACAAACTAGACAATAATTTGGAAAATTGCTTGAGGATGAAAGGAATTGTGTATAATGTCAGAAATTTTCCTTTTGAAAGGGCACTCACAATCTGGAGGTCCACATGTGAAAAAAGAGGGACCAGGTTGTGCAACACTCCAATTCCAAATGCTGGTACTGGTGGCACTGGTAGTGGCAATGGGACTCAGACATATGACATTGACAAAAATGACACAATGAATGTTGAATTTGAGACAGTTCGAAGAAAATGAAGAGCAAACTTGGAATCAAATTCAAGACAACTCTTTTACTTTATCTAATGATGAACGTCAATTTGAGGACCCTAACTCCATTTGGGAAATGGAAGAGAATTAGCAGCTTTTAGGTATTTATACTACACTTCATGGATCAGTTTTCATTGTTCCATACTGTAGTTGATGATATTTTATATTGTACTCAATGAAATTGTGAATCATTGCACTTCATGATATTTTATTTTATATTGCACTTCATGAATCATATTCCAAAGTCAAACTATAGTTGATGATATTTTATGTTGTATTCCATGAAATTGTGATATTTTATATTTTATATTAGTCCGTACATAGCATTCAACGAGGTGTTAGATGACAACACCTTTGAAAGGAAAGATAAGTCAATAATGTCGTGTGGTCACTGAAACTTGGAACCTTAGAACCAAACTCTGAAGTTTCAAATTTTTTGAAACCTTTGACCCAGAAACCTATCGACTAGAAAGATGACCAAGAAAGACTTGCAACTCAACAAAGTGAACCATCAACCAATTCAAGGAATCGGGAAGTTATGACAATTTAGAAATCCACGACAAGGTTATAAAAATCTGAGGACTAACGACTAAGCCTGTTTTGCTCCCTTATTTTGAGTCTATCGTCTCTCAAGTTGTAACATTTTACATGAATTATTAATGAAATATGATCAATGATCTTTCATTAATCTTCTTTGTCATTAATATTATGCAATATGCAATTGTATTGATGTATGTTTTAATTTTGGCTTTGGTTTAATGAACCAGTTAAAGTACCTTGATTAAATCATTAAAGCATGAATTCATATAAATGTTTAGTGGATCTGCTAAGTAGTCATGGAGATTGAGTATTGATGTGTGAATATTATTAGTAGCATATACAACAATGAACATCAACAATCATTTAAAGTGTATCTAGAAGTTGAAACCACTACCAGACTTTTTCTTCAAATGATATAATAAATAATATAGATAATTGAACATCAACACATTATTGAAGTTTGAATTTGAGATTTTAAATTGATTATCACATGAAGGAATACATAGAGGCATTGGAAATGCAAAATATTGCTCAAAGACAACTCTTCGCAGAGCTGAGTTGGAACTTGGAAACTCATATTATCAAAAATTAAATCACTACATCACCTTTTCTAGCAACTTCCACTCTTCAGGTGTTGGAATTGTCATTTTTTCTAATTGATATTGTTTGACTTGAAGATTTGTTAACAATTCATGATTCAAATTGGAACCTATCTTGGATTCTTCAGTCAATTTTGCATTCAGGGTTAGCAATGGTTTGATGGAATCCAAATAGGTCACCACATTTGGGTTCTAGGAAACTGGTCCAAATCAATCTTCCTTTCATCCTCCATCTTCTTTCTAAAATCATTCCATCCAATGAATCGCTCATTTGTGTCAAAAGCCTTTGGTAAACCAAGCTCTATGAAGTTCCTTAACTTTTCATCCACCTTCTTCATCTTGTCTATAGCCAAATGCAAATATTTCTCTATTTCACACATTTTCAAACACTTTTCAATGACAAATGACAACGTCATTGATGTAGCAAGCCGATTAGTAATCCCTTTTGATTTCAAAACATTGTCACTGGCTTTGTAGACTATTTTTTGAATTTGATTTGCTGATTTCTCTAATGCCAACACATTTTTGTTCTCCATTAAATATTTGTTGAGCTTCTTATGATGTTGTCTGATAGCATCAATCAATTGAAACATGTCACACAAATGATCAATCCCCTACATTATTTCATCCCAGATCTTTTGTTTCATATGCCTCATTGTTTCTCTACAAAATGAAGATAACTTATTTTGACAAGACTTAATTTCATTTTTTGCTTCCAACAGCTTTGCCTCCAATCTTTTATTTCTTTTTCTCTCCTCCAATTTTTGTTCCCATTGTGCATTTCCATTTGCAATGCTTAGTCTTAATTTTTCTGAAGTGGATTTTTTCTCATCATATTTCTTGTTGCTCTCATCTATCCTTTGCTTCAGTTCATTCACTGCAGTCTCATTCTGCTTATCCTCTTTACTTGTTAATGTAGAGGAAGATTTTTTAATTCTTTTTCTAATTCATTGCTCTTGTTATCTGTTGCTTTCCTCTTTTCTTTCTCATTTTCTAGGTTTTCCTGTAACTTTTCAATTTGATTCTACAAACTTTTTTCTCTCTATCTTGCTTCAGCAATGATGTGTACACCAATTCATTGTTCTTCTTTGATACATTAATTTTGTCAATATTTCTAAGTCTAGAAAAATGCAATTGAAAATTGTTCACCTGGAATTCAGATGGAGTCATCTGATTTGTTGGTTTTTTTAAAACTGTGGGAACAAGAAATGTGTACTCCATGATTTATTTACTTGTGTCAAATGTGGGTAATACCATGGTTGTTGTAGGCTCTGAAGTTGGAGCAAACACACTCTCCATCAGTTGCTTCTTTTCTTTTTTATTCAATTTTGATTTCTTTTTAAACTCTTCAATGTAATCAAAACCCGAGGATGTAGGAACAATGGAATGCTTGAATGGTGAAGGAATAGGAGTACTTATAGTTGCTAATGATGTTGTAGCCAGACTAATTAGCATTGGGGGAGTGCCTAGAAATAACTCCTTTGTGGTGGATTCACTGGTAGTGTGACTTGGAGTTGGCCCTGTCAAAATACTTTGCCTCTTTTGTATGCCTTGATCACCTGGTGTTTTCGTGGTATATTGCATTGTTCTCTTGTGTGTAATTTACTGTTGTATCACATGTTGACCACTACTATTACTACTACCTATACCATCGCCACTAGAGGAAATTCCAATTGCACTAAGACCTCCACCATGGGCATGTCCTAGTTGTGATTGTGTCTGACCATGAGGATGAGGATTTGAACTTGAAGCTCTAACAAATTGACCTATATACCCTATGTCTACTTATTCACCTCCAACCCCAAGGCCTGATTTATCAATTGGTTTTCTGTGCTCTACATCTATTACCATCCAAGGGCCTTGTCTTTGGGACCCCAAAGGACCACCTTCATAACCCATTTTTTAGCTATGGCTACTCCTGTAGTAAATGCTTCTTTTGTGGCCTCACTTAAACCAAGTTTGAAATTGACATGGCTTTCTTCTTGCCTATCATCATCACTTTCTTCATCTTCTTGTTCATTAAGATGCTCTATATTCCATAATTTTCTAAACTCAAGATCTTCTTCGTTATCTCCATACTCTACAAGAGCTCCTGGATAACCTAGGTCCTTCCTCGTAGACCAAAAGGTAGTAATTTTTTATCGTGACCAATTTTTTTCTATAACTTCCTTCTCTAGAGAATCTGGCATTTTTACTCTACTAGATGGTTTATGAATTTTTTCATAAAAATTGTTGTACCTCCTAATTTTCTTTCGATGCAATGCTATAATTTTTGCTAACAATTGTTCAAAGGAAATACCATTCTCAACAACACTTTTCTCCATTGCTACTTTGACCTCATCCTAAGAATCCTTGTTTCTCAAGTTTTCAAGCAAGGGTTTACTTTGATGTTGAATTCTACTTCCAACATTCTTATTGAGCACGATCATTGATTTAATGGTGTCACATGGATCATAATGCCAGTGATAGATAACATCAAAATCAAAAAAATTCAAAAGATCATGTGCCACACTAAATGCTTTTCTCTCGAATGTCATTCCTCCACATGAAAAAGTTAGAGAAGGAAATAAGGTCTTCTTCTCATGACCGCTAAAGTGTCTTTCATCATTACTCTGCATCTGCCTTACATATTCCAAAGTAAAAACCCTTTATGTAACATGTATTGGAATTTTGTATGGTTGTACTTTCGATCCATAAAATCTTAGCACAGTATATTCTTCCATTAAGTACCAATCAGCCAATTGTATTTATTTTCCTAGTTGAATGCAGTTTCTACATGACATAGGCAATCTAGGCATTGGAGTATTTGTAATTGCTTGATGCAATGGAGCCAAAAAGTAGTCTACAAAATGACTGTAGTTCCTTTGAGAATTATGCAACCTTATAACAGTGGTCCATTCATATATTGGATCCATTTTCTTTTGCTCAAGATTACTATTACCATAGGGCTGAATTTGAAGCTTGTTGGTCTGAAACATTCCTCTGAATTTGAATAGAAATATATAGCATAAGTAGGTTGTGAACCTAAATGTCTTGGTGGAACCTCCTTTAATCATTAAAAATTGTTTATGCATGGATTCTACAATGTGCTCAATAAAATTATATTTGGCATGTTGAACACCATAATGAATATTATACACCATTTCAAGCAGGCATGCACTCACTTCCAAATTGCTATCCAGTCTGAGGAAAAATGCTAGCATGGAAATAGTATCCTGAACCCATGGTTTAAATAATCCAAATCACAAGGAGGCTTGTGATCACCTTTCAATTTGTTTCTATCCTGAACTATTCTATTTAAGAAATATTTTTTCTCCATTTCATCCACTGCTTCATAATCACTAGCAAGATTTTCTAGGTCAATGTGGACATTTCTAGCTTCTTCGATTTTAAACCCCAAGGCCAACACTTTTCCAAGTTCTTCTGCATTAATGGATAACAATTCTTCTTTGCTATCTTTATTAACAATTTCTCTTTTTTTATCATCATAATTTAGGGCACATACCATGATAAATTCCGGGCAAGGGAAAACCTCATGTAACATCATGCGCCCTAATCTAGTTACCCATGGTGCACTAACACTATTAACTTGCAATTGCACTTGCTTTGCAACCTTATTCTTAGATGAAAATACAAGTTCTGAGGTACACCTACCATAGGTTTTAGGATCATAAATATCATGGTATTTAGTAGTGAAACCTGGGGTTTTAAGCAATTTTGCATAATGTATTTTTTTATCCGACTTTGCTCTAGTGGTACTGGTGGTAGAAATGCTGATACAATCAACAATATAAAATTTGTGAATTCCCTATTAGTCCTTAATTTTTCTTAATTATTAAGCCTCTTACACCTAAACCTAAACTTCAAAGTTTAACAAAATAAGATTTTAAGAAACGTCAAGTGATGAAATGTAGCCATAGGAATTCTTTAACTTACCCAGATTTTGAATTTTGATTCTTGAAGTTGAAAATACGTTGAAGCTTGAAACTAGGTTACTGGAATGGCTTTGTTGGAAGTGGAACTATGGAACCTAGAACAAGGTAGTGCACTGCAATGAGCAAATTGAATGACACCAAAACATCTACTGGTTACTTACGGACTACACAGTACACAATTAGGTAGTACAATGTACATGGCTAACAAATTTTAAAACAAGCCATTAAAAACAATGATTTACTCCTCCATTGACAACAAATTCTAAACCATCGATCTCTATTAATCTAACGGTTATAGGGTGATTCCAGAGGTTTAAGTTTGTAAGTGTAGCACTATGTGCATTTCATTATGGAATGCAACTACAACCATACATCAAATGTTCATCGAATGGTTGAGTAATTTATGATATAAATAATAAACATAAAACATGTGTTTTAAATTTTCTTTAAATTTGCTTTAAAATATGTGTTTAAATTTTCTTTAAATTTTAATGCACTAGGATTGACATCAAGGCCAAGGGGCCAAAAACTTAACATTTCAAAGGCCTTAATAAAATGAATTACAATGCCACATTAATAGCACATTGCACAACCATTAATAACACTTAACTTTCAAAGGACTTAATAAAATGAATTACAATGTCACATTAATAGAACAACCATTTATTTTATTACAACTAAATTACAATGTCACATTATTACATAGTACAAATACAAATGTAAGCACAAGCACCAAGCTTCTGTTGGATTGCTGGTGAAAAGTTGAAAATGTAAATGTGATACATGTATCTCTAAAAATAAATGGAACTTGTCAGGTCAACCATGAGCTCTAAAAATAAACACATGGGACTTGTCGAGTCAGCCATACGGTCTGAAAATAAATGCATAGGGAAAGAGGGCCTGATCAAACTAGGGAAATGGGAGCCGTGAAGATCAAAAATGTACTTAGCCCCTTTCAGAACCAGACTGATGCAAAAGATGAGGGCTAGTAAAATTGCTCCCATGTAGAAGATGAGCATTGTAATTAAATGCATGGGAGTTTCCTGGTAAACCATACAGATGATGAGGGGTAGTAAAACTGCTCTTAGCTTCTACTTGCAGCCTCAATGCATTGGGATAGCACTTGTGTCCATCAGAGCTCCTCATCCTGCTTCAAAACTTGTCTGAGAAGTCAGGTGAACCAAATCAACTTCTTTCCAATTCCACCCATTCTAAACTTGAAGGAAATTGGTCTTTTACTCTGTAACTACATAATTGAGGCAGGATAATTTAGGGCATCCCCAATAATACCACATCATCTTCTTCTTGAATCCTTATTAAGTTATTAACCCTACAAAATGAAAACCCTTATGACAATTAAACAAATGATTTTAGTTGTGCTCACTATCCTTATTTATGGGCCAAAAGTGTCACCAAAAGTGCCACTACTAGCCTAGTACCTTGTACACCTCAGACATGTCACGTGTGAGCTTTGAGGTTGTGTATAATTACTACTAACTACTTAGTAATAATTGTGATTCACGCAAACCAAAAATCCAACTTAATTAGTACCTCAAGATAGCTACATGCAAAGTTGCAAACTATATCTCAAGCTAACAAGCTGTCAATTATCAAAATCGGTAGTGCCACACAAGCTGTCAATTGTCAAAATCACTGGATTATTGACATCATCATCTATTATTCTACAATACTTCATGTATTTTTCAATATAAAGCTATCCAATCAATCACTCTGGCTATTCATATGGTATTAATCCATGCCGCCACCCAATACCACATCCAAATTGAGAATTTCAATAGAATAAATGAAAGGTAGAGTACTTTGGTGCATTGAAAAGAGAGAATTAAATTTCTCATTTTACCTTAATGATTTTCAATGTCCTAGCTAATAATTCACAATAAATTTCACTCACTTATGATGAAAACTATATGTTGATTTTTGAAACCAATCATTAATAAAATCTCAACCATTGATTTTTAAAAATCTAACCGCTCTACTATTATTCTAGAGGTTTTAGTTTGCAAGTCTAGTACTTCAATGATTTACTTCCGGAATGCATCTATAGCCGTCCATCGAAAATTCATTGAACGGTCCCTCTTTTAAAACAAACTTTATGCATTGCATAATTTAAAATGGGGACATTGCTAGGTTGATGAGACTTGACCTTCAGGATTGAAGAGTTAAGATTTAAGGCTTTTCCATAAAAAAAATTTTTTTGACTTAGGCAATATCAAATGGTAAACAAGAGTAGGATGATCGATAGACCTAAATAATTAGTAAAATCTCAGCCATTGATTTCTAAAAATCTAACAGTTCTAGTGTAATTCCAGACGTTTTAATTCACAAATCTAGTGCTTGAGAGATATATTTCCGAAATGCAACTACAACCGTCCATCAAAAATTCATCAAACAGTCATGGTCCATAATGTTGCATGGTCGCTGAAACTTGGAACGTTAGAACCAAAGTCTGAAGTTTTGAAGTTGTCAAAACCTCTGACCCACCGACTACAAAGATGACCAAGAAAGACTTGCAACTAAGGTTAGGAAAATTTGTACTGACACTTTGCCACTGCATTTTTTTTATTAGTTTGATATTATGTTTAAATCGCCAATGTTTTTTTCTTAATCATTTGAAAATAGGTTTAATTCGCCAATGAATTTTTTTTTTTAGTTTGAAAAAAGTTTTAATCACCAACAAAATTATTTTTTCTAGTTTGAAAACAAGTTTAATTTTCCAATCGAAATATTTTCTTGGTGTGAAAATAGATTTTAATCACTAATGGAAAATTTTTAGTGGTTTTTAAAAATTTGCATTTCACCAAGATTTTCCACAAACTTCTAGCGATTAGAAAAAAATCGCCAATGGACATTATTTTGTTTTCACGAAAAATGAAAAAATTAGCCAGTAAAATTAATATTTTTATCAAGTATACAAGACTCACCGGGATTTTACACCTTCGCCGAGGGGGGGGTTTCTTAAAGTTTTCCCTAGCAACATCCTTATTTTGATGATCTTGACATTTATCTCAATTATGATTTTAAGCCATTACAAAAGTGCGTAAAAAGCTTGGTGAGGGAATTTCGAGTTATTCGTTTGAAGTTAACCTTATCATGAGCACTTATGATGTAGACATTATAAGAGCATCTTGAATTTCAATCTATTCTATTCATGAGAGGTGTTGTGTGCAATAGGTATCTTGGAACTCCTAGTGAAGATGTATGACCAAGAGTGACTAAGTTGAGAGATTGGCATGCCTATCTGTAAGTGTTGTCTATCTATTTTCATTTCATTTCCATTTTTGATGCTCTTTCTTTTTCTTATTTTACTTTTCCTATTTGTAAGTAACCTACTAAACATTAATTGGTGTCCCCTTGCAGAAAATGCAAATTTATGAGCCATCCAAGATAATCTTATCCATAAAAGCAATGCAACATCCTTATTTTGATGATCTTGACAAATCTCAATTATGATTTAAAGACATTACAAAAGTGTGTGCGAAGCTTGGTGAGGGAATTTCAAATTATTCATTTGAAGTTAACTTTATCATGAGCACCTATGATGTAAACATTATAAGAGCATCTTGAATTTCAAGATATTCTTTTCATGAGAGGTGTTTTGTGCAATAGGTATCTTGGAACTCCCAATGAAGATGTATGACCAGGAGTGAATAAGTTGAGAGATTGCCACACCTATTTGTAAGTGCCTTCCATCTATTTTCATTTCATTTCCATTTTGGATGCTCATTCTTTTTCTTCTTTTACTTTGTGTATTTGTAAGTAAACTACTAAAAATTGATTGGTCTCTCCTTGTAGAAAATGTTGATTATGAGCCATCAAAGAGAATCTCATCCAAAAAAGCAATGCAACATCCTTAGTTTGATGATCTTAACAAATCTCAATTATGGATTTGAAGACATTATAAAAGAGCGTGTGAAGCTTTGAGAGGTAATCTCAAGTTACTCATTTGAAGTTAACCTCATAATGAGCACCTATGATGTAGAAATTATAAGAGAATCTTGAATGTATGAATGGCATTGTAAAAGATCCGTGAGAATAGTGTGCCTAAGGCATTGTAACGAAATTTACATATAATGAGATTTACTGAAATAAAGAAATTTGGTGCAGGGGCACCAAGGTTATTGAGAAAATTTGGTTCATGGAAGTCTTAAGTTAGTTTTGTATTTTGAGTTTTTTCAATTGAATAAGGTCATATTAGACCAATTTACAATGTAATAAGTCATGTTAGTTGGTTTTGGGGTCATTTTGGAGTTCATGTTGCATATTTGTCAAAATGATGTATAATTGCAAAAATTAAAAAGTTGTCAATGTGAAAAAGTGCAAAAAATTGTAAACTTGAAGTGATTTTGATAGCAATACAGGGAGGCAATCAACTCACTTCCACATTAGAAAAGAATTCCAACCTCCTTCCTTCCCTCAAAACTCAATCTTGGATTATTTTCAACTTCACCTATTCACTCTTGTGGGTCTGTAAATCTATTTTTCCCACTTTAACTCTCATAATTCTTTAACAACCTCTGCAACAAACCACCACTTTAGGCACCCATTTAAGCCTTCTTCAACATACATAAAACCCTCATAAGACTCTTTTGGATCAACTTTCACAAAAAAGAAACCCCCCTTTATTCTTCCTATCACACACAAACCACCATTGGGAAACATTAACCAGTTTGCCAAACCACCAATTCCTCCACTTTTAGGGCGTGATAAGCCCTCTAACATAACAAACCCAAAAATACTCTTCTTTCACAAGTTAGGTAATGGTTTATTGAAAACCCATACTACAAACCTTCCCACAGCCAACCAAAGCCTGAAACACCTTCAAAAAGGTTTGCACAAGCTTAAAAGCTCAAGAGATATCATTGGCCCCAAAGATTTCTTCAAACCCTAGCACTAAACCACCATTTTCCATTAAAAAATGTACCATTTGACATCTAGGGCATCACCTAAAAACCTTCTATTCACCTCCCTTGCACATAAAACTTTTCACACATATTTTATAACCCTAACTAAGCCTTTCCATTGAGTTACAGAAGCATACAGTGGGTGGAAGGCTTAATATGACATTTTAACGCACTCAAAACCCTTAAAATAGGGTATACAGACCAACCCTCAGTAATTGGCTTCTAAAATGTACAAAATCACTTGAAATCCAACCAAACCAAAATGAAAATGGAGTTAAGTTTTCTTCCCACTTAATTCCATAAAAAAGAGAGCACAATCGCTCTGAGCTATGTTCAATTGGCTCAATTCCTTAAGGGTCCAAAGTGCAAAAGGGCAGCAATCTTTGACGGAGTATTACATGGAAACTGTGGCACTTACAAAATATCCATCTGAACCTACAAGATCACATTGAGCTCTCTACAATAATCTCTCTCAATTTTTGTTATCTCTGATTGGTTTTCCCGTAGTGTCCAATTTTCACTCAATGAAAAAAGTGTCAAATGCAAGTTGTGCAAAGTTGCAAAGTGGTGCAACTTTCGTTCTACAACTTGTGTGACCAAACAAACTATTCCAATGCATTTGAATAGGTATTTTTATGCTAGGGATGGTCCTCCTTCACACCTAAACATGCAGAATCACTCTGAGCTATGTTCAACTAGATTGATCATTTAAGGGTTCAAACTACAAAATGACTGCAAACTTCAACATGTTGTTATTCGGATACCGTGACAGTTATAAAATTCTTGTCTAATCCTATGGGATCGCATTGAGACCCTCTACAAAAACCACTCTCAGTTTTAGCTATCTCAGAGGCATTTTCTCGTGGTGGCAAATTTTCACTTGGGAAAAAAGTTGTCAAATGCAAGTAGTTGAAAGTTGCAAAGTGGTTCAACTTTCGTTCTATAGCTCGTGTGACAAAACAAACTGTTCCAATGCATCTGAATAGGTATGTTTATGCTAGGAATGGTCCTCTTTCACACCCAAACACACGACATCGCTCTGAGCTACGTTCAACCGGATCGATCCCTTAAGGGTCCAAAGTGCAAAATGACTACAAACTTCAGCATGTTGTTACTTGGATATCGTGATGCTTAGAAACTTCTCACCTGATCCTATGGGATCATGTTGGGCCCCTCTACAAAAAAAATCTTGGTTTTGGCTCTCTCGGAGGCATTTTCCTATGGTGAAATTTTTTTTAGTTAGGGAAAAAGTCAAATACAAGTAGTTGAAAGTTGCAAAGTGGTACAACTTTTGTTCTATAGCTCGTGTGACTAAACAGACTGTTCCAACATGTCTAAATAGGTATATTTATGCTAGGCATGGTCCTCTTTCACACCCAAACATGCAAAATCATTCTGAGCTACATTCAACTGGATCGATCTCTTAAGGGTCCAAAGTGCAAAATGGCTGTAAAATTTAGCATGTTACTACTCGGATAGCATGATGTTTAGAAAATTATCGTATAATCCTATGAGATCATATTGGGCCCCTCTACAAAAACCTCTCTTGGTTTTGGCTATCTTGGAGGCATTTTTCCGTGGTGGAAAATTTTCACTTGGGGAAAAAGTTGTCAAATGCAAGTAGTCGAAAGTTTCAAAGTGGTGTAACTTTCGTTCTACAACTCGTGTGACCAAATAGATTATTCCAATGCATTCGAATATGTATTTTTACACTAGACATGGTCCTCTTTCGCACCCAAACACACAGAATCGCTTTGAGCTACGTTCAACCAGATCAATCCCTTAAGGGTCCAAAGTGCAAAATGGTTGTAAACTTCAGCATATTGTTACTCAGATACTGTGACACTTAAAAAATTCACGTTTGATCATATCGAATTGCATTGGGCCCCTCTATAAAAATCTCTCTCAGTTTTAGCTATTTTAGAGGCATTTTCCCATGGTGGTGAATTTTCACTTGGGGAAAAAGTTGTCAAATGCTAGTTAAAAGTTGCAAAGTGGTGCAACTTTCATTTTGTAGTTTGTGTGACCAAACAGACCATTCCAACACATCTGATTAGGTATTTTTACACTAGGAATGGTCCTCTTTCACACCCAAACACGCAGAATTGCTCTGAGCTACGTTCAACTAGATTGATCCCTTAAGGGTCCATTGAAGTGCAAAATAGCTACAAACTTCAACATGTTTTTATTCGGATATCGTGATGCTTAGAAAATTCTTATCTAATCATATGGGATCACATTAGGCCTCTCTATAATAAATTCTTTTAGTTTTTTCTATTTTGGAGGCATTTGCCCTTGGTGGCAAATTTTTACTTAGGAAAAAATTTATCAAATGCAAGTAGTTGAAAGTTGCAAAGTGATGCAACTTTTGTTCTACAATGATTGTGATCAAACAAAGTATTCCAACACATCCAAATAGATATGTTTATGCTAGACATGGTCCTCTTTTGCACCCAAACATGTGGAATTTCTTCGAGCTACGTTCAACCAGATCGATCCCTTAAGGGTCCAAAGTGTTAAATGGATGCAAACTTTAGCATGTTACTCGAATACCGTGATGTTTAGAAACTTCTTGTCTAATCCTATGGGATTGTGTTGGGCTCCTCTATAATAACCTCTCTCGGTTTTTTCTATCTTGGAGTGGTTTTCCCATGGTGGTGAATTTTCACTTGGGGAAAAAGTTGTCAAATGCAAGTAGTTGAAAGTTGCAAAGTGGTGCAACTTTCATTCTGCAACTCGTGTGACCAAACATACTATTCCAATGCATCTGAATGGGTATTTTTACACTAGGTATGGTCCTCTTTCACACCCAAACACAGAATCACTTTAAGCTACGTTCAACCGGATTGATCCCTTAAGGGTCCAAAGTGCAAAAGGGAAGCAATCTTGATGGGTTATTACTTAGAAACTGCAATGCTTACAAACTCTTTGTTTGAGCCTACGAGATCACATTGGGCCCCTCTACAATAACCTCTCTCATTTTTTCTTATCTCATAGTCATTTTCTTGTGGTGTCCAATTTTTACTTGATAGAAGAAGTGTCAAATGCAAGCAGTGTAAAGTTGCAAAGTGGTGCAACTTTCATTTTGCAATTTGTGTAACCAAAAAAATTTCTCCAACGCATCTCGATAGGTAGGTTTACGCTAGGAATGGTCCTCTTTTGCACCCAAATATGCAAAATTTCTTTGAGCTATGTTCAACCGGCTTGATCCCTTGTGATGGCATGCAAAACAATGGAAAAGAGAAACATACACATGATAGTTGAGAAGTCCATGTATTCCACACAAAAAGCATATAATCATTGGTGCAGAGCACCTTGTTCCTCTATTTGATGAAGAAGGTCTAGTTTAGTGGTTTTAGTCATTTTAATGTCAAATAAGGCCATGATAGGCCATTTTGTAATCTTGATTTTAGTTTTGAGTTAGTGTGGGGTCATTTGAGTCAATTATGTAAGTACGAATAAGAAAATAGCATTGGTAAATGCATTGGAAGAGATTACTAATGCTACCCCTATTCAAAATTCAGAATTTAGGCCTTAAAAGTAAGGCTAAACGAGGTGAAAAGAAGAAATTTCTTGAAAATAAGTTAGAATAGGTTGGAAATAAGGTGAGGTTATGGAGTTTGATGTGTTCAAATGGTCTACAAGGACAAGGGAGGTCAAAAGTATGTTATGGCATGATGCCCTAATTGGGAATAGAGGGGTTTTGAATGGAAAATAGAGGTTTGAGGGAGAAAAAGTGGGTAAAGTCAAGGGGCAACATATTTTGGTGGTCAATTAAGTTTGTGCAGGTAGAATGAAGAGTGTTGGAAGAGGTTTTGAGGTTGTATGACGTCTAGATATGGGGTTTTCAATAAACCCTAGTAAAATTTGAGAAAAGTGAGGGTTTAGAGGATAGTGGGGTTAGAGGGCCAATCACACCCTAAAAATTATGGATTTTGTGGATTTGTAGACTGGTAAATGCTTCCCAATGGTGTTTTGCAATTGGAGGAGTGATTGAGGTGTATTTCATTGTTAAATAGACCTATTCGGGGGTCTAGGATAGTGTTGAGTCCATTTCTTATTTGTATTATAAATTATAACTTGCTTTCTCCCGAGTCCATTTCGTATAAAAGAAATAATATTGCAAAAATTTGACATATAAATCTTTCGAAGTGTTTATATTGTGACGCATCAAGAACATAACAATTCATTTTGCACTATCAGGATTATGCTGTGAAAATGTTTAAAGACTATTGAAGATAAACGTTTGTATGATAATGTGTCAAGAAGTTAACTACTTCATCTACTCTAAATATTATGTATCCTTTTCTTAATTGAGTTTTTCCAATCAAATGATTAAATATATTAGAATCTTTTTATGAATCATTTCATGGAATACTAATTAAAAATGTGTTTTTTGCTTTTAGATAAAGTTGTTTAGCATCAATCAATTAATATTCAAGACAAACCATGAAGGACAACAATGATCAATGCTAGGGCTAACCAATTAATAAGTATACACACGAATAAGTCAAGCATGTACATGTGAATAAGGGAAGAAAAAGTACTCAAAAATATGTAAGCCTTGAAGTATACACACGAATACATAGTATACACAAATTAATACAAAGTATATGCACGAATACAAGGTATACACATGAAAACACATAAGTCACAAAGTATACATTAGAACACACATAAGTTGTAAAGTATACACTTGAATACACGTAACTCATATCTATTGAACCATCAATTTAGAATCCGAATATGGACACCATTGAGAAAAAATATTTGTATTAGCCAAATAGCCATGTAGGCATACATCAATATATGTCGATATAAGTATGAAATATAGGTACAAAATAGCCATATAGGCATACAATGTCAAATATATCCAATACAAAATATGTACAAAACTATCATGTAGGCATACAACAAAGGGCTATGGAATCAAAAGTCATTGCTCTCCATGCTCTAGAAATAAATTATTTCCCTTTGCTTGTCGATCAGATGGCGATAGGTATATCACTCATTTGTGCTACGCTCGAGGAGTGCTCCTTGTTAGAAACCAAGATCAGACATGCAAACCAAAAAACCTTCCACAAAAGCGAAAAGCAAAATAAAAGTAGAGCTTTGCATAAAGATGTGCAAATAATATTATTCAGGAAATCATAATTACATGAGATGATTTTCTTTATAAAAGCAATGTATGCATAACCCTAATCTTATCTTGAGCAACAAGATAGCTCAACAAGATAAGGATGACAATTATAACTTAGGGATTAAAATATTACCTAAGTAAACTTATGCAAGTGTAATTAAATAATTAATTACACCAACACCCCCCATAAGTGAAACTTAGGGAAACTTAAAAAACATGCAACTAAAACTAAGATGAATGCAAGAAATCATGAATGGGTCCCAACAACAAGGCTTGATCAGGTACCTATGTACAAATGCAAAAATGAGGTAGAGAAGGAAAACCCAGTGGGACAAAACCCCCCTACAATGAGATTACTGCTGCAAAGAAGCACTAGAAGAACATTGTGGAGTAACACTCAAACCAAAATCTGAAAAGCAAGGAAAGATACTTCTATCTATAAGAAACCAAATGAAAGTCACTAAAGGACTTAGGTGGAATCATAATAATGCAACAGTAGACCCGATGCCACAAAACACTAGAAAACTCACAAACTGGAACAACCCTGGAATCTATGAAGCAATAGTAGATGATATGATGACAAAATCTAGAAAATGTGTATCTCGATGCCGATGCCAAACTGAGACTAAAACTCTTCCATAGGAACAAGTACCATAAAGACTTTGGAACATTAACCATAAAAACATGGCCCTCAAACTGAGATGGGTTTGAACCAATGCGGATCAATAACCATAGGCTCCCAATCTGAAGTGTGAACTGATGTGAATCTGATATGTGTCAAGCTAAAGAAGATGTGGCCAAAAGAAACTAAGAAACCAAATATAATCCATGTGAGTTATCAGTAAATAAAGATGAGATCAAAGTGCATGCAAACTCTAATCAAATTATTATGCAAGAAACCCCCTTGATGAAACTTTATATTAGTTCATTTATTACAATAACCCAATGATTGTAAAATGAGAGAATGTAAACATGCATAAACTGTAAATAAAATGATGTGATATTGATATGAAGTGCAAAGATTCAAGTTTCACCCTTCCAACTGCAAAAACATCCAAGTAATCTCCAAAACACCCATTGGGACAAATCTAGAATAATGATCAACCTAGGATAGATACAGAAAAAAGTTCATGGACAACAACATAGAGCTCCTCAATACCTTTCCAATGCCGAAAAGAGGGTGAAAAATGAAGATCGTGGCAAAATGTTATGAGCTCGAAAGCCATAAATGAACATCTGACTTCAAACAAAAATAAATAAAGATAAAAAAATATTAAAAAATAAACTATACCATAGGATAGTTATTAGAACCAGCTTTCCAACGGTATCTTGTTTGTGAAAAAATGATATCGTACACAAAAGTTACGCCCGTTTTAGTGAAAATTGCTCCAAGAAGGCCAATCTAGCCTATAGGGTGCCTAAGGGGCTAAAAAAAATAAGCCCCTGGTCTTGTGCATGACTAGGGGCTGGTAGGTTGGGGGGTGCAGTGGAGCCCTTGGTCCTCCATATGACCTGTGAGCTACTGAGGGGCTGACAGGGGGTTGGGTGCATAGCGCCATTTGACCAAAACCACTAGAGAAGAAGCCCTCAGGGACTCGTAGAGGGCCCCCAGTCCTCCATGTGACCAGGGCGGAGCAGAAGGGGGCCCATGGGGCTATAGGGTGAGTAGTGGTGCATGGGAAGAGGAATTCAGTGGTGGTGGCAAATCGACAGCTGTTGGGTGGCGAGATCCATTAGAACTGCAGGCACCAACACAAAACATGAGAAATGTTTTTTTTTTTGAAAATCGTGCCTCGTACTGCATGTTGGGGAGGTCGTATGACCTCCCTAGCAATTTTTTTTTCCCTAGAATCAACTTTTAGCAAAATTGACTAAAAAAAAGGTGTTTTTAGGGTTTTTGGCTGCTGCAAACATGACGGTGACCTTCGTTTGTGCCCAAAATGCTCCAAAAATTTGGCTACCTCCAGAGCTTGCAAAAAATCACCGAGCTTCAAACCCTCACAGATCTGGCAAACGATGACCAAAATTAGAATAACAAAATCCAATCTTGACTTTTTCTAGTGCTTTGAATCCAATGGAAAGGCCCGATCTGATCCAAAATGTTGCATAGATGAACTCAAGGCATGAAACCCTCGAGGAATCCTGAATGACCCTGTAATGATTTTCTCCAAAAATCTGAGAAGGGGCTACAAATCAAGGCTTTGATACCATGTTAGAAACCAAGATCATACATGCAAACCAAAAAACCTTCCACAAAAGAGAAAACAAAAATAAAAGCAAAGCTTTACATAAAGATGTGCAAATAATATTATTCAGGAAATCATAATTACATGAGATGATTTGCTTTATAAAAGCAATGTATGCATAACCCTAATCTTATCTTGAGCAACAAGATAGCTCAACAAGATAAGGATGACAATTATAACCTAGGAATTAAAATATTACCTAAGTAAACTTATGCAAGTGTAATTAAATAATTAATTACACCAACACTCCTGCTACTCCTCCTTTTGTTCAGTTCATGGTGAAGTTTTAACTGTTGTAATAAGAAGTAAAGACATTAATAAATAGAAATTACATTATAAAAAATGATATATTTAACAAAATAATCACTTATCGCCATCTCATGATCACTCTCCACGAGGGAAATATTCACATGCCCATGTTGAGGCATGCTCAAGCCTTCTGTAAACCATCCAAATAGAAATTAAACTACGAATCAATAATGGTTTGATTTTTCACTAACTAACATCTATAACAATGAATGTAAATTGAAATTTACTAGTTTGCCTCATACCTCCCCTATCAAAGCCATCAAGGATTGTATAGCAGATGAAACATCGATCCCATTGCCCTCGTCACATTCAGAGGTGTTTCGGCTTGCAACATCTGAAAATAAAACAACCAATTATTCAATCACAAAAACTACAATAGTGATCCGCATCATGACTTATAATGTATGAGATAATGAACAAAATTTTGAGTACTTATAAAACTATGTATTTTTTATTATCATGCTTACTATTTTCCCTATCCATATCTTGTTTGAAAGGACGTGTTTGTAGGCTTTTACCCATAGCAGCAAGCCGGTGAACCGTTTGATCAAATGCTTTCGTAGACATGTATGATAACTATGGTGGCATAGAGAAGGTAGTGAACTATTTGAAAAAATTCCTCAAAGAAATGGGATCTTGTGGTGATGGAAGGCCATTACAAACAAATGCACGTCATGGCATTCCATCACCATAAGACTGCATTTCTTTTAGGCATTTTTTTAGAAAGTTCATTTCCTTCTCTATGGTATTATTGCTTACTATTATGCTTTGATAGATATTTTTCCAAGCATCCATAGTTTGTTGGAAAGCACCTATTTTAGGCTTTTAGCCATAGCAGCAAGGAAGTGAGTAGTTTGATAAAATGCTTTGGTACACATGTATGGAAAATGTGGTATGATAGAAAAGGTGGTGAGTTGTTTGAAGAAATGCCTTGAAGAAATGTTGTCTCATGGTGATGGAATGGAATTCCATCACCATGAGACCGCATTTCTTTGAGGAATTTTTTCAAACTACTAACTGCCTTGTCTATGCTATTGCTTACTATTATGCTTTGATAGATTTTTTCCAAGCATCCATAGTTTGTCATGCAGGTGCACCTTTGCAAGCACATGCCTCCATGAGGAAAATTTAGGAGTTTGAATTGGTTAAGGTGTTTTGATGATGTAATAAGGATTTAATAGCCATTTTGGAGGTTGTAATAGTCTTAGTTAGTTAATCTAGGTATAAAGTGCAAAATTGCAAAATATTGACAAAGTTGTCAATTTCAAATGTTGTAAAAATACAAAAAAGGTGTAAAGGCATGGAATTCCAAGGGTCAGAGTAGTTGTATAGGTTATTGAGTCATTGTAGGAAGTTGAAAAGGTTGGGAAATGTTTAAAAATGATATGATCCATCGATGTAAGTTGTTGTTGGAGAGATTGAAGGAGAAAACTAATAAAATATCACTGATCCAAATTATGAGTTGGTATTG
The DNA here is from genome assembly GCA_007258455.2 of Sequoia sempervirens. Lineage (NCBI taxonomy): Eukaryota > Viridiplantae > Streptophyta > Pinopsida > Cupressales > Cupressaceae > Sequoia > Sequoia sempervirens. The sequence goes on from VDFB02058242.1 coordinate 58,632,006, forward strand.
AGTTTTTGATATGTGAAAGTAGGCCATGGTGGGTGCCTATTTTGGGGATTTTTTGACAAGGTTTTTTGAGAAAATTGAAATTTTTGACAATAAAAGTGGGTTGGCTGACCTAGTAGGAAGACTAGGTAGAAGTTTGAAAACAAAGAAAGAATTGAGTTTTTGAGTTGCAAAGTGGATTGAATCTTTTTGAATGATGAAGTTAAGTTATTTGATTTCCCTGCATTGCATTAATTTGTTGGAAAGCACCTTTTTTAAGCTTTTAGCCATAGCAGTGAGGAAATGAACTATTTGATAATATGCTTTGGTAGATATGTATGTAAAATGTGGTAGCATAGAAAAGGCGGTGAGTTGTTTGAAAAAGCGTGTCAAAGAAATTGGGTCTCATGGTGATGGAAATCACCATGAGACCACAATTATTTGAGGTATTTTTTCAAAAAACTCTTTGTCTTTTCTATGTTATTGCTTACTAGACTTATTACTTATGCTATGTGAAGTAATTGCATCATTGCTTATGTTGACTTTCTAAACAATTATATTGTAGTTGAAATTTTTTCATCTATCAACATCTAGTTATTAGTTATGGAATGTGAAGTAATGCTTTGAGTTTGAATGATGTGTAATGCAACATAATCAATGATATGAATATAAACTACACAAATCTATTAAGTATAATTCATTAGTTAAACTCAGTATTCTATTACTTGCATGTAGGTTTGAGTAAATCCACTAACACTGGGAGGTGTTCCCTCGAAACCTCCAATATTAGCCTATTCAACATCCAAAATCACATATTAAAATACCATTTGTAAAACAATGCTACTAACATGTAATAAATTTATAATTGTTTACTACTTACATACCCCACCGATAGGTGTATTGTAGAAATAAGTAGGTGTAGGGCCAGTGTATCCAGTCTCAACACTATGACCCTGCAATTTTATTAAAATCATAAAACTAAATTAGTTAATCTTGCATTTCAAAATTGAAATTTAATAAATTAAATTCAATGAACATGATAAATTTAACCTAACTATCAATGCCATATGCCTCATGCAAAATTTCAGTTGCCCTCTCCATCTCCATAGCTACATATGGATCCTGCGTAGCAGCCTCTTGACTGTTAGTGGGGTCATATGAACAATTTACTCTGCAAGATTGGCAAGCATGGGTTCGAAGGCCACCACTTGAAGACTCCCTTGGATGGTACTATAGAATAGGGCTAGTATGATGGATGACACTCTGGTTCAAAGTTCTAATCACCTGCAATGTCTCTATGTCGACACTCTTCTTCATGATGGAAGGGATAACAACATGCTCACAAGGCGGCCTAGTGAGAGCTCGTCTCCCTTGTCGTGTAAGATCCAGCTGTGCACCGGGTCTTTCCTGAGCCGAGCCCCCACCTCTCCCCTAGAAGTCCCTCATATCAAATAATTTGGGGATTTTTTCAATATGAACTCACTATATAGTTTCTTAAGAAAATACTACGGGACTTCACAATTGTTGCACAGTGGGTAATCAAAGACCATGTACCACCTATCATAAAAATGGTTCCTAATCTGTTGGTGGTGGAACCAATGAATAGAAAACCTCTTCGCATTTAGGGTAAGATTTTGATTTGTGCATGGGTCAGTGAATAATGAGCACAAATTACCTTTTGTATTTTTTAAATCCTTTACATCTTTATATGATAGTTTATTTGCATAATAAGCCCTAGCCGCCTACCTCCTATCTTGCCATCGAGTTATTTGTTTGCTAATTGAATCTACATTTTTTAACATATCTTTCAATGAACTTGCTAGGGTCATTCTTTCTATGGTTGAACCATTTGGATCACTCAACCTACTGATTAAATCCTCAATTTTCTTTTTGTTGTTCTCAATTTCACTCATTAAATTTTGTTGAGTGTCAGGAGGGTATTGAGTGACTGGTGGAGGAGGTTGTTGTTGAGTTTGATTTTGTTCTTGAGGATTTGGTTGCTTTTCTTGTTGAGGATTTTGAGGGTTTACAGGTTGATTTTTATCTCCTACAAATTCAATATATATATATATATATATAATACAACCTAAAACTAACAAATTCAAAACAAAAAGAAAACAATACTTACTTATCACACCTCCTCATTGTCGTGGCACCATCATTGCGAAAAAATAGCAACCATTGGTGAATATTTTTGCACAATACCTCCTCCTAGAACACGAGCTCAAAAAATGGGGGTTTTGGCCGAAAGCACAACAAAAAACACAATCAAAATGAAGAGTGAATGATTTTCACTTTTTTTTTTTCTTTTAACATGTCATAATGCGCTCATGTTATGGGATCGTTGTGGTTGAGCCTCAGGTTTGACACACTAAGCCATAACGGGAGCGCATTATAACACGCTCTTGTTATGAATTTTCAAAACTTTTTTTTGAAAGTGGCCACAAATTTTCTACCTATCTCCATGCACTTGCCCTAACATTTAATCATATAATTAATATTCTCAATATATTTTAGGTTCAATGGTTTTAATACTTATCTAAATAATAGCACTTGGAAAATCCACTCTCACCCTTGGAAGATGTCAGTGGTATTGGGTCTTTCTATGGAGAAATCTAGGAGGAATAAGCATACTTCGCCACTCTACACGAGTGTGGGTTCCAATGGAATAAAGCTTAATAGACATGCAGTACCCAAGCCCTGACCAAGACGGTCCTGAGTGCACTTTTGTACCCTAGGTTGGACACACACACCCAGTGTGCCCCCTTCTCCTAATGTCCATAACTCACCAACCGCTTTTTTCTTCTTGGAATGTTCTTCTTCCTTGAATGTTCTCCATTCTTTAAGTGATGTCCATGACTTTCCAAGTCTCACATAAATTCTTCATATAAGCCTTAAGGTGTGGTTTCCAAACCATCACACCCTTTCACAAAGATTACCTTTTAATAATTATTTTAATAAATAATTGTATTCTTCCCCCTTTTAAAGAGTTTTTATACATATTTTTTATTAATCTCTTTTTTTAACCAAAAGGATCATAATATCCTTTATGTTTCTATCTCCCTTTTAATTCTAAAGGGTTATTTTATAACTTTCTATTCTCTTGGGAAAAAAGTCACATAACATGTGTCAACAAGAATACTCCCACAACTAGGCCTATAGACAAGGATAGTCCCTTAATGTAATGACCCTTAGCTAAAATATTGATATAAAATTATTAGATCTAGAATTTCCACTTGAATATTTTTGAAATAGAGTGTAAAAATACTCTTTTAGCTTATCCACCATAATATGATTGCAATATTTACCATGTACTTGCAAGACCCTTGTGATTAATTCCATGAGCACACTCTCCCAATCTTGCTGAAGCATAAGTAATGGCTATAGTAAACCTAGAGGAAAATTATGATCAAATTTATAATTTTATTGGTTGGTGGGGCACTCCCTAATGTGCTTGAGATCATCCTCCTTAAGATTTCCCCAAGAGAATCTCTCCCTTATTTACATGAAATTATTTAAGGATATAGTCTATCCCATTGAGTACAACATGCAAATATTTTACAATATTTTGTTTCTTCTTAAATTTAGGAACAAAAATATTATCCTTGAAAAAAATGTGAACATTCACTATCATATACTTTTCATCCTTCATATTTCCATCCAAGATGTTAATAAGAAAACACATTCTTGGCATATTTAGCCTTTATATGGAGGTTGAAATCCTATAATGGGATTGAAGTTTCTTTCTATTTTATCACATTCAAATTTGAGGCCATTAATGACATCCTTAGTTCGCCATGGTGATAGATGAAAATTTTATTTCAAACAGCGGGGTTATATCAAAAGGAATCCTTGGAGATGGGGATATAGGCAAATGTATTCTTGAACATAAAATAAAGAATACCTTGGAGGTTTGATTTTAGGAATTTGGGGAATAAGATCCTAGATTTCTATGACGCAATATGGTGGGGTTTTATGGATTCACATGTTGATAAGAGAAATACAAGGGGAATCTAGAGATTTGGGGCCCAAGATACCTATTGACACTTTTACAAAGGTAGGATTTTATAAAAAATCAAATATTTGAAGATGAATTTGTGAGTGGAGAACTAAGGGACAAGGAATCAAGGTACTAGGTGAATAGGGAGATAGAAGTTTGATTGCCAATGAGAGATAAGGAAATATGAAATAGGAGCATGGGTAATTGAAGAAGGAGATGCAAATATGGGAAATTTTAAAATCCTATCTAAACTAGGAAAGTGACCCAAATACTCCAAAACTTGAATATATTAGAATTAAGGTAACATTACAACTAGGTTGTTCCCCTAACTACAACCCAAGGAAAATAACATAAATCCTAATGCACTTGTGGTTTAGGAAAAAATCATGTAGAAGTCAAATGTGGAAAAAATAGAATGACCAAATTAACTTTCAAATGAAAAGTAAAATTATTCAAGTCACAAACAAGGGTATAAATAAACCAATTTAGCTCACAAGATTAAATATGAACCATGAGTTGGTAGAACAAAAAATAAATTATAAAATACTTATGTTGCACAATATAATTTAACTATTTCATGGCACATTTCCTCATTATGAATAATTATGGGTAATATATGATTTAAATATGTGGGACTTGGCACTTAAAATTTACCTTGGCTAAATTCACTTATTCCTTGCACATTCATTGCACCCATCAAATACATCCAACTATTATAACTAAAATAAAATAATAATGCATAACTAATTATATAAGTACACATGACATAAGTAAACATTACAACTTTGATCAAATAACACATTCAGAAGTATAATAATAGCTATGATTTATAATATACATATATGCACTTATTCATTTTTTAGTAAACACATAAATCATTAAAAAATATGCAAAATACAACATGAACTATCATCATAATAATAGCTAGATAAATAACAAAATACTCTTAAAATTTTAAGATTTTTAAATCCTTGAAAATAACTTACACAATTTTATTTTTACATTTTGATGTTTCATAAAAGAGTATATGCTCTTAATAATACAATCTATTCATTTGCAAACAAATGATAGGTTTTAGCATCATTTATGATAGAATGAAAAGATGATATTGTTGTTACAACTGTAAGAAGAGAAAATATAATCACTATAAGATAATGCCATGTTGTTTCAAATAAGTTGATTTTTGATGCTTTCACCTAGTAAAAGAACACAATAGTATTAGTTCGAATATATTAGCTTCAACATAAAATATTATTTAATTATTCTATAAACTTAAATTATTAAAATATAAATAAACATAAATTAATATTATAAATTCAAAATATTTTACCTTTAAGATTATTAAGCTTGGAAATACAAAAGTTAATGGAATGAGAGACACAGATCCCATCAAGTTGACAAAGTCTCCTAAAAATGGAAATATCGCTGCAACAAAAGTATTAATGGTAAAAAATATAAAACGTAGAGAAAATCAAGTAAATATGTTGTATGAAGAAAACTCTTTCTCCTTGATACGAGAAAACTTTGTATCAAGAGTTTCATGTATAGGAGCACAAAACATCTGCATACAAATGAAAACATATTAAAATCTCAAGTAATTTAAACAATAACATTTTAATTTTTTTATAATTATAATATTTAAAAAAATAAATTTAACTAATATTTATTTCAAATCTTCTCAAAGTAATCTTAGTAATCATTTATAAAAAAGAAATTAATATAATTCTTTCGTATGTATTTAAGATAATTATAAAGAAAAAGAAATCATAAAAGAATAATTGAATAAAAAATATTAAAATTATAATATTAAATATAAAATACATAGATTATATATTTATAGTTTAAAATAAAATATGAAAACATTTCTTTCCAAATAATTCTAAAATTTATCTTCATTTAAAAAATGTACTTTAATATTATAATATAAAATTGCAATCTATTGCCAATAGTGGCATGGTATGATGGTTAAGTTGTTGCGGTGTTTTTCTTGCCATCAAGCTTCAAACCCACTGGGATATAATTGTTGAATATTTAAATTGGGGATGAGGTCCCCCTGTTTGTGACCTCACTAGTTCATAGCTCTAGGTCAAAAGCATTTACCCCTTAATTAAAAAAATAAAATTGCAACCTATCAAATAAGAAAAAATATAAAAATAATAATCTATATAAGAGCATTTGAGGAGTCCAGCTATCATTATTAAAATTATTTTTTTATTTATTTTTATAATTTTAAATTTTTGTTGCCTAATTTTGCACATTGTATACAAAAGTTACCTTTAAATGTGTTCTCTTTCATTTAGACTTTCACTTTTAGTTGAAATTTTTGTAGGGCTTATTTGACACTTGTTTTGTTGGTTTGTGGAGCCTGATCATGCTCCCAAGTTAATATTTTAGCGACTTTTCCAACTATGGTTTTATGTCAAAGTAATTAATAAGGGAGTGCAGGGGAGTGTAGGGGGGAATGAATTTTTTATAAAGAAATTTATGAGTAATTTTGGTTGAGAAATTAGTTTGTAACTATCCATAATTAATAGATTTTTGCTATAGATCAAAGATAAAAAGCCACATGAGTGAGAAGTTGGATAGTCATGTGTTGAAGGAAATGTTGCATGCAACAAAACAATAGAAATTAGATTGAATAATTGTGAGTTAAAGTTTAGTGTAGAGTGCACATAGCAATATAGGTTGTGAACAAAGAAAGACCATGAAGTGTTTAAGTTGCAAGCAATAGTAGATTGTTGGTAGTATTATAAATTGTTTTTGTTGGATAAATAATAAAATTGGATTGGTGTTTGTGCACGTAGCCAACATTGGGTGAACCACTTATTTTTTTTATCTTTGTGCAATTTGTTCCTTTTTCATTTAATTTATGTATCTACATTGTTTAATTAGTTTAGATGTTTCTAAATCCATCCTTCCTTTTCTTTCTTTTTGCATTAATTTTGACATTGTATGATTGTGCATCTTGTGTTGCTACTGCAGGAATGTGTCTCTTTCTGCCTCTATTGGTTTTCTATGGGATATTAGATCTTAGGGGCTTGATCACCCTCCTTGAGCTTTGTCATCTTATCTTTCCAACACTTGTACAATTAGACCTCTCTTGATTTATTTGTCTACTTTAGTGTGATTTTGAGTGCAAGTTCATACTCTCATGAAAGTGGGGCTAAATGTAGTGTAGAAAAATGTACAACCTTTACATTTTCATTTTATGTTTGCATCCCCTTAATTAATTGGACTTAATTAAGCCTTTAGTTGGTGCAGTTATGCATTCAAAAGCCTAATTAATTTCATTTTTTGAAAGCGGAACCCACATTTAATTAATGCCTACATTGAACTTAACATCTTGGAAATTGAGTGTCCTAGGTTTAGGTCCTAGCTGGACCCATTCGCCCAAGGGTGAATGGGTCCCCCTTAAGTCTCATGACCTAATTTTTAATATGTTTTTGGCAACATTTTAATGATCTAATGATGAGGGCCACCTCCTACAACCCCCATTTAACCCTTTTTATTTTACCCAATAACCACCCTAGAATTTTTTAGAAATTACAAGTTTCCCCTTTTTGTTTTGGCACCAAAAGTCCCGCCGTTTGATTTTTGGCCTAAGAAGAATTTTTTTATGAAATTCACTTTTTAGAGGACCAACTTTGTGGGGCCATAACTTTTGATCCGAGTGTCTGATTTGCTATTATTGCATATCGTTTGAAAGCTCTCAACAAGCTCTACAACATGTGAATTGACCATAGGTCGGTTCGGCCACCTTTTGAGTTGTTTCAGGGCCTCCAAAGTTTTATATCTTAATTTGAAGATACATTGGAGAAATTTCCTGGGATGGAAACTTTAATTTCTCCCAAACCATGTAGGGTATTGAGGTGATTCTTTCACAACCAGAAATGTTTTTCAACTTTGCTCCTTGGGGTAAATTTTCACATCCACATGAGCCCATTTTGGCTGACTTACTAAAAATGTAAGTGCCCATTTTTTGCTATTTTTGATGCTTGAAAGTCTTATACCCCTTAAGTGCCATCATGGGACTCAAAACAACTAAAGAAAATAAAGAAAACAATTTTTTTGGGTGATGCAAGATTTCCCTGCACCATTGGATGCTCTTGCACTAGACACCCAGAGTAATTTGAAAAGTGAACTTGTCACTTCTCAGGAGTTAGAGGGAACCAAGATGGTTAACCTCAGCCTCATACAACCATGATGAATCTTCAACATGCCTTCCTCTCCATTTCACCAAGTACTCTGCATATTTCCTATTTCTTGTGCTTATACCCACACGACTATCCAGGATTTCTTTTATCTCTTCCTTCTCTGAAGTAGGTGCTTGAATTTTCAACTGTTCATTTATCGGCCCCTCCTCTATATCACCTTCATGATACTCTATCAAATCAACAATGTTGAAAATAGGAGAAATGTTCATTCCACTAGGAAAATCTACCTCATAAGCATTTCCTAAATCATGCTTCTTTAGAATCTTACATGGTTTAAACTTCTTCATCTTTAACTTGTTGTATGTACCAACTTGAAACCTTTCCTTGCGAAAATAAATCATGAACTCACCTCCTATCTGGAACTCCTTATACCTCCTTTTCTGATCTACTTGAGCCTTATATTGTGAGTTCATCTTATTGATATGTTTCTTCACCTCTTCATGCAAATTCTTCAGGTGCTCAACAAAAACTTTAGCCTGAACACTACTCTTCTCCCCCTTATCCATCTTTCTTAGTTTAGAAGCAGTTCTTGGACTACTGCCATATAAAATTTGGAATGGTGATTTACCAGTGCTCCTATTGACATAATTGTTGTAAGAAAATTCTACATGTGGTATAATCAAATCCCATCCCTTGGGGTTATCTCTAACTAAGCATCCTAGTAGGTTGCCCAAACTCCTATTCACCACCTTTGTTTGTCCATCACTCTGTGGATGGTGTGTAGAACTGGACTTCAAATCTATCTTCAATTTCTTCCATAATGTCCTCCAGAAATAAGCAACAAATTTGGTATCTTTGTCTGAAACTATACTCTTTCGTAGACCATGTAGTCTCACCACCTCTCTGAAAAACAACTCTGCAATGTGAACATCACTGGTCTTATGACATGAAATGAAATGTGCCATCTTTGAAAATTTATCCACCACCACAAATATGGAATCATGCCCTCTTTGTGTCCTTGGCAAGCCAAGAACAAAATCCATGCTAATATCCTCCCATGGCCCGTCGGGTATAGTTAATGGCTGATGCAATCTAGTATTCTGACTTGTTCCTTTCACCATCTGACATACTCTGCAACTTTGTACAAACTTCTTCACATCTTGTTGTAACCATGGCCAATAATAATTCTCACTGACAAGAGCAATAGTCTTATCTCGACCAAAAATTATAGCCAATCCTCCACTATTCTTCTCCTTGATTAGATTATCTCTCATTGAACTCCTGGGAATGCACAATTGGCTTCTTATAAACAACATCCCATCTTGGATTAAGAAATCCAACCATTTCCTCCTATCCAATGTAATAGGTTCCAAACAATCCTTCCAAACTTCTCCAAATTCTAGATCTTCTAGATACAAACTCTTGAGTTCATTGAACCCAACAACCTCTATATTCATCTCTATCAACAAATTTTTCCTTTTACTTAAGGCATCTACAACTTTGTTTGACCTTCCACTCCTATGATTCAAAACAAAAGTATAACTTTGCAAAAACTCAACCCATTTTAAGTGCCTTTGATTCAACTTTCCTTGACTATTGAGATACTGAAAAGCCTAGTGATCAGTATATAAAAAAAATTATTTTGGAAACAAATAGCATCTCCATTTCTTGAAAGCCTGAACTATAGCATAAAACTCCTGATCATAGAAAAAATATTTCTTCTTGGCATCATTCAACTTCTCACTAAATTAGGCAATAGGCTTACCTTTTTGACTCAAAACAACTCCTATAGCAGTGCCAATAGCATCACAATCTACCTAAAATACCTTATTGAAATATGGAAGTGCCAAAACATGTTGCTCTATAACTTTCTTCTTCAACATATAAAGACTTTTGGCTGCTCCTGTACTCCACTTAAACTATTTTCTATCCCCTCTCACCACTTCAGTTAGAGGTGCACAAATACTACTAAAGTTCTTAATAAAAATTTTGTAAAAACTTGCTAGACCATGAAATAATCTTACCTTTGTAACATTCCTTAGGGTAGGCCATTCAATGATAGCTTTCACCTTCTCTGGATCCATTTTAAGACCCTCTATTGAGACAACAAATCCCAGGTACAACAACTCTCTCTTCAAAAAACTACATTTCTTCAAACTAATCAACGACTTATCCTCCCTTAGCTTCTCAAAAAAAAATTCATATATGCATCAAGTGTTCCTCCAATGTCTTTCTGAAAATCAAAATATCATCCAAATAAGCAATAAATTTTTTTCCTAAAAATTATTTCAATACCTCATTCATAAGCCGCATTAAGGTGCTCGGTGCATTGGTTAGCCCAAAGGGAATGACTAACCACTCGTACAATCCCTCCTTGGTTTTGAAGGTTGTCTTCCATTCATATCCTTCTCTAATCTAGATCAAGTGATATCCAATCTTCAAATCTATCTTCGTGAAGTACTCAGCTCCACCCAAACAATCCATAATGTCATCCATTCTTGGCAAGGGAAATCTATACTTGATGGTGATCTTGTTGATGGCTCTAGAATATGTACACATCTGCCATTCCCCATCCTTCTTTGGTACTAGTACTGTAGGTACTACACATGGACTCAAACTCTCTTTGATCAATCCATTCTACAACAACTCTTGAACTTGTTTGTTCAACTCTTCACTCTCTCCTGGAGTGATATGATGAGTTTCCTTATTCAGAAAACTGGCTCCACACATTAGATCCATCTAATGACTAATCTTTCTTATAGGAGGAAAACCTTCAAGCACATTATCAGAAATAATAGCTTGAAACTCATTCAACAAATATAAAACCTCTACAGGTACCTCAATAGTATATTATTTATCAACTCTAGGGATCAATGCAAAACACATATGCTCATGCTTCATACCTTCTAGGAACTTTCTTCCATCAACCAAACAAATTCTTGTATTACTACATACCTTTTCCTCTGCCTCTTTCAAGGGCTTCAACTTATGATGAACTCCATCCTTTGTCAAAGAATAGGTGTTGGCATGTCCATCATGTATTGCTCGTCAATCAAACTACCACGATCTAGCTAACAACATATGACAAACATCCATAGGCATAATATCACATAATACCTCATCATGGTAATTTCCAATCTTGAACTTTTCTAGACATTGTTCATTTACCAAGGCTTTATGGTCCTTCTGCAACCAAGCAATCCGGTATGGGTTCGGATGCCTTCTCTCCAACCACAACTTACTAACCGTTTCTTCTGAAACAAGGTTATTAGTACTACCTCCATAAATAATAACATTGTAAAATTTACCTTCACATTTACATCTAGTGCAAAACAAATTCTTCCTTTGAGTTGGCTCATTCTCCTCATTCAACAAGGCTCTTCTAGTAACAAGGACCTCTCCTCTTTCTGCATCCTCAGAATGTGAAGACTCGGCATCTTCATCAACATGTGCAACTCGTGAATTTCCCTCAGGTCTTCTATTTTTGCTTCCTTGATGTTGAGGAAACTCATAGGCTCTATGTCCTTCTCCACACTAGAAATAAGTTCCATGAAAGCCTCCTCTTCCCAATCCTCATCTAGATCTTCCTCTTCCTCTTTGGTCTCCATTATTCTGATCACAAGGACGATAGGTGTTATCTCCTTTTTGGTTTTGGCTGCTACTAGAGCCTTCACCCTTATTTTGATCTTCATTCCGACCTCCATATGACTGTCCACAAGTCTTTCCTCCATGACCTCCACCTTGTTTTTTTTCAAACCTCTTGTTCAATCATTCTTCAAACTTTAGAGAAAAATGATAGGAATCTTCAAAGGTGGTCATCCTTACCATTGCCAATTATTCATCTATGCTCGACTTCAACCCATTAATATAATGAGAAACTTTCTCTTTATTCGCCTCAGAATGTCCTATCTGAATCAGGACCTTGTGAAATTCCTCTATGTATTGTTTTTCCGTCCTTGTCCTTTGCCTCAAGCTCTACATCTTCTTGAGTAGTTCCAATTCATAATCGACTGGAATAAATTGTTTCTTTAGTTTTGACACCATTTTGTTCCATCTAGAAATTTTATCTTTCCCTAATCTTCCTCTTTCTAACTGGACCTCTTTCCACCATATACTGGCATGACCTTTCAATTTTGTCTTTACAAACCTCACTCTGTGAGGATCTTCAATCTCCTCAAACTCAAAAAATTCCTCCATGTCATTGATCCAATCAATCAATTCTTCAGGATTAAGATTTCCACTAAAAGTTGAAACCTCCATTTTAGGTCTCTTCCCAATGCTTGTGATCGCTCACAACAATATTCTTTCTCCAGGATCCATCGGATCCTGATCTTCCTCTTCTGTTTCATCATCTCTGTCTTGTTGCACATCTCTTCTTTGAACCTCTTGTTTCAAGGTTTCTAATTGCCTTCTAAGGGATCTTATTTCATGTCTTGGTGGATCTCTTCCTCCACGACCTTGACCTCTACCTCTTCCATACTAGGGAAGTCTTGGAGGCATCTTGAACTCAACCCACACTCATAGGTCACGTTCGATGCTCTGTTATAGGCTCAAGAAAACTTGGCTCTGATACCACTTGATGAGGGCCACCTCCTACAACCCCCATTTAACCCTTTTATTTTCCCAATAAATGCCCTAGAATGTTCTAGAAAGTACAAGTTTCCCCCTTTTGTTTTGGTGCCAAAAGTCCCACCATTTGATTTCTGGCCTAGGAAGATTTTTTTTATGAAATTCAATTTTTAGAGGACCAAATTCGCGGGGCCATAACTTTTGGTAAGGGTGTTTAATTTTCTATTATTTCATATCATTGGAAAGATCTCGACGAGATCTACAATATGCGAACCGATCGGTTCAGCCACCTTTTGAGTTGTTTTGGGGTCACCAATGTTTTATATCTGAATTTGAAGCTGCATTGGAGAAATTTCATAGGATGAAAACTTTAATTTCTCCCAAACTATGCAAGGTATTGAGGTGATTCTTTTGCGACTAGAAATTTTTTTCAGCTCTACTCCTTGGGGTAAATTTTCACATCCACACGAGCCTATTTTGGTTGACTTACTAAAAATAGTAAGTGTTTGTTTTTCACTATCTTTTATGCTTGACAGTCTTATACCCCTTAAGTGCTATCATGGGACTCAAAACAACTAAAGAAAATAAAGAAAACAATTTTTTGGGTGATGCAATATTTCCCTACACCGCTGGATGCTCCTACATCATCTAAATTTAAATTGCAAAGGTCATCTTGTGGTGTTTAATTATCATGTAATTAAGGAAACACCTATAAATACAAGGTTATTTTATCAAATTAAAATACTAATAAATCTAAAACTTCAAGAGATCAATTACAAGAGAAAATATTATTGTCAAGAGCATTGGTGAGAAGATTTATTAGTCACTTATTGCAACATTCAAGATCCTATCATGATGTCAAGATTTATGTGTGTTCAGGCATGTTTGGAGCTAACATTGTGATGTAGATTTCAAGTTTCAAGAAAACATTCAAGCATCAATATTTATCAAGAAATCAAGCCATTTCATGCAAGATCCAATCCTTAGAAAGATGTGTTAGACTTCAGTCCTCTAAGGGAAGCCATTAAAGGGTTTGGTGAGGTGTAACAAGCTTTGTTCATTCATCAATTCCTTCATTTTGTCATTATTTCATTATCAAGTTTTAATTACCAAACTAGGGCTTGACCAAGGAAAACCCTTATTCACCAAAAACAAACATTTTTCTCCTCTCTTTGTATATGCATATTTGTAGGTGAAGAAGGATTGAAAGTTGCTCAAAAGTACAATTTTGCAAATTTGTCAAAGTTGTCATCTAAGTTGTCAAGACACAAAAACTCACCTACAGGTTTTATTTTTGTCTTTTCGATAGTCAAACCTGGTGGAATCAAAAGCTTAGAACTGGGATCCAAGGACTACAAAAAGAATTTTTAGACCTATAATGTCCCCAATTTTAATAATTCGGCACTTTAATTAAATATTCAATTTTAAGTTATTGAAAAGAGTTAAATTTAAAAGATAAATTAATTATTTTAATGGTATAAAAGTGACTAGGTTGGGAAAAGTTGAATATTTTAAAATAAGTCACTTTTTGGCCAAATAAGGAGAAGATTAAAAGTAAATATGTTATTTCAAGAAATGAATGGGTAGTTACAAAAAGAAAAGTCAAAAGATCTTTGGAGCTCATTTTCCAGCATATGCTTGGATATCTTCTAGTTTTGGAGAACTTAGTTTTCAGGGCTAGAGGATGAAAACCCTCGAGTTTTGATGGGTTGGATGAAAAACCAACACCATTTGTTGGTGGATTTAATTCAAAATTCACATGGAGTTTAATTTTTTAGTTTCAAGTTACTTGAAATTTGTGAAGTATTTTTGTAAAAAGACAAACTTTAGAGATACACGGTTGTAGGGTTGAAGTATGGAGATTAATAAAATAATATATTTCAACATTAGATGATGAATGCAACCATTCTAGGACATTACTTGTGTCAGATGGTTTATATTATTTAATATTACTATGGAGGAGGGTAGTTTATACTTTTACGAGACAAATGAATGGTTGGTTTCCTATCGTGGGTCTTTGGAGGAGTCGTAGCCTTGCTAAATTTGTTGTATTTCTTTTGATATTGATCACAACTTTAAATAGATCTATTGTAATTATTATTAAAGACTTTTTGAAGGTTCCTAAATTAAATCGCAACATAGATTTAAATCGTATTAGTTTGAAGATAGGTGTTGTGTATTTTGAGGAGTTGGGAAGGTGATGTGGAGTCAAAAGGGAATGAAATTAGTCAAAAAATAAATTAAAGGAGTTGTAAACCATTTTTCTCAATTTGAGAAAGTAGTAAATACAACCGCACCTCTTTCCATGAGCTTCTATAAGGAATAAAGTGTATTGTGGGACCCACTATGGTGATATGGAGGAGATTTGAAAGGTAAACAAGGTCAAATTGGGGAGTGTGTGCTAAGTTTGAGGATCTATTGTAGATACATCTATAGTTTTATTTTTATAAGAGAAATCGTATCATTATTATGGGGTCAAACCACTTTGAATGGCACCATTAATAAGTATATGGAACTTGGTACTTAGTGATAATAATTGGAATACTATGAAAATTGAACTATCACCAATTATAGGATGCATCATTTGAGTCATCAAATAGATTATATTTAAATCTTCTATAGTTACCCAGGTAAGCAACATATATAATATTTGTTACTTGTAATGACCTTTGGAAAATATAAATTGTATTGAATTTTTTGAGTTAAATATTACTAGCTAGCTATGCTTTGTATGTTGAGAATTTTTGTGTTGTGTACTTGAAATTATGAGAAATTTTTATTATGTCTAAAATACATAAAACCTTTTCAAATTTTGTGGATCAATTGCATCTTGGATTGAAAACAACATTTAGACAAATTTTTGACAATATGTCTATGTGTAGGAAGATACAAACTTGAAAATAAATCTACACTCAATTTTAGTATGGTATGTTGTAGTAGTTGTTAGGAAACACTTTTATACTATTTATGCAAAAAATAACCATAAACATAGTGATTATAAATTTCCTATATACTCAAAACAACAGGTTGGTAAAGTGTTTGAAAAAATGCATGAGCAACCAGATTGGTAAAATCAACAAAATTTGTATACCCTGATTTCAAGACCCTTGTATAGAGACCCATTCAACCCTAGGAAAATGTCCTTCAACAGAGCCTAAAACCCACTTTTGGAGCTAGGTAAACACCATCCTAATTTTGTCACATCTGCTAGTTATTTGCTATTTCTGATAGTGTTATCATAATAATTCATATTCCAAGTGTTAGATCTCCTAGATTTGAATGTTAAAACACTTTTATATTTCTCCCAAAATTTCCTTTCAATCATTTGTATCATAAGTAAGCTAGGTCCCATAGTGTCCAAAACTTGGGTATGCGGAGGATCATCATGGAAAAAGCAGGCCCTTAAGTGGCAATGAAAATTCAAAAAAATCAGAGTTAGGAAACTTGACGTAAAAATTTGAATAAGTTATCTATATTATTTCAAAAATATGTAAGAATAGAATCTATAGAAAATTGAATGTAGTTTATAAACTACTAGGTTTATTTAAAAAGAAAATTATTTGGTGAAAATTTGAAATTTCAATGCAGTAGTACTTAAATTTCGGAAAAAATAAGAAGTAGGTGTCTTTTGACCACCCTAACCACAATAAAATGATAAAAAAATTTATAAGATTTTAGATATAAGTAGAGGACTCATGTCTCGATGTGATGCATATTTTTTGTAATTTTTTCCAAGTAAATAATTAATTATGATTATTTTATTACAACTTTTAAAAAATATAAAAACTTGTATGTCGACCACCTTAACTTGGTCAAAACTTCATGAAATTCATTTTTTTTAATCCTATAGTATGTGAAGTATAGAATGTGATGCATATATTGGATTCAAAAAATTGATACCATTTGAAAGCTATAGATGTTTTTCAATCAGCTTATCAATCAGGACTTTAGTCGTAATTCAAATAGAAAATGAATAATAATTATTTATTAAATTCAAAGTAAAACATAATTTATATTGGTGGAAAGTTGAGAATCTCCTTTAAAAACCCTTTTTGTTTCATCGATTTTGGGTAAAAAAAGTTGTTAGCCACATACCCTACACATACCCATCATATCGCCACTTTTTGGCCCATCATGATCCTGCACATACACACCTAAGGTTGACTTACCTTAAGGGTTGTAAGTCAATTCTAAGCATTTGTGAGACTTTCCCTCTTCCTAATGAATGTTGGAAAGGTGGATTTGTGATTAGGTGGACACCCCCTTTTGCTTTGGCATACTCCCCTTATCGCACATTCCTATTTTAGGGAAGATCCCCTTTCCCTACATTTCAGATGTTAATTTGTGTACTATTGACCTTGATTTGAGGATTCATGTGTAAAGGAGTTATCTTAAGGAGAAAATATTGCATGTTTACCTTTATGTTGTGGTCTTAAGAAACATAATGAATTATTCTCCTTGCTTCTTTCTTTGATTTTCTTGAAGGATGACAATAATGTGATAGGAAATGCTTATGGGATTTACTCTCTTGCACCTTTTTCAATACATATATTCTTGACACAATTGTGAGTAGGGGGTGTAATAAAAATACCCAAACACACAACCAATGACAACACACAACACTTTCACATAATGAAAAATAGAATTCTCACAATGAGATTGATTTTATACTTAAAAATAAATTACATCTCAAAATTAATGAGATTAAATATATTTAGGCATAAACCTTAACAACATATATCATTGATCTAATGATCTCTACCAACATACAACTCTCTAAATTCCTATTCCAATTACTTAGCTCAAACATATAACACCAAAAATAGTAGTATAGTACTAACACTACTAATAGGCCCTCAAAATAGATTTGGCCATCTTCTTATAGGAAGAAGAGAAGTATAAATATGACACCATGATAAAATTTAGTGCACCACTATATGTACTTGTGATAAGGACCAAAAAACTCAAATTAAGTGATTTTAACCTTTGAAACTATGTTGGATTTGGACACATCTCCTTGAAGCTTGTATAGTAATAAATTTTAGATGTAAATTGAGATATGGGTGTGAAAACTCAGTGTGTCTCTTCACATGACCTCATTAAGACTAATAATTACATAGGTAAGATAAAGAATTATCTCAAGAATTAAATACTTTAGTGCATAGTCTAAAGTTAAGGAAAATTTATGTTTAACACCTGAAATATTAAGAGGGGAGGTGAATCATTATTCTCTAAAACCACTTAAAAATTTAAACATTCATTCCACATAACATATTTAGTTTGAAATAAAAAAGGAAATCATGAAAGTAACCATCAAAGCACATAACACATGAACACCAGTTTTTTACATGGAAAACCCAAAGAGGGAAAAAAATAGTGAGGATTAGCTCACAATATATTATAATTGGTTACAACAAATTATAGAAATGCTCACTACACGTGGACTCACTACTTATAGAAAGAAGAAAAGATAGAAGGGAGGGGTGGCTCACTACCAATATTTTGAACTAATATAATTGCATCTACAATATGCAAGAATTATAGTTCCACTGAAGCTCAATATACTGAGTTAACGCACTTCATACTGCTCTACTCTAACACTCTTCTCTACTCTACATTCTCATTATATTCTCACAATTCTAATCTAACTTGTTTCTATCATTTACCATGGCTACATAAAGTTGTTGCAAGTGTTCTTAGCCTTGGAAACCTACTAGAAGATAGCCCCTAAAACTTGAAATATTCACCATGTAAAAAAAATTGAATCCATATGTGCTATTTTTTCAACAATTGTGCCCCAAATACTATTTTCCATAATTAAAATTCAAAAAGTAACCCTTCCCCTTAATGCCCTATTAAAAATTACTACTTCTTCAACATTCATTTATATAAGAACATATAATTGACTCATTTTAAACTCCCTTTTCACTCCAACACTCATTCATTCCACATTTATAAAAATTAGTACATCTCCATTCTTTATTGTACATAAGTGATTTGTAAGCAATCCATTATAGAGTAGGAAATAAACATGAAGGTATACAAGTTAAATATTTGGGACTCCCTTTGTTAGAAATTTGAAATAGGTTGAATAACCTAGGGAACTTAATAAGAGAAATTCAAAGCTACATAAATTGGAAAAACATAAACAATGAAAACCAATAACTCCAAGAAATAAGTAATGTCAAGATGGAAAAATTGCTTTAAGAGCTTCCAAGATAAAAATACAAGCTAGGTAGTGAGTTTATAGATAACTAAGGAGAGGATGGAGGTGGAAAATCAACCAATAAGAATTGACCACCAATAACCACCAATATTAAAAAGTAAACACTCCACCCTTTAAGGGTGGAGACACCTCATCACTTTATCTCCTAGTTATTAAATGATAAACTCACTTTATTAGCCTAAGAAAGCTTAATAAAATTGTAGGAAAAACATATAACTAAGGAAAAATAAATTAACCCACTATGAAAATAAAAACCTACACCAACACCCCCCCTTAAGCACAACTTAAGAGGATGTGCAAGATGATGGGTCATAGAAAATGAGGCCACATGTCAAGTACTCATGTACATATCAAAATCTCCCTCAAAGAAGAAAAATCCCCCATAGAGAGAGAGAGAGAGAAGAAGAGGACAAAGTAACACCCCCCCAAAGAGATTCAATGGTAGATTCTTGAAATTGGATGCAGAAGATGGTCCACGATTATCGAAAAATGTTGCTCCCCTTAGGAAGAAACACAACCAAAGGTGTATGTAAGCTATCTCCTAAGTCTTGAAAGGAATATGTAGGAAGATAGTGAAAGATGTATGAAGTCTCTAAACTTGGCTCAAGTGTCTCCATGTTGATATTGAAATATGTCACAATCAAATCAAACATTCTAAGACATACTACTAAAAAAAATAGAATCTCCTACAGATTGATGTAGAACACAATCTAAATAATCGAGTATCTCCACTAAAGATGTATACTCCAAATTTTGATCAAAGTATCCATACTCATTTCAAACTATGACATGAATGATAATGAACGAGAGGGTTAGAGGGTAAAATCACAAATCTATGTCACACTTTCAACCAACTAAA
The DNA here is from genome assembly GCA_007258455.2 of Sequoia sempervirens. Taxonomy (NCBI): domain Eukaryota; kingdom Viridiplantae; phylum Streptophyta; class Pinopsida; order Cupressales; family Cupressaceae; genus Sequoia; species Sequoia sempervirens. The sequence continues at coordinate 58,651,790 of VDFB02058242.1, forward strand.
TAGCTCAAGAGAAATAGTTTCACTCTATATAGTTTTGGTCAAAACAATTTCCCCCAAAACTACGTGGCACATAAAGTTTCAAATGAAACCCTTTCTCCTAAAACAACAAAACAATTTTTTCCCTTTGTCAATTTAAAATCTAACTCAATTTTCATGTAATTTTTTGGCTGAAAGGGTTTCGATCAAAACCCTTTCACCCAAAACTATCTATGTGGCATCCTTGTTGGAAACCACCTCATCTTTTTTAAGAAATTTTTAAAACTTTCCACTTGAGTATGATACTTCTTCAACCAGAATGATTTTTTTTCAAAAAGCTAAAAAAACACTTTTGTAGAGCTCAAAGTCAAAATCCATATATATATATATATATATATAATATATATATATATAATATATATATATATATATAATATATATATATATAATATATATATATATATATTGATATTTTGATTAGTTTTAATATGTTTTTTTAAGTAATGCAAGTAGGTTGTTAAAATAAAAAATGAGGTTGATTAAATTTTAAAAAAAATACTAAAAATATTTTAAAAATTAAAAATATACAGTTCACTAGAGGAGAGAATCCTCTCCAAAAGGCTAATTTTTTTTGGAAATGATAACAATATTAGACAATAGTTGATGTCAAATCAAAACTATCAAATTTTGGTACATTGGACACGTTATTTTGAGGAAAATATACATTGAAATTTTTAATTCTTTTTCCATGCACTAGATATTGAAGTTATCTATTTGGGAAAAAAAGTTTCAAGGGAAAATAATTTTTTTTCTATTTTTTTCTTGGGGTATGTGCAGGATCATGATGGGCCAAAAAGTGGCGATATGATGGGTATGTGTAGGGTATGATTTTTATTTTACCCAAAATTGATGAAATGAAAAGGGTTTTAAAGGAGATTCTCAACTTTCCACCAATATAAATTATGCTTTACTTTGAGTTTAATAAATAATTATTATTCATTTTCTATTTGAATTATAACCAAAGTCTGATTGATAGGTTGATTGAAAAACATTTATAGCTTTCAAACAAGATCACATTTTTTGAATCCAAAATATGTCACATTCTATGCTTCCCATACTATAGGATTAAAAAAAAAATTGAATTTCATGAATTTTTGACCAAGTTAAGGTGGTCGACATATGAGTTTTTATATTTTTAAAAGTTGTAATAAAAAATTCATAATTAATTATTTACTTGGAAAAAATTATAAAAAATATGCATCACATCTGGACATGAGTCTTCTACATATATCTAAAATCTTATAAAAAAATATTATCATTTTATTGTGGTTAGGGTAGTAAGACAAACACCTACTTCTTATTTTTTCCCTGAAATTTAAGTACTACTGCATTGAAATTTCAAATTTTCACCAATTTTTTTTTTTTAAATAAACCTAGTAGTTTAGAAACTACATTCAATTTGCTACAAATTCTATTCTTACATATTTTTGAAATAATATAGATAACTTATTCAAATTTTTATGTCAAGTTGCCTAGCTCTAATTTTTCTAAATTTTTTGCCACTTAAGGGCCTGTTTTTTCCACGATGATCCTGCACATACCCCTTGACATCAACTCAACATCACATTTTCTTGAAATTTTCAACAATTCTATATTTGCTCTTAAATTTATTAAAAAATAATAATAATTTTTTAAAAAATTGAAAAATTACAAGAATAAACTTCATCAAGATTTATACATTTCATTATTTTACATCATTTTGAAATTTAAAACACAAAGACCACTTTTATGCTTTTGAAGTTGAGAATTTTTATTTTTGTTGGTCGATTCCTTTATAAAATTATGACATGAGTTTTCACTTTTTCCCTAGAGTGTTTTCTTACAACTAAAGAAGAATCAACTTCATCAAAGAGAAAATGAATATAATTAATAGTGTCATCTAGATCCAAAATGAGGGACTCTACAAAAAACAAAAGATGTTTGATAGAAATTGGTCCCAATTGACTAAATTCAATAGACATAAATGACCCTGCTATAATTAACCACTAGAGGATTTCAAAGGAGCATATCTAGAATTTGAATTTGTAATAGGTGATTGAGATGGGATATCAATGAACTATTTGTCCACACAAGATGTGTCCTCATAATATGGGGAAACATAAGTCTTGTATCATCCAGAAGAGCCTGGTTATCCAAGGAAACATCCCTTTCAAATGAAGATCCAATGTTTCCATAAAACTATAAGATAATAGTGCAAGAAGTGAAAGGGAACTCAATGTGCTATATATGATTTAGAGTATCCTCAAAAATAGTAAGAAATATTAGTTAATAGACCATGTCATTATTGTAAAACCATGCATTCTTTTGATCATAGTCACTTGGGTCAAGAATGAGTCCAAGGATATAGGGTAGTGGATCATGCTCAAGGAAGTGATTCTTTATCCCTTGTTTTCAAGAAAAATAGTTCTATGAATTTAACTTTACAATAGAAGGATGAAAAAAAATTAAGAGACATGATTAACCCCCATAAATGGAACTGTATCTTAGTTCATAAAATTATAAAATGCCTATATAATCCCCCAAGAATGAGTGTAAAAGAAACCAAAAGAGAAACCAATACACTGCCACCCTTTCACTAGTATCAAAAATCACCCCTTTAAATATTATAAGGCTAACAATTTATTGTTTAGTGCATTTACAAAGTATTTTCCAAGATACAATGCTCAATAGGCCCATAATGGACAAAATTATAAATTTTGATATTGTATAGGAGTGAATTTGCACCCCTTATGCAAATTCCCCTTTTTCCCTTCTACACTTTAGAAAACCAAACTCGAAGGATAAATTTCACATAAGCCCACTGACTTTGTTCCACTTGGCAGTTGTTTTGTGTGCCATTAGATAAATAACTATCAGGGATGCCCGCACTATGCGTAGACGTCCACATGGCATGCTTACATCCTTGGCAGATTCCCGCATCTGGAACCTACAGAGGCGTTACACTTCTCATTGGGAGTCAACTTGTAATGCCCCCTTCGGATGACTGACCTGAATATTGCCATTTTCTTCACCCTTCCTTCAAATTCCCTCCTACATGCATTTCAACTTCTTCACAACTCTTTTTGCATCCTTCTAGCATTCAAATTCATCTCTTTACATCCTTTAGCACACTCTTCAAGCATTCTATCAACACTCTTGCACTCCATAGCAACAACATCATCACTCCATCAACTCAGTAGAGCAAGTGTGGAACAACACCATTACAACAGGGGCTTGAGTCCTCTCATTTTCTCCTCCATTTTCCTTGAGTACTCTTGGGGGAGGTGGTAAGATTTCTACTCCTCTCCTGTACTATTTGCTTGAGTAGCACATTATTGTTTGTAGTGTTTTAGTGTTCTTTACTTCATTGATTTCTTTATCATACTATTTCTCTATCATTACAAACTTGGTTGTTCGTGGAGGTGGAAACACCAAAATAGGGGTCTGATTGAGGCAGGCCCCTATACAACCACCCGACAATTTTTCTCTTCATTATGTATAGGTGGACGTGTGTCTTGGAGTTAGTTGTTGAATGAGTACCTCTATGAGATTATTCTTTCCATCCTAACTCTTGTTTATTTTCTTTATCATATTCGTACATATATTGCCTACTTCATAGTTTTATTTTGGCCCTTTGGAAGTAGTTAGCTAGGCTATTAGTCCATTTTATAGCATTTGACCTTGCTTCATTAGTCATCTGTTCGTATGGATTCCAGGGCACTTGAGAGATGCCAGCATGCCATGTTGTCATCCTAGAACCGTGCTTCTGTCCTTTGGCAGAGAGCTTCTAGAGGCATAGAGTTAAACGTGAAAACTAGCTTGCCTAGCCCCATTCTTTGTTTCAGGTCTACAAAGTGATTTAGGGACCTTGTAGTCCTCATCATTCCTGTCCCGCAATTCCTAACACCTTGTTAAGCTAAGGTAAGTTAGGGAAGCCTTTCACTCTTGGCTCTCCGTGACCCAGGGCCTTGAACATGGTTGGTCCCCCTCTCTTACATCTATATAAAAAGAACTAGAGACAAAATTTGGAAAAATTAGCCCTCTAGTTGTGTAGTGTTCTTCAATACCTTTTCAATACCTATTTGTTTTTTGAAAATGGAGCATCGGGGCACAAATTATGACATGTTGTAGAAATTAGTAACGAACAATTACAACCTAAATATCCAACAAAAATAGAAAAAAATTCAATTCCTCTATGGATGGAAAGTACTTGTATCTAGATTTCTAGTGATATATCGTCTTTGAAAAATGTACATAGTGGTAAAAATTTATGTAACATTGAAAAAAATTCTCAATTTGGCCTATATGAGGGGCTTGGTGGCCCCCTAGCGACCTGTGGGCAATGTTGGTGGTGGAAGTGGCTTCTTTAGTGGTGACTAGGTGAAGCTACATAAAGTTTGGTTGCAATTTAAGGATGACCACTATCATCCTACTAGAATTCCCATGTGGTTTCTAGAAGTGTTGGATATTGCAACACAACAATCTACCAAGAGGGGGGGTGAATCAATAGATCACTTAAAATTTAGCTCTAAATAATCTATGTAGATTAATTTTCTTAAGGCCTTTTTGTGTAGATTAAAACTTAATAGGAAAAAATATAAACATGCACACACAACATCACATAACACAACATGTACGTGGAAAATCCAAGATGGGAAAAACCACGGTGAGAAATGTTGTTAGGATCTCTTGTCCTAATCCAACCTCACAATCAAAAGTTCTGTTACAATCGTTTAAGGGCACCAACCCTAAGGAGAAAACAATCCCCTGATTTTAGGAGAACCCACTCCAAGGAAGCACAAAATAAAGGTAGAGTTAAGGTTTGAAATGTGATGTGAAGGATGTGAGCAATAGCCGTCTAATCTTCAACACCAAATATGCACCATTGGATCTTTCATATAAACCTATCACACATTGCAGTTAGAGCTTGGTCATGGTGAATGCAAACATAGATGTGAATCATGGTGGTGATGCAATCACAAATTTTCATGTAGCCATAAAAAAAATAAAATTTGCAAACTATGTTGAAGCCGATGAAGGTTCTAAAACTAACACCAAATGCCAACAACCGGTAGCACAAGGTAAAGGGGCCAGTCACCCAATGAACTCAAATGAATTAAGTTATGACTTAAGCAACTTGGAACCTCCAATATCCAATCAACATGAAAACATAAAATCTATGAAAGTGCCATGATTGTAGACCCTAGATTTTATCTACAATCCCTAAATCAGATCGAGAGCACAAATAATTCATTCTTGAGAATAGCATACCACTTTTGATCCTACAAAGCACATATTTGAGAATCTCTCAAAATACCCATATTCAATCTACACTTTGATCTCTCCTTGACATCAATGACAACCAAATTTCCAACATTGGCGGCTATATGTAGGTCGGCAGGCAGTAGTCGCTTTTAAGTCAACTGTTGGATAGTCCAACCATTGTTGTTGGATAGTTTGAGGACCACAAATAGTAGCCTTAGTCATTGGTAGATAGTTTTGACCTTAGCACTAGTGATGAGCGCTTGAAGTGCTTTCTTATTTATAATTTTATTTTTTTGCGAGTTTTTTTAAAAAATCATACAAATCTGATGTTGGGGCGTACAAACTCTCTTGGAATTTTTTTCTAGATCAGTGGCTCCTAGCTCCAAATATGGGAAAAATGTATGTCAAAATTTTTCTCCTTGGCCTCTTGAATGCAATGGAAAAATCCTTTTTGGCGAAAATGCTCCTACAAAAATTTATTCGCCAAATCTGGTCTTCAAACCCATGTTTGCAACTATGTCAAATGATCTCCAAATTAGATGAAATGAAAACCAATATTGATTTTCTTGAGCCTCTTGGATAAATTAGAATAGTAAAAAATACCACCAGTATAACCAAAAATACTAAAATCACCCAAATATCATAAAACACGTGCAATATGAAAAGGTTATTAGATATTTGTAAACCCTTTCTGATTCTCAAGATTATTCAAAATACAAGATAAGAGCATATGCTATTTTACAAGATCTTACATGAAAAACTCAAACTCTCAATTAGGAATTTCTATGAACTCAAAATTATTAAAACAAATCTCTAATACCATGTTAGAAATTTGAAATAGATTGAATAACCCAAGGAACTTTATAAGAAAAATTTAAACCAACATAAACTAGAACAACACAAACATTGCAAACCAACAACTTCAAGAGATATTCAACATCAGGACGATAAAATTATATTAAGAGCTTCCAAGATGAAAACTACAAGCTAGGTAGTGATTTTTTATAGAACTAAGGAGAGGATGGAAGTGGAAAATCAGCCAATAGGAGTTCACTACCAATAACCATCAATATTAAATAGTGATGAAAAATTAAATACTCCACCATTTAAGGATGTAGATACCTCATCACTTTATCTCCTAGTTATTAAATGATAAACTCACTTTATTATATTAAGAAAGCTTAATAAAAATGTAGAAAAAACCTATAAGTAAGGGAAAATAAATTAACCCATGAGAAAAATAGAAACCTACACCAACACTCTTGTGTTATCCAAGCCATGGAATCTTAGGAAACTCTATTTATTTTTATTTCCTTTCATCTAATCTCCCATTATCCTATATTTGAAGCCATGGATGTCTATTTCCCATACTTATTAAAAAAAATATATAAAAATATCCCACTTTCCTTATAATTAGGTATGAGACATTTTAATTTCTTTCCCCCTCTCTTTCATCTTCATTCATCTCCATCACATCCTTATAAACCACTTGTTAAAATTATACCCTAGGTTTTGATATTATGATCATGATCTATACACACACCACCACCATATTACCTCTATTTTTGGACACACTCTAAATATTTCAATGGTACTTAATGGTGGTTAGAATATAGCTAGAAAGGAATTGACTATTAGGAACCCTTTTTTTATGTACCCCATATTTAATTAGATTATCACACTATTAGGAACAAAATTTTGTACTCTATAAGTGGGAAGAGGGTCTTAATCTAGAGACAAAAAATTCTAGAAGTAATAGAATTGTTATAGATAAATACACCAATTCCCAAGAGGTTTAGCATTGTAGAAAATTCACCCATAAACAAGTGTATAAAAAAGGTTTTAAAATTTGATATAAAATCCATAAAGAGGGAATACGACCAAGAGATTGTTGACAACAAACCTTGAAATTTTTAGAGTTGTAGGATGTAAAGGTAATAATGCTCTTGAGGAGTAACAATTCTAATGCAGGAGCATCGTGATCCATCCCTTTTGTTTGGTGTTGCTCCTTCATTGGTGGGACCTTATGATTTTGGTGGGAGACACTAATACATCCCTTTAATGGATCGATGGTTTTAGAAATGATAGAAAATGGAGTTCATTAGCGGAAGACTAAGTTATTGACAAGACAACATTTGATGTCCCAATGACAACCCGACATGCCATAAATCATATTAGCAAACCACATCAGAGAGACTTGGGATTATCGATAGGATGAGGAAGCAAGTCCCTCTAATGGGGCGATATCAACATGATTGGAGTGTTTTGGTGTGAGATTGGAGGAAGTCCCTTCGATGGGCTAACAAGGTGAAGGACATGAACAAATATGACAATGAAGATGACCAAGGTGGGACCGATAGGAAGGTGACGGAGATGGAATTAAGTGATGTGTATGGACAATTGGAAAATGGTGATAAGATGATTAGTAATTTGCATCCTTGTCGCAGATTATGAATGGTGACAAGGATATCATCGATGTGATGTTTGTGTATCGACAGGAGTCAAGTTAGTCTCCCTGATAGACCGATACCTCTTTGAGTTTGGCAGTATGCATATCTATCGACAAGACTTCTTTGTATCGGTGGGAGGTGATTGGAAGTATCACTAATATAGTGATGGTGGAATCAGTAGTGTGAGTAGTACGATTGGTGCATTGGTCATCGGCGGTGGATGGAGAGTTCAATCATGACACCTGAAAAGTGATATTCGATGTATTCCACATTATTGTTGTGAAATACATATTCATTAGTTGATTTGGTGGAGTTGTTGATAACGATATAATGGCTTGGTGGTTTTGGAAGCTTATTGGGAAATAATGACTACTATGAAAATAAAGAATGAAGAACGCCAAGGCTAACATGATGAAGTAACTTGGTATATAGGGATAGCAAGAGTAGTATAGTGGGACAAAGTACAAAGTGCAGTGTGATATTAAATAAAATATTGCTCTATAATTGAGGACCTTTGCATGTATTCAGGATGTGTTTCAAATAAATGAAAAGAGAGTTGTTTTTTTCAATCTGTTTCATGTCATAGTTTGTGTTGGCTACAAGATTTTGATAGCCTAATAAGGCCCTCTAGTCTCGCCCCTACATCAAGTGGTATCAGAGCCAATAGGTATGAGTGCATGGGTAGAACGTCGATAGTGAGGCAACCTATGCTAGGACCAGTGGGTGTGGGAAAAGGGTCAAGCGGTTGTGTCTCGAGTAAACCCTAGGAGAATTTGTTGTAGGAGAGAGGAGACCTATAATTGTAGAGGGTAGAGAAGGAGGCACAAAATATTGGTGGTAGATTGTGAGTTGGCAAGTATTGTAGCAGTGAAGAGGATGAATATTGCAGTTAGAAAACCCATTGTAATGCCATCTTGGGATAGATATTGGGATGGCGTGGAGAAGAGAAAGCTATATGAGGAATTGCAAAAGATTTCAAGTCGAATAGATACATTGAAAAAGTATTATTTTCCTAACCTTGTGGTGATTGCAAGACATCCGAAGAAAGCCAAGGGAAGAGAGCCTGAAGCAGAGCCAAGTCATGTAGAAGAAATTACAGACAAGGATGTTGATGATGAAGATTATGAACATTTTGTAGATGTTAAGGAAGAAGATTACCAAGTGACAGGAAATGATGAAAATAAGGATTCTATAATGTTAGAATTTGATCATCTTGATAATATGAAGAAGGATGATACTCGAAATGATTCAAAGTCTAATGATGGGGAAAGTATTGTTCATGATTTTATTTTTGAAGATGACAATTGTAATGAATATGAAGAGAAACTCATGTTTGCAAAAGAGGATGAGCGATTGGAAGTGAAAAATAGTTTGAAAGAGCAATTGGATGGTGAAAGTGAAGACTTGCTGAAGGTGGTTTCAATAGAGAACAAAACTACAGAAGTATTAATTGAGATTGTAGCAGATGAATAGAAAAATGGTGAAAAGGTACATGGTGTAATGGTTCCAATTGATATTGCAGCAGTAACTAATTTTACCCATAACAAGGAAGTTGTTCCATTTGGGAAAATGTCAGTGGAAGATTGTGAAGAGGAGACAACATGGTGGGGATTTGGAGTTAATAAAGAGAATTGGAGGAGGAAGTATGAATAGAAAGAATTAAGCAGACAAATCTAGATTGATAAACTTCTAAGGCAACAATGCAAGTATGGAAGTGTGAAATCAAGAAACTGGAAGGTGAGGAAAAATACATTGAAGCTAAAAGTTGACATTGCAGACTCCATGTGTAGGAGCACATGATTTCTTAGTCACCTAGGGAGTCTGATGCAGGAGCATCCAAGGCCAAGAGCAATCTTGCATCATTTTATGTCTTGTTTGATCAAATAAGAGTTGATCATGTTCTATTGACTGGACTTTGGATTATCGACAGGATGTTCCTTTTGGTCCCATTGATGAACCAATGGTGCTGCATTGTCATAGGTGGTAGATTAACATATTGGAAAAATGAGGTCGCCTGTCCTACAGATAGCTCGATGTGGATTTCGTCGGTGGGACATTGCTTGTCACTAGGACATGGATGGTAGTCCCCATGATGGCCCGACAACTCGTGAGTTTGGAGTTTCCATCAATGTAAGTATGTATCATTAGTGGGACTTTATCTCAAGTCTCCCCAATGGTCCAATGAGTCCTTTAGTGTCCAAATTTTTCATCAGTGGGACTTCTTCATTTTGGAGGGAGATGTTTTGGTGTCTCCTTGACACAATGATGGTGGGAAGGACAAGCAGTGATGTGATTTGGTCAAGGGAAATAGAATGTGAAAAGAATGAAGATATTGGGCAAGTAGAATGATGAAATCTAACATGAGACTATTCATTGATTCCACACTATTGTTGTGAATCAACGCGCTTATTGGCGAAGTGATTACAAGCATAAAGTGGATGATTTTTAAAGGTTGGAGGTGACTTCCTGGAGTGGAAGAATAGGATTACAGGTACTGATAACTAGGTAACTACTTGGGAGATCTTGATGGCCATTGGACAATAGAATGGTACTATGATAAATAAATACTTATGAGGCTAGGCCAACATACAGAAGATGGCATTATGGATTCCATGTGTAGGAGCTCATGATTTTTAATCACCTGGGGAGTATGATGCAGGAGCATTGTGCTCCATCCCTTTTTTTGTCTGGTGTTGCTCCTTCATCGGTGGGACCTTATGATTTTGGTGGGAGACACTAACATGTCCCTCTAATGGATCAATGGTGTTGGTAGTGATAGAAAATGGAGTTCATCGACATAAAACTAAGTTATTGACAAGGCAACATTTGATGTCCTAGCGATAGGACGACATGCCACAAATCATATTAGCAAGTCCCTTCGACAAGGAAATATTGGCGTGACTAGAGTGTTTTACTGTGACATTGGAGGAAGTCCCTCTAATGGGCTGACAAGGAAAAGGATGAGAAAAAATATGACAATGAAGATGACCAAGGCGGGACCAATAGGAAGGTGACAGAGATGGAATTCAATGATGTGTATGGATAGTTGGAAAATGGTGATAAGATGATTGGTAATTTTCATCCTTGTTGCAGATTACAAATGGTGTTGAGGATATCATCGATGAGATGCTTGTGTATCGATAGGAGTCAAGTCAAAGTCTCCCCAATAGACCGATACCTCTTTGAGTTTGGTCGTATGCATATCTATCGGCAGGACTTCTTCGTATCGATGGGAGGTGATTGGGAGTCTCACCGACAGGGCGATGGTGGAATCAATAGCATGAGCAATACAGTTGGTGCATTGGTCATTAGCAATGGATGGAGACTTTAGTCATAACACCTGGCAAAGTTTTATTCGATGTATTCCACATCATTTTTGTGGAATACATATTCATTGGTCGATTTAGTGGAGTTGTTGATAATGATATAACAACTTGGTGGTTTTGGAAGCTCATTGGGAGATAATGAATACTACAACAACAGAGAAGGAAGAACGCTAAGGCTGACATGATGAAGGAGCTCAGTATATAGGGATAGCAAGAGTAGTGTAGTGGGACATAGTACAAATGACGATGTGAAGTAAACTAGAATATTGCTCTGTAATTAAGGACTTCTACATGTATTCAAAATATGTTTCAAACCACCAATAAGGGCATGGTTCGGTGGTCAAGTCACTTGGTTGTAGTGATGGCCACCAAGGTTCAAACCCTCGCTGGGCCAAAGTGCTCGCAGGCCTTGTGCCTTCGCTGGGCCTTTGTGCTCGCGGGTTTGGTTGTTTCTTGTGGTTTGTTGCATCCGGTTCATAGCTCCAGTAAAAAAAAAGTGTTTACCCCTAATAAAATATATATATATGTTTCAAATAAATGAAAAGAGAGTTGTTTTTTTCAATCTGTGTTGTGTCATAGTTTGTGTTGTCTATGATATTGTGACAAGGATTACCTATAACTGCAAAGTATTTGAGTTCTAGAAGAGATTGTTGTAGGTGAGAAGAGACTTGCAACTGTAGAGGGCTTGAATCCTAAAGAGATTTCTTGCGGTAAGGTCTTGTGACTATAGAGGATTGATAGCCTAATAGAGAGGGAGAGATTTTTGCAAGGAGGGCTTGTGAGTTCTTGAAGATGTCTTTGAATAAGAGGAAAAGATGGGTCATGAGGAGACCAGCGATAATCCCATTTTAGGAAGAGTATTGGGAGAAGGTGAGAGGAAAGAAGTTGATTGCAGAGCTAAAAGAGATTGAAGTGAAATTAGATTCCCCTAAAGAAATCTTGAGAATGAAGGAACATCTTATGGAAGAGGAAGAGAAAGTGTCCATAAAGGAGGTACCCATGGAGACAACTTGGTCTCTTGATTCATCTATTAATGATTCATTTGAAGTAGTGAATGCAGGTATGGAGAAGGTTGAGAATAAGACCTTGCAGATGATGAGAGAAGAGATTGCAAGTGAGGTTGAAATATTTGAAAATATTTGTAGCCCTTTGATGGAAGGGGCATGGGAGGAAGAAAATGTGGGTGCAGCCCACACAAGTGGAGAAGATGCAAAGTTGAAGGAGGTAGCAGGGGGCAAGTGAGTGGAGTAATTTGTGTGAAATGGAAGAAGGGCATTCACAAGCTCAAATAGTGAACACAAATGGTCCCAAGTTTGATGATGGAATTGAGGAAGATAAAGATGAAAGGCTATGGAGAGAGGAGTGAAACATATATTTTTGGGGCCCTATGGACTACTCTTGCACTTCTAGGGTTTTGCACCTAAAACGAGAGAGATAGGGCCAAAAATGCTTATGTATCATTAAAATTAGGATGTGTGTGATGTTTTATTATTTAAATGGAATGATCTAAGTGCAATTAAGCTATGGAGTTTTTTGATTAACTATGCAAAACTTAAACATTAAGACTTGTTTGAAAACACATTGTGTTATATGCAAGAATGAATTAGAAACTTAAGCAAATGAAAGCATAAACTAATGAGACTAAATATATTGCACTTGGAGGAATAATTATGTCATTGGAATATCTTAGAAACCTCTATTAATGGCCACTGGGACTAATTCGCAATGTATGGTGAATTAGTCCTAGTTTTGGTGAAATCTTTCAGAAACCTATTTCTAACTGTCGAGAGCTGAAATCTGAGAAAACCACTTTTTAGGCCTACAAAGGGAACTCATTCACCATGGGTGGTGAATTAGTCCACCTACAAGAATCTATAAAATTAGGAGTGGATTTTGTGGAGTTAGATCTACACTTCTATCTCCTACAGGTCTCTACTTTTGAAACTACTGGATCCGGGTTTGAAAATACCTTTTTATTGATATTTTGACTTAAATGATGAAGAGATGACTTGAGTGACTTTGAAATGTAATATAAAATGATTCCTAAGCCTCCAAGAGTCCTAAATCTACAAAAAAACAAGACAAAAGAGAGATATGTTGAAGGTTAGGGCATGGGGGTTTGCCTTAGTCAAACCTCGTTTAGGTAATTAAACCAAAGTGATGAAATAAAGTAATGAAACATGCAAAAATGGAGATGATTACCTTGTCCTGATGATTTGATCTTGAAAGTTTGCAACATATGTAGAATCAACTCTTGAATGTCTTAGAAAGCTAATTTGAAGACTTCTAATGAAGAAACCCTAGCTTGGTTGACTTGGTTGAGAAGATAGATGATGAATTAAGGATGAGAGATGTAAGAATGAGTTGTTAGATGTTGTTGGATGTTAAATGAGGATAAAAACACTTATTTATAGACAATTGTTCCTTAGTATCCTGTTAATACCTCATCACAGGCCAATATGGAGCAAAATTAGTTCAAATTTCACTTTATTTCCTGCTCAAAGGTTAAAATGGGGCCAGATAGGACTAGTTCACCACACATGGTGAATAGGTCCCACTTGGATGGGACTAATTCACCATGCATGGTGAATGGGTCCCACTTGGATGGGACTAATTTGCCATACATGGCGAATGGGTCCCACAAGGGCCATTCTGACACCTAAGAAGCCACGGAATTAAGAAATAAGGTTTAAAATGCTACCTTGTTGGGTATTTGATCAATTAAAGCCTTAGAATGCATAATATGGGTTATTAGGGACCTATTAGTGATGATGTAAATGTAAAATAGAGCTTGGGACACATAAATCAATGTGAAAGTGTGATTAAATACACTTTACAATACTAAAATGAGGTCCACAACCTAGAAAGGCACAAAAACCAATGTGAATGTGTAAATCACACTACATCACTAGTTTAACATTAAATTTAGGTTAAGAAACTTCTAGATTGATGTAATAATGTTATTGAACACATTTTATGATGTTGAATTAGGGAGAAATAGGTTTATTAAGTCTAGAAAAGTGTGAAAGTCCTTTACAAGACTTTACAACATCTTTACAAGGTGTCGTTAGAAGCATGTTATTTGATTTGCAAGGGTCCAAGACCTAGTGTGGACACATAAAATGCCTCAAAACACTAGATTAAGACCTCATTAAGTCCAATTTATCATGAATTAATCCCATGTCAAGCAAAGGGTCCTTTTTTCTATGGCACATTTAGCCCCCAGTTTAGTGAGAGGATGAACCTACTTCAAACTCACACTAAAGTAGCCATGAACATCAAGAGGAGGGTTCAAATGAACTTACAGTAGAAAGATGAAATAACAACAATCAAGAGGGATGATAAAGCCCCTAATATGAAGATCCCATGGCAAACTAAACATAAGAACAAAGGAACACACAAGTGTTGAGATGAATTGGATGAAGCTTTGATCGTTAATCCAATTAGTGATTGTTTGAAAAAGAGAATGTGCACTCACTCTAGGGGTGACAGAACGCATGAAAATCCACCAGGTGAGAAGGCCCAAATGTATACTCACTATGGGGCCACATAACTAGTTGTCCGTGGGGTGAGAAAGCCCAAAAAGTAAGAAACATATGCTAGTTGGTATGCACTCACAAAATACAAAGGTGGCTATGAGGAAAAGTCATGTTGCTAGGTGGGCTTCCCGCTCAACCATGTTAAGGTTATACCCATTTGATAAATTTAACAAGGAGCCACAAGGAAAAATGCTCATGAATGAAAAGGAAATGTACCACATTCATGCAAGTTGTGTTATGTAAGGTGGCAAAAAGGAATGCAAAATGTAAAAATGCAAAAAGTTAAAGTGAAAATATGTAAAATGTGAAAATATGTTCAAAGGAGTCTTGTTTATTTTATGCAAGGTCAGTCACTTAGGGAACATTGTTTCTAATGTCTCCAAGAGAGGACCAATAAAAGAATATTATATTCACAACTTAGGGGATGTAGTGCATCGCATCAAGCCACCAAGAGGAATGTAATATGCTAAGATAGATCACAATTATGAAGGACATCACACCCAATGTCATCCACAAAGTGACAAACACGTCGTTCTGTGAGAAATTACTTTAAAGTAGCAAAGGAAAGAAAAAGAAAAAAGAAAACAAGACATGAGAGCCAACTTGGAAAGCCCTATTCCAAGTCATATGTTTCAAAGTTAGGCTACATCATGTCAAGGAAAATGAAAAATCAAAGAAAGGTTGAATGTCACATGCGAGTCAATCTTAAGACATGTCGTTCACAACTCAAGCTTGCTCTTATATGTTCATGAAAAGTTAACGAGTAGTCGAAAGAGACAACGAAAAGTGACATACAAGGGATAAAGTTGTCTAACCCTTTGCCCCCACTTAGTGCAGGACAAGGGTGAGCCTAAAGTGGATGATGGTATGCTACCCCTTGCGATGGATGCAAGACATGCAATAGTGAGAATGTGATTATCCTACAACTATTACATGGCAAGGAGCAACAACTAAGGTTATTGAGGTGAATAAGGAAGAATTTTAGAAGAGGCTTGTGTAATAGTATTGATGTTGAGTGAAGGTTTGGTGATCGTAGTCAAAGGAGAATAACCAAGACCATGAGTTGTCTGTTGTGTGTTTGGCTTTATAGGGTTGCAGATACCTTGTTCTCGATCACCACATCCTTTTACACTATATCCTTGTTCTTTTAGGAGATCATAATCTTTTCCATAAAGCCTTTTCATTAATTTGGAATCAAGTGGTTGTTTGTTGTTGTGTTTATCAAGGGTTTTTGTGGTACTGTCTAAAGTGGTTAAGATAGATGCTTTTGAAAGGTTATCTGAATGTTGTTTTATCAAGGTAGTTGGTTGTTCTTGTTTATTATCTTTCTTGTGTGTGAATATGTATTTGACCATAACTAAGGGTGTGAATTCTAAAGATCCCCAATCATCACCAAATAATTTAGATGGCAATTCTTCATCGTTGTGTTCAATTTCAAGAGGATCTATGTTGGATGTTGGAATCAATGTTTTAAGAGGACTTGTAGCTCCTTTTTCAAGGTGCAAGCAACTGTCAAGCTTAGGATCGACTTCAACTTGATAAATGTTATTGTTATAGACATATTTCATGATACGTTGAAGGGTGGAAGGCACTACATTCATCTCATGAATCAGTGGTCTGCCTAGAAGAAGATTGTATGAAAGATCATAAGGAATGACATGAATAGGAGTTTGCAAAGTAACCATCCCAACCGTAATAGGAAAAGTGATTACACCGAGCAGTTTCTTTGTTGTATTATCAAATCCTCGAATAGGTGTAGAATCAAGTATGATTCGTGATCTATCAACTTGTAATCGATCAAGGAGACTCATACCACACACATTAAGAGCAAAACCATTGTCGATAAGAGTTCACTTTATGCTTGTCTGTTTGTATTGAGAAATGATCATGAAAGCATCACTTTTTTTGTGCAACTCTAAAGGAGGGAGCTCGTGTTGATGGAAAGTAATGTCAAGATGTGTTTGATTTGTTGGATGGGTTAAAGTTGCCACATAATTCAGAGTTGTACCAGTAGGAACTATAATTTTTTGTAAGGTTGTTTGAAGAATATTGTTGTAATTTGGTGAGGTCTAAAGTAAATCCCATAGGGAAATATTTTCAAGAGTATTCTTTAATTGTTCAACAAGATCATCCTCCTTTGTAGGTGGGTTATAACGAGGATCACTAGGTGGATTAGGCAAAGGTAATGATGGTGTAATTGGTTGTGGCGGTTGTGGGTTATTTCGAGTGTTATATGTATGAGCAATAATATCATCACTAGATTGCTATGATACATTAGTGTTGGGTGGGTATAAAGTGTGGCATGGTTGATTAGAGGGATGAAGCAGATGCGAGGGTGGGTAAAGGATAATTTTAGGTTTATTTTGAGTTTGTTGTTTGTGTGAAGGTGGGTAAAGTGTGTGGTGAGGTGTATCGGAAGGTTGATAAAGGGTGTAGTGAGGTTGAATATTGTTAGCATCCCTTAACAAGTGAGATTCTTCATTGTCTTTGAAGGGGATATTATCTGTCTTGGATCATAATATCCTCCCTAGAAGGAGAGTTCCTAGGAGAACAACAAACCATGTGTACATGACAATTAAGGTTTGGTTCATCCAAAATGAATTCATCGCCACTAAGGGGGTTATTAATGGTTGAATGTGTTTGATTATTGATAGTGGGGAGATTAGGAAAAGATTGTATTGGATTGTTGGTTGTTTATAAGGTCACATTCTCTTGTTCCATAGTGTCTACCATACTAGGAGAGCTTGTAATATGTTCATCTAAGGGTGAATTTTGCAAAGTAGCTTCATCACAAGTATGAGGAGGATCAATGATTGAATTGATTTGCTCAATAAATTTGTTCGTAGGTGAAAGGGGACAACTAAGATTCTCATTAGTTATATTTTCTAACAAAGTATATTCATCACAACTAGGAGAGATACTAAGAAAAGAACAAATGTGATGATCATGATCATTTATGACTTCATTGCTTTGTTCCAAAATATGAAGGGTAGGGGAAGGATCATAAAGAGGAGTGTCATATGTCTTAGAGATTTGAACATATAATGTTAACATATGTTTCCTACAACTAATGTGATTTCCATGATTTCTCTCAATAACAGTCTCACAATGAGGGAAGGTGTGGGGAGATGAATGGAGACTAGGTAAAGTGGTGACAATGCATTCATTGTGTGTTGCTATTCTATCTTTCCAAGGGGAATGATCAAAAGAAAAACCAAGATCTTCATGATGCTCAATGAGTGTACCTTCTTTCATCAAGATACCTTCATCACTAAAAGGAGAGATATTAAGGGAGGAACAATTATGATCATCATTGTTATCTATGTTTGTATGTGCTTCTATCACATCATCCACACAAATAGGAGAGATAGGATAGGGTGTAAGTTCAATACAAGCATTAATATGTTCATTTTCTTGTGCATGTTTATGAACTAAATTTTTCTTTGTAAATTTGGAGAAGATTGAAACTAACATTGTGAAAGAATAATCTATGCTAACTCAAAATGTAATGCAAAAGTATGAAATGAAATGCAATTTTTAGATGATAATAACGGATTATGACATGTAACAATGTGAGAATGCAAATGTGATAGTTAAACCATGCATGAAATGAGCTAATTTAGACTAAATTTGATGAAATGCATGCTACATAAATGTAACTAACTGATATAGGTATGAAATGGTACCAAATAGAAGCCTAAAAACAATGTTCTAAATTCTGTAAAATGTTGTTTTAGGGGTCAGAAGAGACTGATTCGCCTAGGGTGGCGAATGAGTCCTAGTATGGACTTTTTTTAGAATTTTTAGAAAATTTTGACTGATATTTATGTTTTCAGAATGCTATGAGGTAGGTGTAAATGAAAAATTCAGAATTTTAGAACTTTTTAGTGATGAAAGATGCAAAAATGCAACCTATTATGCACTTTTACACATGCAAAAATGAAACCCTAGAAGGCAAACTAACTAATGCAAAATGAAATTTAAGCTAATCTAGGATGAACTAATGGACTCCAAAATCAGAAAAGAAGGAATTCAAACATCAGGTTCACCAAAATGAAACATAGATTTTTGGGGCCCTATGGACTACTCTTGCACTTCTAGGGTTTTTCACCTAGGATTTTTTATGTATCATTCAAATTAGGATGTGTGTGATTTTGTATGATGTAAATGGAATTATCTAAGTGAAATTAAGCTATGAAGTTTGTTGATTAACTATGCAAAACTTAAACAATAAGACTTGTTTGAAAACACATTGTGTTATGCAAGAATGAATTAAAAACTTAAGCAAATGAAAACATAAACTAATGAGACTAAATAGAGTGCACTTGGAGGTAGAATTATGTCACTGGAAGATCTTAGAAACCTCTATTAATGGCCACTAGGACTAATTTTCCATGCATGGTGAATTAGTCCTAGTTCTGGTGAAATCTTCTAGAAACCTGTTTCTGACTATCAGGAGCTGAAATTTGAGAAAACCACTTTTCAAGCCTACAGAGGGGACTCATTCACCATGGGTGGTGAATTATTCCAGCTATAAGGATCTGCAAAATTAGGAGTGGATTCTATGGAGTTATATCTACACTTTTGTCTCCTACAGGTCTCCACTTCTAAAATGTCTGATCTGGATATGAAAATGCCTTTTTGTTGATGTTTTGACTTGAATGATGAAGAGATGACTTGAGTGACTTTTAAATTTAATATTAAATGATTCCTAAGCCTCCAAGAGTCCTAAATCTGCAAAAAAACAAGACCAAAGAGATATATGTTGTTGGTTAGGGCATGGGGGTTTTCCTTAGTCAAACCCCATTTAGGTAATTAAACCAAAGTGATGAAATAAAGTAATGAAACATGCAACAATGGAGATGATTACCTTGTCACAATGATTTGATATTGAAATTCTACAACATATGTAGAATCATCTCCTGGATATCTTAGAAAGCTAATTTGAAGACTTCTAATTAAGAAACCCTAGCTTGGTTGACTTGGTTGAGAAGATAGATGATGAACTAAGGAGGAGAGATGTAAGAATGAGTTGTTAGATGTTGTTGGATGTAAAATGAGGATAAAAACACTTATTTATAGATAATTGTGCCTTAGTATCCCGTTAATACCTCATCATAAGCTGACATGAAGCAAAATTAGTTCAAATTTCACTTTATTTCCCACTCAAAGGTCAAAATGGGGCCAAATATGAATCATTTGCCACACATGGTGAATGGGTCCCACCTGGATGGGACTAATTCACCATGCATGGTGAATGGGTCCCACAGGGGCCATTCCGACACCTAAGAAGCCAAGGAATTAGGAAATAAGGTTTAAAATGCCATCTTGTCAGGTATTCGATCAATTAAAGCCTCAAGATACACAATATGGGTCATTAGGGACCTATTAGTGATGATGTAAATGTAAAATAGGGCTTGGGACACATAAATCAATGTGAAAGTGTGATTAAATACACTTTACAACACTAAAATGAGGTCTGCATAGCCTAGAAAGGAACAAAAACCAATGTGAATGTGTAAATCACACTACAACACTAGTTTAACATTAAATTTAGGTTAAGAAACTTCTAGATTAATGTAATAATGTTATTGAACACATTTTATGATGTTGAATTAGGGAGAAATAGGTTTATTAAGTGTAGAAAAACATGAAAGTCCTTTACAAGACTTTACAACATCTTCACAAGGCATCATTAGAAGCATGTTATTTGATTTGCAAGGGTCCAAGACCTAGTGTGGACACATTAAATGTCTCACAACACTAGATTAAGACCTCATTAAGTCCAATTTATCATGAATTAATCCCATGTCATGCAAAGGGTCATTTTTTGAATGGAAGAAAGAGATGAGGATAATCAAAAGTTGTTTGGATGCTGAAGGTGTAAAGTTGACCTAATGAGGAGTCTTTTGAGGCTTGTGATTTTTATAATCCTTTATGTAATGTTTTGTTTGTAGGGAAAAGAGAGATTGCAGTAGGATGTCACGTCTATGGTGTCGAAGAAGAAATCCTCATACAAGAGGATAAGGAAGGAAAATAAAGAGAAAAGCTTGCAGTGGAGTTATGTCTTTTTGAAGGCATATATGAAAAGAGGTTACAAGTTGCAGCTGAGACTTGTCTTGTTGGAAGAATGAAAGAGGAGAACAAACCAAAAGTTATAGCAGATTATGAGAAAAATAAAGTTTTAAGTCTTGTAGAAGAAAGACCAGTGGCAACTAAGGTAAATTTTGATTGTTGTGATTGTGAAGAATGCATAAAAGTGCATTCATTTGAGTTTGAGAAAGTTGAAAGTACAGAGATGTTTAAGGTTGAGGTGCAGCCCAAGAAAAGACATTTTTTTGGTATGACAAGAAGAGAGGTTGAAAAGAAAGATGCTAGTGAAGACATTTGGTTGCTCGAAATTCCTAATTTTGTTCTTGATAAGTTTACAGATTTAGCGGTGAATGAACAATGGAAGGAGTGTTCTCGAAGGAGGACAGATTATAGTGGGTTAATTTTGACAAAGGTGGAAGACTGTAACCAAGAATGGTGGAGATCTGAAGTTTGAAAAGAAATATGAAGGAGAAGGTAGATATAGAAAGAGAAAAGCCAATAAGTGCAGATAGCGAAACATCAAAGGCAATAGTCAAGGAGACTAAATAACTGGAAAGTAAGGAAAAATAAATCAAAACTGAAGGATTGCATGATAGATGTCATGTGAAGGAGCACATGATTCTTAATGACCTAGGAGTCTAATGCAAGAGCATTGTGCTCCACCTCCCCTTTGGTTGGTGTTGCTCCCTCATTGGAAAAACTTTGGCTTATCAACAAGAGGTTTCTACCCATTCCAATGATAGAACAATGGTTTTGTTGGATTGGAGGTCATTTGTGTGATGGGATGTCATCGACAAGACCATTTTCTAGGTCCCAATGATGGAACGATTGTGTTGGCATAAGGGGGTTCATCGATGAGAGATTTGGATTTTAGTGGTACCATGTTCTATGTCCCAACAATGACCCGATCGTGATAGAGTGTAACAGGTTCATTGACATGAGTGTGTAGTATCAGGAGGACATTAGTATTTTTCCCTCCAACGGGGTGATATCAGCATGACTGGAGTGTTTCAGTGTGACTTTAGAGGAAGTCCCTTCAATGGGGTAACATGTGATGTTAATGACGAACAACATTTCATCGGTGAGACTTGTCTGTTTTGGTAGGAGATGTATTGAGGTCCCAGCAATACAGTGACAAGGAAGATGGCCATGGTGAGACTAACTAGGAGGCAACCGATGGGGTGGAATTCAATGATGTGTATGACAACTGATGATTGGCGATAGGCTGATCAGAGTATGAGTGATGACGTGGACAAGGGTTGAAGGGTTGGCAAGAGTGATTTTCATCAGTGAGACCTTCTAGGATGTCTCACCAATGCTTCATTGGAACGATGGAAAGAGTGTAAGGTGAACATTGGTGAGAAGCAAGTGTATCGGTGGAAGATGATTTTAGGTCTCTTTGATAGGACAATGAGATGAAAGATATGGGGATAGCTTGAGATGAATGGTTGAGATGAATGGTCAATGACGGTGGATAATGAATGTGGTCAGAACACTTGACGAGGTGATATTCAATGCCATTCCACATCGTTGTTGTGGAATACATGTTCATTGGTCAAAAATTGGAAGCTATTGATAGCGAGGTAACTGCATGGTGATACTATGACACATGAGTGAAGAACGACTAGGCTGACATATAGGAAGAAAATAGTATATAAAAATAGTGAGTTAGCTAGAGGAAGGTAGAGCAGGAAAAGTTGAAGAATCATCTCAATTCCCACTCATGTAATAGCAATCTCTTATTTCAGAAAAGTTGCTTAGAGTGCCTAGAATTTCACTAGACATACATCTCAACTTCCTCAATCCATTTTTAGTACTATTTTGGTCATTATTTAGGTGTAAATTTTTCTTTTCTATTTTATACTATGTAGCTTTTCCATTTATGCTTTTATTTTCCCAAATTTTGGATTATTTATTTTAGATCACATTAATATAAATTTATATTTTCTAATATTTTAAATTTTGTTTAGTGATAGATTATAGAAAATAAATATTCTAGTTATCTCTTAGGTTATTCTACAATTGGGAGATTCCAAAATAAATCTTTCACAATTAAGATCCAAAACCCCCTTAGATTCCTACATTTGGGAATGATATACCTTTTTCATCTTCAACCAAGGTTCCTTCTTCCCTATGTGATTTTTATTTGATTGAGGGTCACCTTAAGAAGTCCTCTAATATTTTTCCATAAAACATTGGATTAAGGTAACAAAGAAAAAATATTATTTAAAATAAAAAAGGATTCAAATCATATGATTGTTTTGTGCCAACTAAAAATTGGAGGAGAAATATGTGCTTAGGATTAATTTTTGTGGCTTTTGGTGGCGTTTTTGGTCATCTCATGCTCTAATTATGATGAAGTTTTTTGTTGGGGCCATATGGCTCTTTTTAATGTTGGGTGTTTTGTCTTTGGAGTTAACTCATATCTTTACACGAGCTTTTTTTTGTACATTTTTTTTGTTGTTTGCGGTGTTAGTCTATCTATTTCTAGTTTATGGGCGAGGGTCCATAAATTGAATGTAAGAAGTTCCAACAAAAATATTCAAAAATAATTGTATTGTACTTCTAACCTTTATATTAATTACTATTAATGTTTCTTTTAATCTTCTTGTAATTGGTCATTTTGATCTCTTCCATAATTTTCTTTGATCTTGAATCATCAATAAAAAGAACACAATTTAAATAAAAGCATAATTTTGTTTTATAGATTGAATTTAAGAAAGTTAGAGCTATAGTCTAAAGATAAATTTAAGATTTAGACACTAAAGAAATAAGTGGGAGAGGTCTAGTTACAATAGTCTTGATTTGAACAATAAAGCCTATTAGAGTAACTAAGACATTTCATTCAAAAATTTAAAAAGGTAGATTATGAAATGAAATTATAAAGATTGAAAATATATTTAAATTTGATAACGCTATCATTTTAAGATAACTTATTCTTATTTATGATTTATTTCATTTTCTTGATATGATATTATCTACTAGAAATACCTTATTTATTTAAAGTATAAAATATTATTTTCTAATTGTCAAAAGTTTGTGTGAGAACTTCTTATATTTTTTTGTTAATATGATTATGTGTATTGAAAATACCTTATTTCTCTAAACTATAGAATATTTTTTCTAATTGTAAATATTTTATGTGTATGTGTGTGTGAGCACACATTGGTGCATATGTGTGGTAATTATAAATGATTACAAATTTATTATTTTAATATAAATATGAAATATTTTTGTGTGTGTAAATGTGTACATGTGTGCAAGCATTCCCATTTTCATTTACATATATACATGTGTGTTTGAATCATAAAGATTCACAAACTTATTAATTTAATATAAACATAAAATGAGAGTGTGTGGGATAATCATAAATGCTTATAAATTTTTAGTTTTAGTAATATAAATTTATTTAAAAACAAAGAATGGTGTGTGTGATAATCATAAAGGATTACAATTTATTAGTTTTAATATATGCATACAATTTATTAATTTTGGTATAAATATAAATCTATTTGAAAATATAGGATAGAGAGAAATTTTAAAAACAGATGTTAAGACTTACATGTTGTGATATAATGATTTGTAGGTAGACTGTTGTATTTGCCAAGATCTTTGCCCACTTAGGTCCACTTAATTCATTAAGAATATATGTTGATACTGATGATCCATATGCCCAATAACCAATTATTGTTATTGCATAGTATACTGCAAGACCAATAGTGAATTGGAAATAGAGAGCTTTATGCATGTTCCTGATAGATGGTTTTCTTAAAGTTGCCTGCATAGAATAATTTATTAGTCATTTACTATATTTAACAAATAACTTATTTGCATAAAAAATTTAAAATAAAAACTCATATTTTGACAATAAAAAAAGAAGATAAATATAATATATTGACTATGATTATATCATTCTTATCATCACTAACAAACTAATAGGGATTACATAGTGGCTAGTACCTAATTTTAATTTGTTATTATAATTGGTTCATGTTTTCATCTAATTTTCTATTATAATTTTTTGACCTTATACAAATTTTTTTCTTGGAATTAACATCATATGGACATGATATCCTAATAATAACATTATATAGTGTAGTTCAAATCTTATTTCCAAACCAATTCAAAGCATCTTAAAGTGATGTAGATTTGTAAACTTCATCCTTATCAACATGAAGAAAGCTTGAATTAAAAACTATATATCTAAAAAAATGAAAAATAATGAACATCATCATATTTTATTGATTGTGATTAACTATTATTAACATAATGAAAAATAACAAGGGTCAAGTAGTGGATGGTGCTTGTTTTTATTTTCTATTGTAATTTAAGGAGTGACTATTATGTGCCTTTATTTTGATAATAGAAATAAAAAGGATCAGATAGTGGCTACTGCTAACTTATAATTTACTATTGTAATTTAGGTTGTGTCTATTATGTTCCTTTATTTTTCTGTCATAATTTATTTACTCTTTGTAAACAATTTATTTGTATAAATATTATTTATTTAATAAATATTTTTTATCACAATAATAATATTTTATTTAGTTAACTTTCATATTTCCAACCCATAGGATTTACTTTTGAAATGGTAAAAATTAGTAAGATTTATCCCTACCAACAAAAAAAAATGTAGGAATACAAAATATTATATAATTTTATAAAAATAAAATAAAAATAACCCAATCATTACACTGATGATATTTTCCCTCATTTATATCATAATAATCACAAGAAAAATTACCATTTACAACATAAACACCTTAATACTTTGTTAGTAAGGGTAGAGAATGGTGAATACATCCTTGGCTTTGGTATTTTTATGGTCTACCCTCTTTCTTCACATTGGCACATATAATGCTTTATGAGTCACCCTTATCTTAGAGCTATTTTTGATAAAGGAAAAAATGGGTTTTATAGGGACCCAAAACCACAGAGTTTACAAACCAACGAAAAATAAGCCATCAAAGTACCTAAAGAAAGGAAGGCTGGAAAACATAAAAAACATAAAAGGACAATAGCCACCAATCAAGAACCAAGTACAAACAAAGCTAACCTAAGAACTTTAAAGTCTTAGCAACCTCATCTTCAAGGTTGCACATCTCCTGGGTCACCTTTTTCAGATCCTGGATCTCCTAAGGCGAAGAATCCACTTTTCTCTTTAGGTTGGCTTTTGATATGTAAAGTTTTCTATGTGAAAATTTAATTTATTCCTTTAATCTCTTGTGAGATTTGAATTGTGTGGTTTTTATTCATCTTAAGATTACCTAAATGAGTAGTCATTAATTTAATAATATTTTTTCATTATAGAGGAGAAAACTACATACTTTACCATTTTCTCCATTCATTTTATATTGATTTTTGGACCTTGTCATAAATGAATTACCTTGATACTCAATATGAATTAGCACACAATTCAACCATATACTAAAACCACCATGTTCTTATCCTACCTTAGTCCCAAGTGGTATGGATCTATTACTTCTAGAGTCAATATTTTAATCTAGACTAGACTATGAGATTGACCCTATCCTTGGATATGAACACATGCATATTCTTTTCCTTCTAATTTAAATTATTTTCTCACTTTTTCCTAAGCTAACATCTTAAATTAAATTGATTGTTACCCATTGGATTACACACCAATATTAAATTGGTTATAGCTAAAATATCTCACTAGAACATTAATTATATTTATCAATTGCTATCCATATCACTTGGAAAAAATCACAAAGGGTTGCATCAACATCTTGCATAGTAGATACTAACATCTAAGAATTTTGCATATTCTATATTTTGTGTCTCATACGTGTACAATAAAAAATAGGTGATGAGGGCTAAACTGCCCGAAACCACACAGACATAATAATAGATACCAACACAGAAGATGTGAGACAAAAGATAACCCACTTTCAATTATTTTCAAAAAATGAATTTACATATTCAAATCTTACATGCTACAACCTCATGGGCTTGATTCATTACAAGAAACAAATCAACTTTAAAAGAAAACTATTATTCAGAGCCACAATTTGCACTGATGGAGCCACCTTCTACAACTCCCTCATATCCCTTTTTATTTTACCCAATAACTTCCCTAGAATGTTCTAGAAAGTGTGAATTTCCCTTTTTTTTTGGTACCAAAAGTCCTATTGTTTGATTTTTGGCTTAGGAAGAAATTTTAATAAAATTCACTTTTTAGAGGGTCAACTTCGTGGGGCCATAACTTTTGATCTGAGTGTCTGATTTTCTATTATTACATATCATTGGAAAGGCCTTAGTGAGCTCTACAACATATGGGCCCACCGTGGGTCTGTTCATCAACTTTTCGACCTGTTTCAAGGTCTCTAAAGTCTTGATATCCGAATTTGAAGTTGCATTGGAGAAATTTCTGAGGGTTCAAAAACTTTAATTTCTCCCAAACCGTGCAGGGTATTGAGGTGACTCTTTCACGACTGAAATTTTTTTTCAGCTCTGCTCCTTTGGTAAATTTTCAGGTCCATACGAGCCTGTTTAGGCTGACTTACTAAAAATATTAAGTGATCATTTTTCACTATTTTTGATGCCTAACTATCTTACACCCCTTAAGTGCCATCATGGAACTCAAAACAACAAAAGAAAATAAGGAATTTTTTTTTTTTGTGATGCAAGATTTCCCTACACAACTGGATGCTCATGCTTTAGACACCCAGGGTAATTTGAAAAGTGACCCTATCACTTATGAGGAGTTAGAGGGAAACCAAGATGGTTAAACTCAGCCCCAGGCAACCATGGTGAATCTTCAATAGGCCTTCCTCTCCATTTCACCAAGTACTCTACATATTTCCTGTTTCTTGTGCTTCTACCCACATGGGTATCTAAGATTTCTTCTATTTCTTCCTTCTCTGAAGTAGGTGCTAGAATTTTCCATTGTTCTTTTATCGGCACCTCCTCTATATCACCTTCATGATATTCTATCAAATTAGAAATGTTGAACATAGGAGAAATATTTATTCCACTAGGAAACTCTACCTCATAAGCATTTCCTAAATCATGCTTCTTTAGAATCTTGAATGGTCCAAACTTCTTCACCGTTAACTTTTTGTATGTATCAGTTGGAAACCTTTCCTTTTGCAAATAAGCCATGACTTCATCTCCTACCTGGAACTCCTTATGCCTCCTTTTATGATCTTCCTGAGCCTTATATTGTGAGTTCATCTCATTGATATGTTTCTTCACCTCTTCATTCAAATTCTTCAGGTTCTCAGCAAAATCTTCAGCCTCAGCACTACTCTTTTCCCCCTTGTCCATCTTCCTTAGTTCAGAAGAAGTACTTGGACTACTCCCATACATAATCTAGAATGGTGATTTACCAGTGCTCCTATTGACATAATTATTATAAGAAAATTTTGCATGTGGTATAATCAAATCCCATCCCTTAGGCTTATCTCCTACTAATCATCTTAGTAGGTTACCCAAACTCCTATTCACCACCTTTGCTTTTCCATCAATCTGGGGATGGTGTGCAAAAATAAACTTCAAATCTTTTTTCAATTTCTTCCATAATGTCCTAAAAAAATAACCAACAAATTTGGTATCCTTGTCTGAAACTATACTCTTTGGTAGACCATGTAGTCTCACCACCTCTCTGAAAAACAACTTTGTAATATGAACAACATCACTAGTCTTATGAAATGGAATAAAATGTTCCATATTGAAAAATATATCCACCACCACAAATATGGAATCATTCGCTCTCTATGTCCTTGGCAAGCCAAGAGAAAAATACATGCTAATATCCTCCCATGGCCTCTCAAGTATAGGTAATGCCTGATACAATCCAATATTCTAACTTGTTCCTTTCACCATTTGACATACTCTGCAACTTGTACAAACTTCACATCTTTTTGTAATTGTGGCCAATAATAATTCTCACTAACAAGAGCAATGATCTTATCTTGACCAAAATGTCCAGTCAATCCTCCACTATGCTTCTCCTTGATTAGATTCTCTCTCATAGAACTCCTTGGACTGCACAATTAGATTCCTCTAAACAACATCCCATCTTGGATTAAGAAATCCAACCATCTTGTCCTATCCAATGTAACAAGTTCCAAACAAGCTTTCCAAGCTTCTGCAAAGTCTAGATCTTCAGGATACAAAATCTTGAGTTCATTGAACCCAACAACCTCTGTATTCATTTCTATCAACAAATTTTTCCTTCTACTAAAGGCATTTGCAACTTTGTTTGACCTTCCACTCCTATGCTTCAAAACAAAAGTATAACTCTAAAAAATATCAACCCATTTTAAGTGCCTTTGATTTAACTTTCCTTGGCTATTGAGATACTGTAAAGCTTGGTGATCAGTATATAAAACAAATTATTTTGGAAACAAATAGTGTCTCCATTTATTCAAAGCTTGAACTACAACATAAAACCCTTGATCATAGAAAAAATATTTCCTCTTAGCATCATTTAACTTCTCACTAAAATAGGCAATGGGCTTACCTTCATGACTCAAAACAACTCCTATGTCAATGCCACTAGAATCACAATCTACTTGAAAAGCCTTATTAAAATATGGAAGTGCCAAAATAGGTTGCTTAGTAACTTTCTTCTTCAACATGTCAAAATTTTTGGTTGCTCATGTACTCCACTAAAAACTCTTTTCTATTACCCTTCATTACTTTAGTTAGAGGTGAACAAAAACTATTGAAATTATTAATAAACTTTATGTTAAAGCTTGCTATACCATGAAATGATCTTATGTCTATAAGACTCCTTGGAGTAGGCCATTCAATGATAGCTCTCACCTTCTCTGGATCCATTTTGAGACCCTCTACTGAGACAACAAATCCTAGATACACTAACTCTCTCTTCACAAAACTAAATTTCTTCAAATTAATCAACTTCTCCTCCCTTAGCTTCTCAAAAACTCTTAAGATATGCATCAAATGCTCCTGCAATGTCTTACTGAAAATTGAAATATCATCCAAGTAAACAATACCAATTTTTCCTAAAATTCTTTTAATACCTCATTCATAATCCACATAAATGTTCTTAGTGCATTGGTTAACCCAAAAGGCATGACTAACCACTTGTATAAGCCCTCCTTGGTTTTGAAGGTTGTCTTCCATTCATCTCCTTCTCTAATCTAGATCTGGTGATATCCACTCTTCAGATCTATCTTTGTGAAGTACGCAGCTCCACTCAAACAATCCATAATGTCATCAATTCTTGGCAAGGGAAATCTATACTTGATGGTGATCTTGTTGATGGCTCTAGAGTCTATACACATCTTCCATTTCCCATCCTTCTTTGGTGCTAGTACTACAAGTACTGCACATGGACTCAAAATCTCCCTAATCAATCCTTTTTGCAACAAAACTTGTGCTTGTCTATTCAACTCTTCACTCTCTATTCGAGTCATACAATGAGCTGCCTTATTTGGAAAACTAGCTCCAGGAATCAGGTCCATCTGATGACTAATATTTCTTACTGGAGGAAAACCTTTAGGTACATTATCAGAAATAATAGATTGAAACTCATTCAACAAATCTGAAACCTCTATAGGCACCTCAATACTATCTTCTTTATCAACTCTAGGAATCAATGCAAAACACATGCTCATGCTTCATACCTTCTAGGAACTTTCTTCCATCAACCAAACAAATTCTTACATTACTGTATACCTTTTCCTCTGCCTCTTTCAGGGGCTTCAACTTATGACAAAATCCATCCTTTGTCAAAGAATAGGTGTTGGCATGTCCATCATGTATTGCTCATTGATCAAATTACCACGGTCTACCGAATAACATATGACAAACATCCATAGGCATAATATCACATAATACCTCATCATGGTAATTTCCAATCTTGAACTTTTCCAGACATTGTTCATTTACCAAATATTTATGTTTCATCTATAGCCAAGCAATCCGGTATGGATTCGAATGCCTTCTTCTCTCCAACAGCAACTTACTACCCATCTCATCTAAAACAAAGTTATTTGTACTACCTCCATCAATACTAACATTACAAACCTTACCTTCACACTTACATCTAGTGTGAAACAAATTGTTCATTTGAGTTGGTTCTTTCTCCTCATTTAGCAAGGCTCTTATAGTAACAAGAACCTCTCCTCTTTCTGCATCCTCAGAATGTGAGGACTCAACATCTTCATCTACATGTGCAACTCATGCATTACCCTCAAGTCTCCCATTTGTCCTTCCTTGATGTTGAGGACACTCATAGGCTCTATGTCCTTCTATGCATTGGAAATAGGTTCCACAAAAGCCTCTTCTTCCCAGTCCTTGTCCAAATCTCCCTTTTCCTCTTTGGTCTCCATTATTTTGATCACGAGGATGGTAGGTGTTACCTCCTTTTTGTTTCTTGCTGCTACTAGATCCTTCACCCTTCTTTTGATCTTCATTTCAAACTCCATATGACTGACCACTGGTCTTTCCACCTTGACCTCCACCTCTCTATTTTATTTCAAACCTTTTGTTCAGTTGCTCTTCAACCTTTAGGGAAAACTGATAAGCATATTCAATGGTGTTCATCCTTAATAGTGTCAATTCTTCATGTATGCTAAGCTTCAATCCATTAATATATCGAGCAACTTTCTCTTTATTCACCTCATAATTTCTTGTTTGAATAAGAACCTTATGAAATTCCTCTGTGTATTCCTTCATTGTCTTTATTCCTTGTCTCAAGCTCTACATTTTCTTGAGAAACTCTAGTTCATAATCAACTAGAATAAATTGCTTCTTTAGTTTTGACACCATTCTGTCCCATCTAGAAATTCTATATTTTCCTTGTCTTCCCCTTTCAAGTTGGATCTCTTTCCACCATATACTTGCATGGCCTTTCAATTTTTTCTTTGCAAACTTCACCCGGTGAGGGTCTTCAATCTCCTCAAACTCAAAAAATTCCTCCATATCATTGATCCAACCGATCAATTCTTTAGGGTTCAAGCTTCCACTGAAAGTTGAAACCTCCATTTTGGGTCTCTTTCCAATTATACTTGATATTGCTCTCAGAAATCTAACTTCTCCTGGATCCATTTGATCCTCTTCTTCCTTTTTCATTTCCTCTTTAGTTTCATCTTCGTTTGCATCTCCTTCCTAATGTACATCTCTCCTTCGAACCTGATGAGGGCACAGCCTGAGACTTAGAAAATAACCCACAAACAAGAGAATAATTTTATTATTTAGAAAATGGAGCTTCTTACATGCAGAGGATCTCAAATCCCCAATTTCTACAACACATGCAAGTTACAGAAAGCTACAGAATAACCCTTTCGCAATATGCGAGCTTGTCCCCAAAAAGCTACCAAAAAAAATTAGAAACCCGCCCATAAAGAAGAGCTTCATTAAACAAAACAACAGGTTGAGTTTTAGGCGCCCAAAAATTTACACATGAAGTTCAAATTTCAAAAGAGCATTTGCAATTGTATCTTCTAGAAAGTGCCCAACTTCGGGGCCATAACTTTTGATCGGACTCCGATTCGCGAACCGTTTGAACCGTTGGAAAGGTCTCGAAGTCAATGTACGCTACACTAGCTGATTTGGCAAGTTTCAAGGCCGTTCCGGGAACTCTAAGTGCCTCAAATCTAACTCAGGAAGATTTTCAGGTGCAAATCTGGGAAACTAAAACTGCAATATCTTTCAACCCGGGAATAGAAAATAAAAACCATAA
>VDFB02058242.1:58684257-58794628 GCA_007258455.2 Sequoia sempervirens
CCTGGGAATAGAAAATAAAAACTGTAAATTGGGAATTTCATTATGACGAAAAGGGTATCCAAAAATGTAAAAACATCTAAAAATCGAGAAACTTGAAATTTAACTATTTTTGGGTGATGCAAGATTGCCCTTACACCACTGGATGCTCCTACATCATAACCTCATTCTGCAAGACCTCTAATTGGCTTCTCAGGGCTCTAATTTCATCTCTAGTAGGATCTCTTCCTCCACCACCTTTTACTTTTTCCTACCATGTTGAGCAAGTCTTGGAGGAATCTTGATATCAACCCAAACTCATAGGTCCTACTGCAACTACCTCATGTTCAATGCTCTATTATAGACTCAAGAACTCCTTCTCTTATACCACTTGATGAGGGCTACATCGCCTGAAGCCACAAAGACGCAATAATAGATACCAACACAGAAGATGTGAGACATAAGATAACCCACTTTCAATTAATTTTAGAAAATTATTTTTTCATATTCAAATCTTACATGCTATAGCCTCATGGGCTTGATTCATTACAACAAAAAGAATCAACTCTGAAAGAAAAAACTATTATTATGAGCCACAATCTGCACTGATCGAGCCACCTTCTACAACTCCCTCATATCCCTTTTTATTTTACCCAATAACCGCCCTAGAATGTTCTAGAAAGTGAAAATTTCCCTTTTGCTTTGGCACCAAAAGTCCTACCATTTGATTTTTGGCCTAGGAAGAAATTTTAATGAAATTGACTTTTTAGAGGGTCAACTTCGCGGGGCCATAACTTTTGATCTAGGTGTCTGATTTTCTTTTATTGCATATCATTGGAAAGGTCTCTATGAGCTCTACAACACATGAAACCAATGTAGGTTGATTCATCGACTTTTGACCTATTTTGGGGCCTCTAAAGTCTTCATATCCGAATTTGAAGTTGCATTGGAGAAATTTCTTAGGACATAAGCTTTAATTTCTCCCAAACCGTGCAAGGTATTGAGGTGATTCTTTCATGATCGAAAATATTTTTCAGCTCTGGTCCTTTGGGTAAATTTCCAGGTCCATACAAGCCCATTTAGGCTAACTTACTAAAAATAGTAAGTGACCATTTTTTTATTTTTTTAATGCTTGACTATCTTGCACCCCTTAAGTGCCATGATGGAACTCAAAAAACAAAATAAAATAAGGAAAAATATTTGTTTTGGGTGATGCAAGATTTCCCTACCTAAGGCTAGTCGAACCTATGTTAGCACCATTAAAAATTTAAGTACATGTACTGCCTCAAATTCAAATATAACTTGTGTACCACACACAACACTTAAACACAATCTAGAATATTCCATCAACACTCTGAAATCCAATAAATCCTTTGCAACAACAAACACCTAAAGAACATAATAATTTTGTACACCTAGTTAACCTTCCACACACTATAACTCATGAATCCAAGCTTGTGGAGCACCAAAACTCAAACAACTTAGACTAAAGATAGATATGAGAAATATAAGTACACTTCTACATATGCAAAACCAAAAACCATAACACGAAGAAATGTGAAGTAAAACCATTTCTCCCAAATGACACTGCATCATAGTTCACACATTGGTGAACACAACTTCTTTTGAATGATCCAAAACATGAAACTCTATAAATAACACCTTTGAACACATCTGGTCAACATATTTGAACCATAAAATCATATCTTCAACTATGAAGAAATGCAGAGCAAAAAACTAAACACTACTCTACTATACTGAACACTTACCACATTGTATCCTATTTTATTCAAATTTTCTCATAAGCACTTGGAAACCAAGCACCAAAACACCATCTCAACAACTACAACACCTTTTTAGTATCTCAACCACACAAAGAGGTTGAACATCCATAAACATATTCTCATCAAAGAAATACTAGAGGTTAACATTAGTGATACTACTAATGACAACATAATGCAACCAATCAAAGAATCTCCATAGGTTGACATCAATGCAACAACAAGGATCTGTTGACATCAATGACAACACAAACTTCCAAGAATATCCCCCTTTATCATTGATTGCAACACATAATTTGAAAAACTATCAACAACAATTAGCAACTCTAATCAACAACATATATTGCATATTAGTGCACACTACTCCTTACACAAGCATCAACTCTTTCCAACACTTTCTCTTTTGCAGGACTTATCTCCCCCTTTCTTCATATGGTTTTTTAGTTAACTTTCTCTCCCCCTTTGACATCAATGGTAAAGAACAACACATATTTCCATTTATTTTCTCCCCATTTTGACAAAAATCACATATACTTTCTCTCCCCCAAGGGCAACACCTATAAGGGACAACAGTTGCTCTGAAATCTAAAATTTCACTTCCTTTGACAACACCAACACTTACTCTCATTTACTACAACAACAAGAAATTCCACTACCTACTCCCCCTAAGAGGTAACCACCAACATCAATCTAGAACAAGGAATGAATCTTGGAATCCACTAGATTGATGCATGACCTTATGCATCTAATTGAAAGGAGGGGAAATGTCCCCTAATTTCTCTCATATATACTCAAAAGTATCCTTAGGAAGAGCCTTTGTGAAGATATCTGCAACTTGATCCTTAGTAGGCACATACTCCAGCATCACCTCATTCTCTACAACCTTCTCTCTTAGAAAGTGATACTAGATTGAGATATGCTTTGTCCTTGAATGCATTACTAGATTATTTGAAATATTGACAACACTTGTATTGTCACATAAGATAGAAACTGGTTCATCATATGACACTCTGATATCCTTCAAGGTTTTCTTTATTCACAAAACCTATGTGCAACATGATGCTACAATAATGTATTCTACCTCTATAGTAGATAATGGCATTGAATCACACTTCTTACTTATCCAAGAAATCAACCTACTTCCAAGCAAGAAATCACCACCACTTGTACTCCTATCATCCACACAACCTGCCCAATCTAAATCTATATAAGCATTTAGAGGGAAATTAGTATCCTTTGGATACCATAAACCATGTTCTAGAGTTCCTTTCAAGTATCTAAATATTCTTTTTATTGTTGCTACATGTGACTCTCTGGTATCTTCTTGAAATCTAGCCACAAGAAAAACTACATACATGATATTTGGTCTAGTGGCAACTAAATATATCAGTCCTCCAATCATTGATCTATACTTTCTCTGATCAAATTTAGGAGATTCTTCATTCTTGCTCAACTTGTAACCAATAACCATAGGAGTACATACCAGTTTAGAGTCTTTCATTTTAAATTTCTTTAGTATTTCCTTAACATGCTTTGACTGTGAAATGAATATTCCTTCCTCTATCTGATTGATTTGAATTCCAAGGAAGACATTCATCTCCCCAAACATAGACATCTCAAACTCTTTTTGTATCTCTTCTACAAATATCTTACACATACTTTCATTTCCTCCAAAGATTATATCATCAACATACACAACCACAATCAAGATTTGATATTTTTCAACTTTAAAATAAAGATTTCTATATGTAGTACCTTTATTGAATCCCTTCTTTAACAAGTGCCTATCCAATCATGCATACCAAGTTCTAGGAGCTTTCTTTAGTCCATATAATTCCTTCTTCAATTTTCAAACCATATTAGGATTATTTGATAACTAAAATCATTTTGACTATTTAATATATACCTCTTCTTCCAAATCACCATTCAAAAATATAGACTTCACATCCATATGGTAAACTTTGAAATCCTTAAATGTTGCAAAAGCTAAAACCATCCTAATAGCCTCCATCCCTGCTAGCGGAGAAAATTTCCATCAAATTATATTCCTTTTGGTTGTGAGTAGCATTTACACATAAGCCTTTCTTTTCTATTAACAACTTCTCCATTCTCATTCAACTTGTTTTGAAACACCCATTTAGTTCCACTCACATTCTTTTTCACTGTTCTTGGGATAAGTTCCCAAGTATGGTTCTTCTCAATCTACATCAGTTCTTCTTCCATAGCCTTGATCCAAAATTCTTCTTTGCATGTGTCAGTTATTCTTTTAGGTTCAACTTTGGAAAGTAAACATAAATTTACTTGTTCTTTTGTCATGGTAGCCTTTCTTCTTGTTAATATACCTCTGCTTTTGTCACCAACGATGTGATCTTTAGAGTGATTCTTCTACACATACCTAGAAGTATAGGGGTCCTTTACGGAGCTTCTTCCTCTTCAACCTGTAATTATTTTTCCTTACCATCATCTTTCTCTTCTTTGCAAGAGGACTCATCTAATTCATATCCTTCTATCACCATTGATCTTTTATGTAAGTCTTCATCCACTTTGACACTTTCACTTTCAACAATCCTTTTTAGCCTCTTTTTTTAGTGCTAGTAAGCCTTTCTCTTTGTAGAGTATCCAAGGAAGATTCCTTCATCAGATCTAACATCAAACTTTCCTAATTTTTCTTCATCTCTTCTAATATAGAATTTGTTTCCAAACACTCTAAAATACTTAATAGTAGGAGTTATTCCATACCACAACTCATAGGAGTCTTTGAATTATTTGGCATTGTGACTGATTACTGGGATATCCTGACTCATGGAGAGGTTCTATCTTTCTAGAAATGATTCATTTGCAATATACATCATGCTTGGGGGTTTCTAATTATTGTTGAAGGTTTTAGTCTTTGTAATTTTGGATGTTTATCATAGTTCATTATGGGGTTTTCATTTCATCCTTCTCTGATTATGTTAAAAATGGAAAACTATAAACAATGGAGAGATTACATCATAAAACATCTCTATTGGCTTCATTTATTTCCACATTTGTATGGCCTTATTCCCCCTCTAGGTACAACTAGTAATATTTTTTATTGGAACTAAAAAAGGCATGATATCTTATGAGTTATTGTAGTGCATGTTGATGATGACATTTTGAATGCTATTGTTCATTTTTTTTTTTTATCATACACTTTGGACTAAAATTTGTGAGATATATGGATATCCTAATACACATCCATTCCTAGATTATCTTGCTTCAAATTGTCTTGTGTATCTTAATTTTTCAAAATGGATACCCTGTGATTATGATATGATTCAGGAGTATGAAGATTTGGAGTAATTTGAATCTTCATATGAGGATGATGAGGTTTCTACAAACTCTTCTTCTTCTCCTTCAGAGATGGTTGCTGATCCTCCACCTTCATTTATTCCTTGTGTAGATTCATTGATTGAGGCTCCCATCATTCATGTTCAGAAAGACCATTCATCTTATGTTGGTGATTCATTTAGAGCTTCTACTAATTTATTACATGTATCTAATTGTCTTCTTGATTGACATTCCTATTTATCAAAAATTGCATCTTTATTTGTGGAACCTCACATTTCAGATTTGGAGGACACATTTGAGGGGTTATCTCTCCTCTTTGATGACATTCATTGCACAACTATTGTCAAACCATCATTATCTTTGGATCTTGTTCAACATCCATTTCCATATAGTCCTGATTTGTCACTTTCTTCATTGATTGAGAATGTACTTGATTTGATTGTGGCATCTTCATCTACCTTGGAAAAGGAGACACATGAGTAAATTTAAGAGACATCGTCATACATTTTTATGCTTCTTCCTATCGATTCCTATCTACAATGGGAAGCATTCTTGCATTTTTACTTGGTTTTGTTTCTTCTAAAAGGGATACAAGTTGTTTATCGACACTAGATCATGTTTTGTCTTCAAGCACTTACCACTTTTGTATGAGATTAAACACTATGGGAGGGATACATAGTATCTATATTTCCCTCTTATGAGGGTTCATTATTTTATATTTATAATCGATGTAGTTCTTGGGGGATATCATTGAGTCCTTAATACATCATCCTTGTTTATATTTTTCTCACATCCTTGTAAATATATATTTTCTCTTTTTTTGGAGAGGGGATTTTTACCATGTGGTTTTTCTCCTTTTCTTTGTTTTTGAGAGAGTGCATTTGCATTTGTACATGGGATCCTAAAATGGCCTCATAGTCGAGGCCCATCCTTGTATCCTTATCATTTGCATAATAATTGCTTCTCCCTAAGTTGTACTAAAGGGGGTGTTGGTGTAAATAGGTACTTTTCCTAATTGGTTACTTAGTGGGGTCCTATTTGCATGTTAAGTCCACTTAGGTCCTAGGAATATTTAATTTGTTTAGATAATACTTTTTTATCCTTTATTAAATATTACAGTTCTAAGTCATTTAATGATGGATCATGTCATTTAATAATGACACTAGTCATTTAATGTTTCGTACTTCATCACACCTTGTCTATATAAGAAAGGTAAGATACCTCATCATCATGTTTAATATATCTTAATATCAAGAAAGCTCATTTATTGCATACTCTCTTCTAGAAGGTTTTCATTGTTTTTTGCAGGTGGTCTTGGGATAGAGCTAATTTTCAGCTCCTACAAGAACAACTAGAAATTTGTACGAGTGTGGATTATATTTCATGATAAATTACTTGTAAAATATAAGGGTTAAAATGGAGAAGATGATAAAATACACCTTCTTCAATTAATATAAATAGGGGAAATTGTTGCTAACATATGGCACTATCATTGATTAATGTGGTGCATTTGTTTTGTAGAACTCTTAATTAGTGTAAGTTGGAGTTTGTTAATGAAATGGGATGGATTTGAATATTATTTATATCTTTCTAAATTTCAATAGCCTTTGAGTTAAGCCCAACAAAATATGTATTTTTTAGATCAACAAACCTATTACTTTTCTTGAAGTTTTTGAACTCAACAAGAACTTGTTATTTTGGGTGATTTTAAGAATTCCATGGTACTACTTTTTCATTGATATCTTTGGAAATCTTAATTTCTATGAGAAATCATAAGGTTTGAGGAACCACTTTGGGAATTGGAGAGGTTCTTGGAATTAACCCATTTTCCAATGTGAAGCCTCCATTATATTTCAAAATATTTGATTACTCTTTGAGTTGGTTATTGGAACCAATAAATTGACTAAAATTAAAGTGAAAGGATTTAATCAGTTTATTTAAAATATGTAAGCTTCCCTTGTTTACTCTAACCATTTTGGTGATTTTCATGTTGTTGAGAGCATTTGTGGTTCTTTAAATTTCATGTGGAGTTGAAAGGGTTTTGAGGACCATCAAATTTTACAAAATTAATTATGATGGTGTTCCATTGGTGAAATTGAGTTCCTCACGTGCCAATGTGGTTCAAAAACATTTTGGGTTCAAGGAACTATTTTGAGCCAAAAAATTTACCAAGAAATTAAGTTTTACCAAAGATATGTAAGCTACAAAAACTTTGAAAAAGGATTATTAGTATTTCACTTAGTCCTATGCACAATTTGTTTGGGTGAAATAGAGTGCACAAAAAATTCATTGACACTTTCAATTTTGACTAAGTACACAAATAAGGGGCTTGAAATTTCTAACTTAATCAAAATAAAGGAAAAGAATGAGGAAGATAAACTCATATAATTTATTTTTCATTTTTCCCCAACAAATTGTAAAGGAGAAAGATATGACCAAATTGAGGGACCTTATAATACCAAAATATCAAAATTTACCAAACTTTTTGAAGGTCAAAAATAGGAATAACATGAAGTTGAAGGTAATACCTCAAATA
The DNA here is from genome assembly GCA_007258455.2 of Sequoia sempervirens. NCBI lineage: Eukaryota > Viridiplantae > Streptophyta > Pinopsida > Cupressales > Cupressaceae > Sequoia > Sequoia sempervirens. The sequence goes on from VDFB02058242.1 coordinate 58,691,863, forward strand.
GAATCATAAGTTGTGATGAGGAACTACTCATCCCCTTCATGGGAGGAGTAATTATTTGACAATTGTAGGTTAGTACCATGAATTTAATGTAGGAGCATCCCTAACTAATTTGCAATAGTGTATTAATAAATAAAAATTGTACTCTTTCTTTTTTTCTTTCTTTTGTATGTTCCTTTTGTGTATCTAGAGATAGATTTTACACTTGCTCAGGTATTTTCTTTTAAGGAATTCAGATACATATACATTACATGAGGCTCTTTGTATCATTATTACCTCATTTATTCACGAATGTGTCTTAAAAATATTTTTTATTATGTTGAGATTTTGAATTTTACGATAGTGGCATGATAATGTTATACAAATAGTTATTGTCTAGACTTTACCTATTTTTCTTATCATTTTAATTCACTAGTCATCAATTTTCCATAATTTTTGAAGGTTTTCACTCAAAAGGGAGTAATACTTGCACATAGTATAAGTTTTCAAATTTAAAAACTTTGATGTTTAGAGTTTGTGTCTAGTGATGGGAGAGTTCACCAAAAAGAGCCTTACAATGTTGATCCATGTTGGGTTTCATATTATTACAATCTAACTAGAATCATCAATAGAAAAATCTTATTTTGCACAAATAAACAAAATTTTCCTAATCTAAGGTCTACTTTGATACTATGTAAGATTTAATGTGTGTGTTAAATTAAATCAATCTTAAGGAATAAAACACAATTAAAGAAAACTATCTAGTATAGATAAATTTTATTTTTCACAAATAAATAGAGTTTGCATAATCTAACCTACTTTGATTCTATGTAATATTTTATACATGTGTTAAATAAAATCCAACTCAATGAATGAAAGATAATGAAATAAAACTACCTAGTGCAAAGAAATAAATAATACATATAGTTAAGAAGGAATGGATGAATAAAGAAATATATTATACATCAAACTAAATAATCATTAAATAAAATGAAGTTTTATTTTAAAGTGAAAACCTAGTCTCCTAGAATATAATGACTTTCTTAAAATCTATCTAGAGAAAATTAGAAAAGAAAGAAACTCGCTCCTAGATAATTGTCTAAATCATCTACATATAAAATGCATAATATCTATACTATCCACCTAAGCAAGATGAATATAATATAAAATGTATATATTCTATACCAAAATATAACCTAAGCCTATCTTATGCTTTAATCTTTAGGTTGTTAATTGTCTTACATTATTTAGATAAATGGAAAATATGTTGATATTACTTACTTGAAGTTCAGGAACCATTCCACTATTACTTGCAAAAATAATAGATGCAATTGCATTGAATCCATTGAAAACCTTTTCTGTCCTTGAACCAAGTAGTTTATAATTCTTTGAATTTGACATACCTAGACAAAGAACATGAATTTAAAATGTCACATTTTAATTTTCAAATAATTTTTTATTCTTAAGAGATTTGGGATGCAAAATAATGATCATCTCACTCTAAGTGGAAACTTGCTTTGCATTACATTGAAATGCGTGTACTAAAAATTAATTTAAATTTTTTCAATTGTATCCTAAGTTTTTAAGGGAAATTTTTATTATTTATTTTTAAAATTTTGAAAAATAAATATAATTTTGTACATACCATCTGATATTGATATCTTCATCAAAATAATGACGTATATGAAGGTTAGAAATGTTGAAATACCAATCCACATCCTCATAGCTGATAAGTGTGGTACAAAAAATGCAAACACAAAATATACAGCTCCTGAAATGATAATGAACTCTTGAAGAGTCATTTTAGAAGAATTGTTGACTTCCATATATATTTGCTGACATTTACAAAGAACATGCATCAAAGAATTAGTTCATTGCATCATGTGTTTAACTACAAATTTATCAATATAAATAAAAACAATAAAAATATTGTAATGTTCACCATAGAGTTACTTGAAATTATAATTTGTCTCATTCAATAAATTATTTTTTGAAATGTTTTGGTATTTATTTGTTATGTCATCCTAATGGTCTAATTGTGTCATGCATGTGCTCATAATTTATAACCATAATGTTGAATTTTCTCATTTAGGTGATAGAAATGGTGTGTATATTTATGTTATTATAATATCTTTGTTTTCTACATTATATAAATATTTTTTAAAAAATAATGCATACCATATATCTTATTGAACATTTCTTTTGGCGATGATTTTTTAATATTATTTTACCAACTTAGAGAATGTATAACTAAAATCTATATTTTATTTGAACTATTTGAGATAAATTATTGTAGTTGAAATTTATGTTGTAGTATTATCTTTTTCAAATGCTACACCATTTTTGGTAAATATCATTGACATTGAAATTTCAAGTAGAAAAATAGGGCATATGAATATTTAGCATGGTTAACTATCGTCATACCATTGTTTCATCTCACCGTTTCCTTCTAACATTGAAATATCAACTAGAAGAATAAGTTAGATGAATATTCAACATGGTTAAGTAACACCATGTGATTATGTCATCTCACTATGTCCTTCTATCATTACACTTCTTAGAATTACCATGAACTAGGACTCCACATGATATTATTTGACACTTATTAGGTTTCATATACTAGTTCATTAAAATCCCTTTTAAAATAAGCCTTTACACTCCTAGGAAGATCACCACCATAACTAGAAGTGGGAAGGGTTAAATTAAATAGAACCATCTAAAAAAAAAATTAAAAAAAAAAGAAGAAGAAAATCTATATTTGAGAGACTCAAGCATTTTTTTTTAGTTTTCCTTTCATCTAAGGGTGATTCAACAAGTAACAATTGTTCAATTTTTTTTTATCTAAATATACTTAATAAGAGTCTTCTAAATATGATATTGGGTGTCAATCACCAACTCTATAAATAATGAACATTAACAATATACTTATACACATCTTGAACCATTGTACCTTATTGTCCTCCACTCTCAAGAGCCCTTATTACCAATATATTATACATCCACACTAGTACATACCTTGTATCCCTTCCATCCTTTCCAACCACCACTCTAAGGTTGTGTATAATTATGATGTTTTTTAGAATGAATCAATATTGGGAAACCAACCACAACTAATAATAAAATAATTCATGTAATTCAAAAACCACCTTTAATGTGGACCTAAATTTTGATATAGACATTTTTATCAACATTTTAAACAACATCAATTATAAAAACAATAAATTCACCATTGAATTAATTAGGTTCCCTAAACATTCCCAAAAAATAATATTATTCATATTGTTTTGGTACAAAGAACCTATGTAAACAATATTAGCAATAAAATCCTCATAAAGATTGAATGGTTCCTTTCCACCAACTCTATAAATAATGAAAACTAGCAATATACTTATACACATCTTGAACCATTGTACCTTATTTTCCTCCACTCTCAAGAGCCATTATTACTAATATATTATACATCCACACTAGTACATACCTTGTATCCCTTCCATCCTTTCCAACCACCACTCTAAGGTTGTGTATAATTATGGTGTTTTTTAGAATGAATCAATATTGGGAAACCAACCACAACTAATAATAAAAGAATTCATGTAATTCAAAAACCACCTTTAATGTGGACCTAAATTTTGATATAGACATTTTTATCAACATTTTAAACATCAATTATAAAAATAATAAATTCACCATTGAATTAATTAGGTTCCCTAACCATTCCCAAAAAATAATATTATTCATATTTTTTTGGTACAAAGAACCTATGTAAACAATATTAGCAATAAAATCCTCATAAAGATTAAATGGTTCCTTTCCTACATGAATTTTTAAATCACCTCTTCTATAAGAAAAAAATGACTTGAAGATCTTATGAAGATTCAAATTTATAGATGCACTATTGATTTCCATCACAAGGATTTCAACTAAATTAAACAATAAATTTAATAGGATAGTGCATTAGTCTTCATTTATTTTCACATCCATAGAAGTTAGATAAGTTATGATTATAGTGAAGGTATTCAAGTATTTTGTCATTGATCAACATCATTTATTCTTAGGGAACACAATTTACCTTCCACAATAATAGTTTATTTTCAAGAAATGTTGTTTCATACAAAGCATCTTATTTATCACAATGTTTCCTTGTAGTGTCTTCACTTGAGACATTTAGAAGAACTAAAATATATCTAGGATGATATGAATGGTGCTTCTTACCTTTATCTCAAGTTTTAATAGTCCTTTGGATCCATTCCCAAGGAATAAAGTCGGACAAAAACATTCATTAATCATGATCCACAAGGAGACCCTCCATCTTGAGCTTTCAAAGCTTATTTTTTTAATTGTTGAACTTCCCAATCACCATCCTAGAAATTTTGTACTAGAAGTGTTTTCTATCTTATATGACTTAACCCTAGATTTAATATCTAGATGCAAAAATTTCACTCAAATAAATATTATTATAGATCTAAATGCTCTCCCTCTCATATATATAAATAAGAAAAATATATCAAATGAAAGGAAGTAGAATTTATAATCAATGCAAGAGGGATTATACTAAATCAATTTGTCTCCATAATATAAAAGAATAGAAAAATAATCTGCACATCAAACACTAGATGAACCTTAGTAAATCATTTCAAGAAAAAACCCAACAAAAATAATACACTTATTATACTAACTTGTACATGATTATAATTAGTAGCACATGTTTGGTATATTAATTTTTGCATGGTATTGTTGTGTGTGTTTTTAGTTTTAGTATAAAAATATATTTGAATTCATTTGAAATATTATATTTTAATATTAATTTTTATTTTAATATTGTTGATAGTTTTGTATAGTAGCTTTAATTTCTATCATTTATTTTTGGTAATTAATATAATATTTAGCAATTTATTTGATTTGTTACTAATTTTTTCCAATTGAATCCCTTGCACTAGATTATTATACCTCAAAAATTTCTTTTTATATACACTTTTCTTCCCATTATTCCTAGTTAATTCACATTGTAGGTGCATTTAATTTAGGAAACTTTGTCTTATAAGAGGATCAAATTCTATATATACAAACTATTCCATCTCCAAAAGCTTATGTAACACACCTAGATTGATAAAGAATTAACTAGACTCATCAATATCCATATATGTGTGCTCCATTTACTATTCAATATCTACTTACAACATTTCAATCATATGATCTTCGTGAAAAATGATGTGTTTGGTTTGATTTAATTATCTTATGGGTACAATCTCCCAAGGTTTTTGTAACTCAAGAACTTGTTGGTCTATCAAGGAAACTAAAACTAGGAAATTTCCTTATGAAAAAAACCTTGACTCTACCAATGTTTTTTCAATCTTGAACATATTATATTTTTTTCCATAATTAAATCTTGTTACCTTTTTCAATTTTTCCTAACACAATCCTTTTAATGGTTCCAATCTTGGCTCATCTTCTACCATTTATTCTTAATTTGACTATCTTAAACACTATTGTCTATCTAGCTTCATTTGGGACCTTTAGTAATTGAGAAACATATAGTGTTGTACTTTTTTTATGATTCATATTTCCCATTTTCCTTTTTTCTTATCATAAACTAAGTTCTTTCATTTTTTCTTGCTTTATATTTGAAACTCTCTCCTCATTCAACTATTACAATTTCACATAGCTTCTTCAACTTTGTTTTGTACTTGCAAGGCTATCTATTGTAGTAACAGAAAAAGTATCCCTTTTTCCCTTGTTTGGGAATGAATAATTAATAATAAATAAGCCTAATGTTGCCTTGATTTAGTGTTGTAATGTGTTTTACACATTCACATTAAGATTGGGGCCCTTTTTAACTATATTCACTTAATTATGCATTATTTTGGGTGTTGTAAAGTGTATCTTTACACTTTCACATTAATCTATAAAGCTCAACATTCATTAATGATATTACACAACACTTGATTTTTGAAGGTGTGTGTCCTAGGTTAGTGACCTAGGACACATTAGCCACCTAGAAAATGGGTCCTCACTAGGTCCTAGGACCCTATTTTCACATAAAATTTCACATTTCCCGAAGTGTGTCCTAGTTAAGTAAGCTAGGACCCATTTTCCACATGGCAAATGGGTCCTCACTTAGACCTAAGACCCCCCTTGGGATATGTTTTTGGCGGTATTTTAATGATTTCAAATCCTAGATCTGATGTTGGCTTGTGATATTTGAATTTTGGGATAATTTAATCTTAAGTTATGTATGAATATAAGGTTATTTCACTATGTTTCATCTAAGAAATCCTAGCAAATTGAAGTTGTCATAAGAGTACTTTCACAAGAGAATTGTAGGAGCATTCAAGAGAATTTCTAATGCATTCAAGTGCAAATTATTGAAGATTATTGCAGCAATCAAGATTCATTTCATCATGTCAAAGGCATAATGCATCATGCATGTTTTTGAGCTAATGTGTTGATGTAGCATTCAAGATCTAATCAAGCATATTCAAGGCATTGTTTCAAGTCAAGTTTCATGATCAAGATCTACATTCATTGAGGCTGCTTCATGCTATTTTGCATATCTACAATCCAAGGTTCAAATAAGGTGTGGTGAGTTGTAACATTGCATTTTTTTCATTCATCATTCCTTTATGCTTTCATTCATTTCAAGTTTTAATTACCAAAACGGGGTTTGACCAAGGAAAACCCCTATTCCCTAACAATCAACATTTTTCTCCTCTTTGATGTGTGATTGCAGGTTTTAGGTTGAAGATCATTTGGAAAGAAAAATTGCAAAATTTGTCAAGAAAGTTATCAAATCATAAAAATTGTGCTACAGGTTTTATTTCTGGGTACTATTTGATAGTGCCTAACTAGAATTTGGGAGTGTAGACATTGAATAAAAAAACCCATAAACCATTTTTCTAGAGCCCTAGCTAGGACCCATTCACTATAGGGTGAATGAGTCCTTAGTGAGGTCCAAAAAAATCACTTTTTGCAACAGGTACACAACATTTAACCCTCTTAAAACCTTCCTTTTGATTACTATATCAGTTAGGTTTAATTTTTGTTACTAATTTACACATCATATTGAATGAAATTAGAGAGGTAAATTGGTTCATCATTTTGTTTCATTATGGTGAACCTCATTTTTCTTTATTTTATTTTAGTGAACCTAACGTTTGGTCATTGCATTTTCTGATTTGGAGTCCTTTTCATCCTAGATCTAGATCTTACTTTCATTTGCATCTCTTTGCATTGAATTAGGTCTCATTTAGGGTGTCTAGTTTGGATTCAACTTTGTATTGCATCTAGGGTTTTAGGATTGCATATTTTGTATTATTTAAATCTAAAAAACACAAAAAAATAGTCATCTTGCATATCATTTACATCATATAAAGTTGTATTTGAAAATTGAAACAAAAATTGTGTATCAAACTAGGTATTTTAGGTCATCATTTTGTCACATTTTGCACTTACATTTTGCATTGCATTTACAAAAAACTAAAACTGAAACTTGTTGTAGCAGACCTGAATCTAGAAACCATTGGAAAAAACCTAAAAATATATAAAAATTGGTTTCAAAAATCTCATCTAGGACCCATTTTCCATAGGGCGAATGAGTCCCTGATCGAGTCATAATCTACATTTTTGGAAATTAAAATCTTCATTTATGTGCTTCTATTTACTGCTTACAGATTTTTGTTTCAGTTTGTTGAGTTTCTCTTTCATTAGTTTGATCATATTTAGCTTCATTTGGTACATTTAGTGCATTGTGTGATTTCAAAATTGTATTTACAAGATTTCATTTTTAGATTATTTCATAGTGTAATAAAAAAATTATCTTGTTTAGAATCTAAAAATTGCATTCACATTACATTTTAGGTCATTGCAATACATTTTAAGCATCTTTCCATTTTGGGTTTTCACACTAAGTTTGTAAACCTTGTATGAGCTTTACAACTTGGTGTCCTATTAGCAATACTATTGTGAGACATAGTCTGAGGCTCATGTCATCCCGCGATACACCATTTTTTCATGGATCAAGTGGGTTTTCTAACTCTCATTCTAATAGTGTTGATAATCAACCCCCTATCTATCATAGTATGCATACTTCATTTTTCATGACTTCCCTTCCTACAACCATTGTGAATAATGTTAACAACACCATCCCTACCATGACTAGTACTCAATCTTTGGGGTACACCCAAAGCCAAGGTGGATCTTCAATTCCTCCTAAAATACCCATTTCCATTCCTACATACACTAGTACTCAAGTTACCACAACCATTCAACCTACTAGAAATATCAACACTTCCTTAAGTATTTCCATAGGGAATCCTTCTAGCTTTGTGCATTCATATACCATAGCTCCTCAACCATCCTACTTCACAAATTTACAATTCACTTTCCCTCCACATACATACACCACTCCACTTTATTCCCTTCCACCTTACAATAATAATAATGATGCCATCCTTAACACACTTATGCAAAGCATGTCATCCATTCAACAACAAGTCACAATCCTAACTCAAAACAACAATGGCCAACCTTCACAATACATCAGAACCAACCCATTATCCTTGGAGATATTGAGAACACCAATGCCACAAGGTATAGAAGTTCCTAGATTTGAGAAATATGGTGGGAAAGGAGATCCTATTAGCCATGTTTTTTCTTACACAACCCTATGCAGTGATTTCATCTTTGAAGATAAGCTCTTAGATAAACTCTTCCCTAGGTCACTAAAAGACACTTCTTTAGAATAGTTACCAAATAATTTAATTGGTTCATTCAATGAACTTGTTGATGCCTTTTACAACCACTTCCACATTCACATGGGTCCCAAGATGACCCTAGATGATTTAATGACATGCACACAAAAAGATGATGAGAAAGTTGACTTCATAGCGAGATACCAAACATTTTATTCACAAATAAACATTAAGATTCCTAATGTTGACCTTCAACAAATTTTTCTTGACAATTTACAAAGAAAAATATAAACCAAACTTGAGATGTTGAAATTTCCATCCTTCACACAGTTATGTACAACCCTTCGTGATTATCAAAATTTGGCTTATAGTCATGATGTGAAAAATCCTTCTATTCATCCTAAAAAGTTTGAATCTATGCCTCAAAATAGTTGCCAACCTGTCAAGAAGCAGAATAGGGGATTTTTACAACTTAATTCCCCTCAACCAAATCAACAAGTTGATAACCATGTGGCTGCTATAAAGATGACAAATCCTTTTTCCTTCGGGGATAGGAATAGAAAATTTACTCCCCTACCTAATACCCTTCATAATACATGTTACAGCTTGTAGAAAAGAATATGCTTTTCTTACCTCCTGTCAGAGCTCCTGATCCTAATAAACCATTACTCAAAAACTATTTGACCAAACTCCTATTTCCATTATCACTAATAAAATGGACATGCTACGAAATATTGTAAGTGTCTTAAACATCTTGTGCAAGACCTCATTGATTCTAATCATCTTCGAATTGGAGGTGTGAACGACCAAGGTAATAAGTTTGTAGCTCCTCCTAACCAAAAATTACAAATCTTTACAAATCCCATGCCGAAACACACTATTTCATTTGTCAAAGTTGTGATGAATGTTGACACGGATGATGAAACTACAAAATATGGGAACAAAATGGTTAGAATGGTGTCATTTATTGAATCTAAACCTCGTAAGGGCTCAACCAAAATGTTTTTTGATATTTCTTTCACAAAAAAAGATATACTTAAACATGCACCAGATGGTCCTCTTTATATAGTTGGAAGAATCAATGAAAATCCTACTAATGGGATATTAATTGATCCCATCTGTGTAGAGAACGTGATCACTAAATAATTTCTATTTGTGCATGAACTTTATCAAGATACATATGACAAACTAAAATCATGGATCAAAACACATAATGGTTTTTCTTGTCCTATGATGGTCTCAATAAATCTCCCTCTAAAATTCAAACCGAAAATAGTGTCTCATTCATCATCATCCTGTCTCGGACCAATTTTGTGTGAAGTTATGCTACCCATGGCTTCACTCCATGAATGTTGTCATATTGGTTGTGCATAAATTTCTAAAGTTTCCCTTTGACAATGAAATATTTACTATACACCATAATAGATTTAATCCTATGTCTTCCTAAGGGAACTTTTCATGAGAGTTCTTTTGGCCCAAACATATTGAACCTATTAGACCTTGTGAGGAGTCCTTTCTCAAATCATATCAAAAAGCGCATATAGAATTATCCCTTAGAAACATGGCTTAACCCATGATTGAGCCACCTATCCTTGAAAAATCAATGATTGAACAAAAAGCCCTTCCAAATATCCAAGAGCAACCCATAACGAATCCTCCTACTAGTTCCTATAAGAGACCATGAGACAACCAAAAAAATCTCGTTGTGCCTCCCAAAGTCAAACAAGTTCACAAAGATAAAGAGAAAGTTGTTGAATAACTTCCTATGGTTCCTTTCATTTCTCCCCTAAGGGAAGAAAAGAAACCTATGGTTGATAAACCCGCTCCTACACAAACCCAAATTGAAAATAGATTGAAAAGAAATTGAAATGCTAGAGAGCATAGGCATAAATGTTGTACTTTTGCTCGTATGTTACAAACTAAAGAAGAAAAGAGAAACATAGAAAATCAAAATAAAAACTTACCTAAAGCAATGCATGATGATTCTATACCCTCTCCACAATGTAAACAAGAACCTTCTAGAGAGATTATCATTCGACCTCCTATTGTGATTAATCTAGATGATGACATTGATATTGCAAAGATTCATGAATAAGTGTATAATGAGTTGTATTCATTATTTTCATCGTTTCTGAGCTTAAATGACAATTCTCCTAATAAGAGTGTTGAACTTGGTATGTGTCCTAGTTCGAAACTTAATGTTGTCACTTTGGTTATTTTTTCACCTTCCATATATACCAATTGAGATTGGGATGCAGACGACTGGCTATAGGTTGACTCACATGTTCCTTACTAGTCCTTTGCTTTATTTTATTTTTCATGTTCTTTATGTGATTGCATGTGCATAATGTGATCCATCGTTCTATTTCATTTGGTGTATCTCTCTCTTTTTGTGCATTCCTCTATATGTACCTACATTCTTCTCTATGTCGTAAACATTTGTCTTTTTGTTTGTCTTGTGTTTTCCTTTTTGGGATTATGCAAGGCATCGAGACATTTAGGTCTCTTCCATGTTGAACCGAAAGCTTTTTCTTTTTTTTTTCACTCTTTGTGTCATTCTTCCAGTTCTGAGTATTTTGGGGAATGATGACATTTTTAAGCTCTTAAACAACAATGTGGCAAAGATATACTAACCCTGAATCCATAGATCCCTTGTGTATTTTTAGGGGAAACCCCTCCCTCCTTTTTCATGACGTAGCTTTATTTTGAAAACATATGACTTGGCATAGGGATTTTTGAGGAAGCTCTCATGTCTTAGGAGTAAACATTGGCTACTTTAAACCAATTTCTCACAACAATGGTGTTAGCAACTGCTTTAAAGCGGGGGCATACATCGATAACATCTTTTGAAATTTTTCATGTTTCATGGTGTGATTTTATTTTTTCTTGTGATGTTTCCTTTTCTTGGTGGATTCATTGGGTTTGATGTCCTCCAAGAGTGTGATATCTCTTAGCATATGAATTTCTTCTTAGTGGTGATGTGACACACTACATTCCCTAAGTTGTGAATATTTTACTCTTGACTTTTCCTCTCTTGGAGACATTAGGCACGATGTTCCCTAAGAAGAATATCTTACACGAATGAAGCAAGATCCCTTTGAACAAAATCCTATACATAAGTGTTTGGAATAACACAGCTTGCTGACCTTGTGAAGCTCAAACCCTAAATTAAAGGCCACCTAGCATAACACACCTTGATTGCTTGTGGAGCCTTGCCTTGCATTATTGTTCCTTATTGAATTCGTTAGGAGAATATCTTCGGTATGGTGTGGGAGCCTAATATGATTCTCTCATTTTCCACCCCTAAGTTTTGTTGCACCTTGTGGCACCCTATTGAAGTTATTAGGGGGATAACTTTGGTATCGTTAGTATGATGAGAGTCAACACATAGGCATGAATTTCTCATTGTATGGTGAGATCCAACACATAGGCATGAATTTCTCACTAAGCCACCCTTTATTGGAAGACTCACCTAGTGAATAGCCTAGAGTTTCACTACCTCAAAGTGAGTGCAAAATCAATAGTCTAGATGTGTTCAACATCGCGTTGGACAATCTAGGCTTGATCTCTTCTTGGTCTTTGATGTTGTATGATTGTGAATCTTTTTCATTACTGCATACATAAGTGCCTTGAATGTATACTTTAGTGTGAGTTTGACATGGGATCATACTCTCACTAGAGTGGGGGAAAAATGTAGTAAAAAAAAGGTATGCTTTTTTCCTTAGTTTGGGAATGAATAATTAATAATAAATGAGCCTACTATTGCCTTGATTTAGTGTTGTAATGTTTTTTACACATTCACATAAAGGTTAGGTCCCTTTTTAACTAAATGGACTTAATTGTGCCTTATTTTGGGTGTTGTAAAGTGTACCTTTACACTTTCACATTAATCTAGGGTTTTATTAATTAATTGAGCTTAATTTCCCTTAATTGGCCCCTCTAATTCAAATCCAAGTCTAATTAATTGAAGATTCTAAGGGATAAAACCTGAAATTCATAAATGATATTACACAACACTTTATTTTTGAAGTTGTGTGTCCTAGGTTAGTGACCTAGGATCCATTTTCCACCTGGCGAATGGGTCCTCACTAGGTCCTAGAACCCTATTTTCACATAACATTTCACATTGCCCGAAGTGTGTCCTAGTTAAGTAAGCTAGGACCCATTCACCACATGGTGAATGGTTCCTCACTTAGACCTAGGACCCCCCTTGGGATATGTTTTTGGTAGTATTTTAATCATTTCAAATCCTAGATCTAATGGTAGCTTGTGATATTTGAATTTTGGGATTTAATCTTAAGTTATGTATAAATATAAGGATATTTCACTATGTTTCATCTAAGAAATCCTAGGAAATTGAAGTTGTCATAAAATTACTTTCACAAGAGCATTATAGGAGCATTCAAGAGCAATTCTAAGGCATTCAAGGGTAGATTATTGAAGATTATTGCAGCAATCAAGAGTCATTTCATCATGTCAAAGGCATAATGCATCATGCATGTTGTTGAGCTAATGTGTTGATGTAGCATTCAAGATCTAATCATGTATATTCAAGGCATTGTTTCAAGTCAATTTTCATGATCAAGATCTACATTCATTGAGGCCACTTCATGCTAGTTTGCATATCTACAATCCAAGGTTCAAATAAGGTGTGGTGAGTTGTAACATTGCATTTTTTTCATTCATCATTCCTTTATGCTTTCATTCATTTAAAGGTTTAATTACCAAAACAGGGTTTGACCAAGGAAAACCCCTATTCCCTAGCAATCAACATTTTTCTCCTCTTTGATGAGTGATTGCAGGTTTTAGGTTAAAGATCATTTAGAGAGAAAAATTGCAAAAGTGTCAAAGTTGTCAAAGTTGTCAAGAAAGTTATAAAATCATGAAAATTGAGCTACAAGTTTTATTTTCGGGTTTCCGATAGTGCCCAACTAGAATATGGGAGTGCAGACATTGAAGAATAGAACCTAGAAACCATTTTTCTAGAGCCCTAGCCAGAGTCCTTAGTGAGGTCTGAAAAAAGAACTTTTTGCATCAAGTACATAACATTTAACCCTCATAAAACCTCCCTTTTTATTACTATATCAATTAGGTTTAATTTTTGTCACTCATTTACACATCATAACCCTCATATTGAATGAAATTAGAGAGGTAAAATTGGTTCATCATTTTTTTTTTATGGTGAACCTCTTTTCTCTTATTTCATATATTTCATTCAAATATTTTTTTAAGAAAAAGGTAAAATATGACCTCTCATTTATCTTTTATATAATTTCCTTATTTAATCATTTCACCTTTCCTATTAACAACACACTTTTCTTTAATATGAAGCACCTTTAAGGGTAATAATTTCAAACATTACTTGTTACACCCTGTTTTGTTGTTACTGATTTACTTTTACCTTCATAGGTAAATAGGTTGGTAAATGCAATCATGAGTTTGATATGCTTGCTAAAAGAATGGAATACTGAAATAGGTATTGTGTGAAAGTATTTTTAAATCCTTAATATTGCTTTGAAAAATTAAATATGTTTGCATTTATTGATATATGATTATGCTAAAGTTATGATGCATATGGATTTATTATGAACGTCTAACTACCATTGCAAATGTGTTGAGTTGGTTGCAGGGATAGGTTCATTCCTCTAGGTGGATGGGAAGTATCACTCAGGAGAAGTGATTGGTTAGATAACCCTAAATGAAACCTATATGAGCTTATGCATACACACACTCATAGTATAATGGTTGAGTCAAGTTATTACATTAGGAATCAGCAGGCCATCCTTAGTATGAGTGTTTGTATTAGTAAAGGTCATGCTTACTATTGAATGCATGCTTGGATGATGTTTGTGTGTTTGTAGCTTATAATTTCTTCCTTATGTTACTATGATTGATTGTATGGTTGAATGAGTATTTGGGATATATGCATATATGCATATATATGCATATATTGACATACGCATACGTTAGATATAATGGGATGTCCATGCGAGTATGGCAACATATGTATAGATATGCATACGAGTATATAAATTTTTAATATGATGCTATTATGAATATAATCGCATAGTCATAATCATTTGGATATTGAATGGATCACTTGACTACCTTGTTGCTATATAATATATATGCTTGTATATATATATATATATATACAAATACTCACATAAGCGTAAATGCTTAATAGAGAAGTATGTGTGTGTATATATATATGTTATTACTATGTAAATGTTAACTTATTCATATTCATTTGTATATCAAATGTATACATACTTTATTATCATGAGATACATATAAATATATATATTAGTACATATATACATATACATATATCTATATGATTTAGCGTTAATGCTAACTACTGACATATATATATGTATATGCATGTATATATAAGTATATATATTTTTAATTATATATTTGTAATACTTTGAGGTCGATTATTGTGTATATACTTTGAGGCAGATTTATATATATACATATAAACTGACTTATATCCATGATCATGGATCAATTATTTATGAGATATGCTAAACATATAAAGGCTGATTCAAAGAAAGATAAAGGGTAGCCTCAACAAATTGATATATGCTTGAGATTGATTGACATTTATAATGCTTGAGGGATGATTTATAAATACAAACATAGGTCGATTTATAAATATAAACATAGGTTGATTTTCATATGAAATGTACAAAGTGTTTAAAGGCCAAATATAACATACTTTGGCATTGAGTAAAGATCAACTATATGCTAAGAGCTATGCAACAATTAAGTCTATTTAAAGAGTATGACTTAGTCAATTCTTGAATTGGAATACCTTTGACTTAGTAAACTATAAATACTTGACACAATTTATCATAGAATAAATATTGAAACATCACATAAATGTAAGAAAGGATAAGCTACAATAGGGCGATGAATTAGTCAAAGCTGATTTGTGAGACATAGCGAATCACCAAAGACTTAGTCGACTATTTACAAGTGTTGTAATTTTAGAATAGACTGGTTCAAATAAGTAAAATATGTGCCAACTTATAGGGAAATGGCTACTTTCTTGGCGCCATATTAAGAAGTTTTTATTGTTTTAGAAGTTCATTTTGAGAGCAATTCGAATGTCACCTTTTGATCATGTGCTATTTGAAATAGTCTTATATTGTTGTCAACTTAAGAGGTCAATTTGTGGCATTCCATGCTAAGTACACTCTTTGTTTGTGCACCACCTTTTAGCTGAGTTGAGTGAGTTGAATTACATGGAGGCTATTGTTAATTTACATGCCTTTTCTGTAGGATAGAGAGTCTCCTTGCTACTGTATAAATAGTGAATCAATATCTCTAGATTGGGAATGCTTTTGCTCTGCATTTTATACACATTCTATTCCATAGTTTTGAATTGCCTTATTCTACAAGTTTATTTTGAGTATTGTGAGTGAGCTTTGAGTATTTAGAGTGAAGTATATTATCAACTTCAGGGGATGCTTTATAGTGGCATTTTTTGTGAAGTCAAAGTAAAGCTAAGTGGCTAAAATTGGAAAGTTGTGCATCATACAGTCAATTGGATAATCAAGTTACATGAATGAGGATACTTTTCTTTTATTTGTCTTAGTTTATGAAAGACTATTTCTTGAATGCTTTATTTATTCTATTAAGATTACTTGCATGAGAGAAAAATAGTATTTTCTTTGAAAGGAAAATATAAGCTATTATGCTATTTGTGAGGTGCTTGTAATTGCTCCATAATACCTAAGGGATTTTTTGCCATAGGTATTGATTACTAGATATGATTAAACAAGAATAGCTTATGGGCTATTCATAGTGTGAAACATATCAATGTCACAAAGTGACTCGATACTATTGGCTTATGATGTTAGTTGTACATCAACAATTTGGTAGAAATGATAGGATGAGTCATTGTTAATTTTTACTTGCATGATCACTTGATCATACTTGAATTAATACCTTGGGTAGAGTTTACCTACTAGGTTGGGATTCATACTTGACTACTCATTAAAACCTATTGTTGGGAATAACCTATTTGGTTGAGTTGTTCAATTGGTCTTGATTGGAACATATAGGGTAAGAGTAACCTATATAATTGGACTAGTCGTTGGTAGGTGACTATATCCTAAGATTAGGATGTATCAAGGATAAAACTCACCATTGTGACTAAGCCATATCACTTGAGTTTAATGAATTCCATATGATTGGAGCGTAGGTTGGAATTACGTAGTAAGTAGAGATACTACTTGATTAGTGGCATTACACTCTTAAATACAAAGTTATAATATTGATAAGAGTAGACTCTTTGCTTATCCTTTTAATTAAGGGGAATTATGCTCTCAAATGGAATCATCTATTGATATATGGTTATTCTTCAATGGGGGTCATTCATTGATAAGGTTATACTCTTGATGAGTATCACTTATTATGTGATAATTTACTAAATGGAGTAAGTTAATTAATCTATGATTATAATGAGGCTTCTATAGCTATATTCTAGATTATAAGGTTATACTTTGGACTAGATTGTCTTTTGAAGTAGATAACTTTTTTATGCAAATACAAGTTCGTATGTTAAACCTGGGGATAGGAATATCTAATGAAGGGGTAACTTATGCTTAGGCTTAATGGTAGAGATACCATAGTGATTTGGGAAAAGAGGAGTAGGCTATATTTGGGGTTCAGGGTTACCCATTGGAGGAAATACCTACGCATAGTTTATAGTGGCCTTAAGTCAAATAGAGCTTAATAAAGTGTAGGTGAATATAATGACCATCACTCAAAGTATTGAGTGAGAACACTTTGGCCAAAGTAGTGTGATTTCCTTTAGCTCCACTGTTAGTTCAACATGTCTATGTAGTGCATGCTAGTTGCAGATTGTACGAATTATGAGTTCTAGTCATGTAGGGCACAACACTAAGCTTAGTGTGGTTGTCATACAAGGTTACTTAACCAATGTCTTCATCGAAGGGTATGGTCATCTCACTTGCTAGGTAGATGTGTGAGGGACCGCATTTAAGTCCATCGTTGACAGAAAATTGCTTGAGTGATGCTTCTCCTCCTCAGCAGGTGATAGAAGACCAAGATATTTGAAAGCCAGATCTTGGACCATCTATAACTATTACTTTGAAGCTCAACTGAGCTATGTATGTATCATGTACCCATTTATATGGAAGAATGTAATCATGAATAATATACTTGAGTTCATTCAATATGATATCTATGTTTTGGGGAGATTTGTAAAATTACATCAGAATGCAATGACAATTTAGAATTAGTGTTATTTCAATTATGCATGTAATTTACATTATGGGAAGAAAAACAATTATTGCTATTTCATGGCATCATGATTTATTCACTTAAGGTGAAAACATAGGAAAATTATTGAGTAGAACACCGGGGTTGTTACATTACTCCTCCCTAAGACTACATATAATTGCTAATAAAAATTCTTTTTCTAGTGGTTGTCATTGATCTCAACATTGATTATTGGTTGTCTTTGATGTCAACACTTGATGAAGATTGTTATATTTTTGGTAGTGGTTGATGATATTGTTGTCAGTTCTCAATGACAACACTTGGATAATTGTTTGTGGTTGTCATTGTTGTTAGCACCTATGATATAAGGGAGATTTTTGGCATTTTTCTTTGATTGAAAATGGTTGGATGTCATTGTTGAAGTTCACGGTTGGATGTCAAAATTCAATATTGGGCTAGCATTGATGTATGATGATGTTACTAAAGTTCATGGTTTGATGACATTGATGTATGATGATGTTACTAAAGTTCATGGTTTGATGGAATGCCTTGTCTATTGTTTGTTGAAGCTCATGGTTAGATGTCATGTCTTATCTAAGAAGTATTGCGTAGGATTTCTGTCAATAGTGTTGGTTTCATAATAATATATTAAGATGAGGATTAGAAGCATTAGAAGTATTGTTGATAGTAGAGAGATATTGTCGAAGGTCTACAGTATGTCTTATGCTCTCTCTTGATGTTCCTAATGAAGCATGTGTTTTTGAAAGAAATTTTTGGCCTTCGCAAGTTGGTGAAGTGGTTTTGCTCTTGGAAACTACATTGAAGTTTGTTTGGTAGATTGCTCCACATTTCTCCATTGTTGAAGATTTGTTCTTATGATTTGGGATTCAAAGTTAGCTTTCTATGGATGTCACATTCCTATCTTTTTAGGTCACCAGTGTTGCCAAGGAGATTTTTGTAAATTGCAAAAGGTTTGTAGTGTTGTTGGTTGTTTGGACTGGTCCAAAAACTATTCTCCATTTACTCATATGAATGTCTCTACTCTTATGGCTTGGTGAATGTGTTCTCAATGTTTTTTTAGTGTCTCAATTCCAATTTCATGTGTTGAAGTGATCTGCAAGTTGATCTATTAATTTTATATCATTTGGTTATGTATCTTGTGCTTCTTGAATAAAGTATTATGTTCCTGTTTGGTTTGTGGTGGCTATTAATGGCATGATAGTATGAAATTTTTTTTTGGAAATGTAGTTTAATGTTCATGGAACATCCCCATGTGATCCACATGTTGTCGATTGGCCACTTTGGCGTTGCATTATGTCTTGAGTTGGTTCTTTGGGTTATTTGTGGATATTTGGCTGACAACACTTATTCTTTTTCTTGTGTTGTGTGCTTTGGGGTTTGTGCCAACAATTGAAGATGTGTTATGTTATATTTGGGTCATGACCTATATTGGTTATATCCACCTTGAGTGAATTTAATTGGAAGATTTTTTTATCTGATTGGTTATGTGCTTCACGTTTCATCTACACATTTCTTTGATGTCGACCTACATTGATGTGCACCAGCGTGTGAATTATTTTGGATCACATTGAAAGATGTATTAAATTTTTTTTGGTCCTCTTTATCTTTGGGATAGGACCATATTATGCTTTGGTGGCCGACTTGTTGACTTCATTGTTTATCTTCTTCATGGCCAAACTAATTGAAGTTTTGAAGTTTTGTGGTGGATATAAATGCAAGATCATTTTGAATGCAATAAGGTGGACAAGTGTACAAGTGTGCGAACAAGAAAGTGTGGATTTTATTTGAAGATCTCACAAAAGAAGTACAAAAGTGTGAAAGATAGAATCAGATGTGCTACAACGTGCCTTAGTCAGCAGAATGTTATGTTGACAAATATTGTAATCTTTCTCTAATTTTTTGTATCCTACTCTAAGATAGTGAATCTCATCAAGTCCTTGTTTCTTGCTTCTAAATTTTTGTTTGCTTCATTTTTGCAAGTCCTTTGTATCTTGCGCTAAGGTAGTGAGCCTTTATATTGTGTGTTAACTCTCACCATGGTTTTTCCCTCATTGGGTTTTCCACATAAATCTAGTGTCATCTTGTGGAGTGTGTTCTTGTATCTTTTATCATTGTTAGTGATTTGGTTAGAGTTAGAATTATTATATCTTTCATTGTTGAAGTTGTTTGGGATTTAAACTTCTATATCTTTTTACTAATCTACTTAATATTTTGAAGTTTGTATTGTGTTGAAGAGTTCAAGTTTCATAAGAGATTAAGTTTTTGTGTAGATTGATTCACCCCCTCTTAGTCTCTAGGTGTGTTGAACAATTGATATCCGAGCCAAGTTCCTCTGAAGAAACTTAAAAACTTGAGGCAAAGATCTCGAATGACACATGATGGTTCATACAAGGGTCCTAGGTTTGATGGGACTAATTATACTTTCTATAAATTAAGAATGGAAGGACAACTAAACTACCTATGGTTTGGTGTTTGGAAATCAACCAAGGATGGATATGTTTCTCTTGCTACTCTTCCAACAGATCTACCTGAAATCATATTATATAAATGTAATGCCAAAGCAAAGAATGCTCTCTTGTGTGGATTGGATGATTTAGAGCTTTTGAAAGTGATGAATTATAGTTCTACTAAATATTTTTGGGGAAAGCTCAAAAACATCTATGAAGGTGATACAAAAGTAAAGCAATCCAAGATGAAAAACTTCAAAATTAGATTTGAGACTCTTAAGATGAAAGAAGATGAAGACATTGCAAGTTATATGCTTTGGGTATTAAGAAGTTGTATTTGGCATCTTTGGTCTTGGTACATAATTAAAATAAAGTGAAATTTTGAAGAAGGTTTTGAGGTCTCTCTCAAAATATTATAGTCATAAAGTGTCTACCATTGAACAGTTTAAAGACTTGGATCAATATTCAGTTGATGAAATTTTTGGTGCTCTTACTACCTTTGAGATGAGAGAATTTGACAAGGATGTTCCAAAAGGGGAAGCTTCTTTCAATGAAAACAAAAATATTGAAGATGAAGTTGGTGATCAAATTGATGCCTTTGATGAATTTTTTCAAAGAAAAATTTGTGAGAAGGTTGAAGAAAGGCACTAGCAAGAACAAATCTAAGTTACCTTTCAAATGTTTCAATTGTAGAAGGATTGGTCACTTTGCATCTAAATGCCCCTATAAAGAATCTAATGAAAGTAACAAAAGAGATAAGATTAAAAATGGTCTCTATTCCAAGGAAAGTAGTGGTTCCTCAGAAGATGAGGATAATTATTGAAATGATGAAACCCTCTTTATGGCCTTTAATGATAATAAAAAAAAGTGAAATGTTGCAAAATTTAAGGAGTCTAGCTCCTTGAGTGGTGAAGATATGATTTATTCTGATTTGAATCTAGAATAAATGGAACCTTAAGGTTGGGAATTCAATTTAGATGATTAGGAAATAGGCTTTGAAGGAAAACTTTGGTTTGCTTTGGAAGACCTAATTGAAGCAAGGGCACTAAATAAAAAATATGAGAGCTTTCTTGAAAAATCTAAGGAAGAAACTTACAAATTGAAATCCAAAGTAGAAGGTGGCAAAGAATGTGAAATCAAAATAAGAAAGGCAAAAGGTATGATCTTTTGATTTAAAAGAAAAGTTTGAAGAAGTTTTAAGATAATTGAACATTGCTTGAATGTCAAGCTTAATGACAAAATAGTTGAATGCTTAAAACTTGAGAAAGAAATTTTCACTATGAGGAATTCCTTGAAAATAGAAAAATAAAAAATTGACAAAGGGGGAAAGTATGGTCTTGAGGATAACTCCAAATCAATTGGAAGGCTTGAAAGAAAGGTGGAGAAATCTTGCACTAAAGACCCCAAGAAGAGTAGCTCCAGAGATGTAAAGACTATTCAAAATGGCAAGAAAGAAGGTGGATTTCTGACCCAAAGCAAAAAGGATTTAGAAGTCCTCCATCTGCAAGACAACATGCCCCTACCAGGTTCAATAAATCCTTTTAAAGTTACTATTTTTATTGCAAAAAAATTGGGCATAAGGTTGTTGATTGTAGAATTAGACAAAGAAGAAATGATAACATGGGTAGATCATTTATGCCTCAGAGAAATAGTACTACATTATTTCATGGATACTTCTATGCTTGTGACAACTATGGTCACAAGGTCAACAAGTGTAAATATAAGGTAAAGAGGAACAACTTTGTTCCATAACACAACATTGTGTGCTACAAATGCAATAAGATAGGACACAAGGAAAACCATTATAGTAGTGGGTTTTTGAAACCACCTATTCAGATTAAAATAAGGGAAATGAAAATATCTGGAAGGAAGATCATGAGAGGAATGATGATTCTACACTTGTGCACCCTGCACAAGATTCTAAGATAGACTAAGATAGAGTATTATGTCAGGGGGATATTTTACTTGCAAAACCTCTTAGCCCCTAAAAAGGACAAGGTACTGAAGAATTTAGCATGAAAGAAGAATTAAATCAGATTAGTTGATGTGTAGATCTATTGTGTATAAATGGACCTTTATTGAATATTTCAGTGGAGGTAGAAGTTGTGTGGAGGTTGGTACACTTGTTCAAATTGATGTCATTCTAGTTTTCTGTACACATAAAGATAATTTTCAAAAAGGTAAGTTTCTAAATTTTTCCAAGGAATTCACAATGCATACTCTGGAAAAGTCATGGTATTTTGTTCCGCACCTCTCCACAAAAAAAGATGTATTATTAAAGGCTAAAAGATAAGTTGGTCAAGATGTGAAGGTGTTGTATCTAGGTTCTCAAGTCTTTACACCTTCTGGTGTAACAACTGTAAGTAATAGTGTGTTTGTACCCTAGCAGAGTAAAATTATGGTGAAGGCTTTTTGGAATGCTTTGCATTCCTCAAGAAAGAATATCTTGTCCATAGACTCTTCTAGACATATTCTACTACATTTTAAAATATATGCTACATTGTTGTGTCAGATGTTTTAGGAATCTGGAAGTATAGTTTCAAATAGTAGTGTGCTATAGATAGTTCTGGATGCCTATCTAATCTTCAAAACATATGTTTGGTTAGTTGTGTTAGTTGATATATATAAAAGTTCAACTATATGACCCTATGTGGACATTCTACACATGTCTCAGTATGTTTCGCTTGATTAATTTTTGGTTTCCAATTTTCAAGTCAATCCTATGCAATCTCATGAAAAATATGTGAAAATAATATTCAGATATTTGAAGGAAACTCCAGATTATGGCTTGTGGTATAAAAAGGATGATAACTTTTCTTTGAGTGCCTATACTAATATTGACTAGGATGGTTGTGCAGATGACCAAAGAAATACAAGTGGAAGTGCATTCTTTCTGGGAGACAAATTGGTCTCTTGGTTTAGTAAAAATTAAGACTCGGTATCTTTATCCAAAACAAAAGTTGAATACATTGGATGAAGCAAACTTTAAAAGATGTGAAGGTGGTTTATGATGAACCTATTCCTATATTGTGTAACAATACAAGTGTAATAAATGTTTACAAGAATCCACTAATGCATTCAAGGACAAGACACATCTCTATCTGATATTAGTTTCTAAGAGAGAAGGTTGTAGAGCATGAAATCATAATGGAGTATGTGCCTACCAAGGATCAAATTTTAGATATCTTCACTAGGCACTTTCAAAAGACACTTTTGAGTATCTTTGGTAGAAGTTAGGGGTTATTGCCCCTCCTTGTTCTAACTAGATGCATAGATGGTACATCTGTCCAAGGGGAGAAATTCATGTCATATCCTTTTCTCTTGGATTGATGTGTGGGCGATCCCACAATACTGGTTTACACTTTTTGGCCAAACTTGACATTGAAATGAACATTTTTAACTTTTTCTTCACTTTCAGACACCTATAGCTACTAAACTGTGAGGAATTTGAAGATGATGCAAACTAGTGATTTGTGATCTTTTTTCTATAGATTCTAAATTATTTTTAAAAAAAAATTGGAATGAAATTGTATTTCTTTTTTCATCTTCTTCGATAACTAGTTTTTAATAGTAAACACCATTTTCAAAGAGTGACATGTACTTGCTAACACAACTTTTTTTCTATGAAGGATAAAATTCCATTTTTTCGAATTTAGATTTGTAACTATGATATCTAGTGCATGGAATTGGTTTCATAGTGTTTTATTTAATATTTTTTTCTTAATCAAGCTTTGAAGTCAAACTAGTTACAATTTAGACATAGGTTTACTTGCTAACACAACTTTTTTTGTATGTATGTATCAAAATTCAATTTATTTATTTTTGTTTGATCAAGGACATAAATATCAAGTGCATAAATATTTTTCATAATTTTTTTTGGTAATCTACTATTTTTTCACACGTGCACAACAAAGAGCTTGATTTTTGATGAAAAACCTACATTCACAAGAAATAAAAAATAATTTTTTTTAATAATCATATTAAAATATATTAAAATTATACTTTTTGGGAAGCTTATAATAAAGACTACATACTTATAAAAAATAATTTTAAATGAATTCATTTGAACCCCCCAAAAGGTAAATCAAAAGTGGTTTTTTATCAACATTTTGAAAGGTGTAAAGGAGACTATGTTATAGGTATGGTTTAAAACTAGCGGGGTTCTATCCAAGGGGATTTGATCTAAGGTGGTTTGATCAAACCCTCTTCAATTGGAATCCTTTAAATGGAACTTTTCAAGGCTTAAATCATTATATTTTCAAAAAATATGTGATTTCAACAAAAAATAGGATGTCCTAGAAAGTGTAAACCACTATTGTGGGATCAGCCGTATGATACCACTCAAGGGGATTTGATAATAAGGGGGATTTTGGTACAAATGTGTAGATATTTTGCATGTATAAGAAAAAGTGTTGTTGTTCAAAGGGGGAGAATGTGTTGCTACTTCAATTTAAGATCTTTTTCCCTTTTCTCATGAAGTCAAAAAATGTGTTCTTGCCTTCTACATGCAAGTATGTGTTGCCCTTTGTCCTTGATATCAAAAGGGGAGAGTGAACAAATATGTGTTGTCATCAATGCCAAAGGGGGAGATTGTTGGCAGTGGTTGTCATTGATGTGAACACTTGATATTTGTGTGAGATTTCTGGCAGTTTTGTCATTGATGTCAACACTGATTATTGGTTGTCTTTGATGTCAACACTTGATGAATATTGTTATATGTTTGGAAGTGGTTGATGAGCTTGTTGTTAGTAGTTGATGACAAAACTTGGTGAATTTTTTGTAGTTGCCATTGTTGTCAACACCTCTAATATAAGGGATATTATTAGCATTTTTCTTTGATTGATAATGGTTGGATGTCAAAATTAAGTATTGGGCTAAAATGGATGTATGGTGATGTTTTTGAAGTTCATGGTTGGATGTCATGCCTTATCTATAATTTTTGTTGAAATCCATGGTTAGATTTCATGTCTTATCTATAATTTTTGTTGAAGCTCATGGTTAGATTTCATGTCTTATCTAAGAAGTATTGTGTAGGATTTCTATCAGCAAAATTAGTTTCATAAAGATATATTAAGATGAGGATTAGAAGCATTAGAATTATTGTTGATAGTGGAGAGATGTTTTTGAACGTCTACAATATACTTTATTCTCTCTCCTAATGTTCCTAATGAAACATGTATTTTTGAAAGAAATTTTTGGCCTTCGTAAGTTGCTTAAGTGGTTCTATATCTAGAAGCTACATTGAAGTTTGTTTTGGAGAATGCTCTACATTTATTTGTCATTGAAAATTTGGTCTTGTGATTTGGGATTAAGAGTTTTTTGTAGATGTTGCACTCCTATATTTTTAGGTCACTAGTGTTTCTGAGGAGATTTATTTGAATTATAGAAGATTGGCAGTGTTGTTGGTTGTCTAGACTAGTCCAAAAAATGCTCCGCATTTCTCCACATTAATGTCTCTACTACGGCTTGGTGAATGTGTTATCAACATTTGTGTACTGTCTCAGTTCTAATTTCATGTGTTGAAGTGATTCGTAAGTTGATCTATTAATGTTATATCCTCTAGTTATGTATCATGTGCTTCTTGAATAAAGTATTTTGTTCTTGTTTGGTTTATGGTGGCTATTGATGGCATGCCAGTATGAAAGAAGTTTTTGTAAATGTATTTGGATGTTCATGGAACATCCCCATGTGATTCACATGTTTCTAATTGGCTGCTTTAGTGCTACATTGTGTCTTGAGTTGGTTGCTTGGGTTATATATGGATATCTAGCCAATAAGGCTTGTTCTTTTGCTTGTGTTGTGTGCTCAGGGGTCTGCACCAATAATTGTAGATATGTTATATTAGATTTGGGTCCTAAACTATCTTGGTTAGAACCTCCTTGAGTGAATTCAATTGGAAGAATATTTGTGAGCCAACTAGTTATGTGTTTCATGCTTCATCTACACGTTTCGTTGATACTGACTTAGATTGATGTGTGCCAGTGTGAATTTAATTGTAATATGTAATCTCCACATTAAATTCCTCTAACAAAAATGTAACCTATAATATCTTAGACTTTACTGCTTAAGAAAGAACTATTAAATCTCATATTCTAATTTCAAATCATAACACTAACACCTTATCCTTATATTTCTTATTCTAATTCTCAAGTCTATTTCTAATCAAATCTCCTATAATCACGTTGAGAGGCGTTTACATTGGCATCTAAAAATCTGTGTAAGGAAAAACTAATCAAGTTGAATTTGACATGCAAGTGACGGTAATAGTGATCAACAAACTGTCATTCAAGCGTTTCGTCTTCTGAATTTTTTTTACTATTTTACTTTTTAAAGTTGTTTTTAAAGCTGTTATTTTTAGTATGGTGAGAACGGCTAGCATGCATTGGCACATAACTGATGAAACGGCTACATGACTATTCCTTATGTGAGTAGAAGAATTTGGAATTGCATAACTGATGACAGTGGAATCGTCACCGTAGCATAATTGATCGATGTTGTATTCTAATATTTGAGTTATATTTCTTGAGCCTTTCATGTTTTGTTTATGATAGAACTCTTCTATGTTCTTCGGCTCCAGATATGAATTAGAAATAGAAAAGATAATGAATCTGTTTTAATATAGAGCGCGGAAATTATTTCTAGATACCGTGTTATGTTCTTTATGATGGCAGAATTAGTTAAGTTATTCGATTTACCAACAGGACTCAACGGATTCTGAAGATTTTCCTTCGATCATGTATCGAGTCCTTAGAGGAAGATTCGAATTAGGAGTTCCAGTCAACCTCTAAGATTTCCCTCTCCCTCGGCATTAGACTTGTAAGGTCTTTTGCATTCAGTGTATTCGGCGTGGGATCTCATCAGGACTAATTATCTTGCACCCTCTTTTTCAGAATTTGGCTAATGTTGTATAATTGTACTGCACCGTATTCAATCATTGGTCAGGAAAATTGTCATTTGAATAAAATCATGTATGTTCCATAGATGGAGGATTTGGGGAATAAAAATAAATAGTTGCAGAGAAAGAGAAGGAAGCAGAGCGCTCGGGAAGGAGGAAGGTGTAAAGGACTGGAGAAAAGCTACATTGAGGGGAGAAGCAGAATAGTCTCCAGCTAGGGCTGAGTAGTATATTTCAATCTAGGAGTAGGCTCATCCTTCCAATTACAAGTATTTATTGTTTTTTTACTTTTTAAGGTAGAAGTAGGGGAGAGGGGCTCATAGTGGAGCGGAGTCCAATAGTGGGGATAGAAGTAGTCTTTAGTGGGCTTCATAGTGGAGCACCTTAATATCCAATTGCAAAACACTTTTTATCCATAAAATACATAAACTGACAAATCATGTGATGCCACATTAGCGCACCAATAAAACATGACTTAGTGCACCACTATCGGTCTCATGTTTTTTTTGCCTTTTTGGATACCTCAACAAAAAGCATGCTGATGTGGCATCATATTTGATGATGTGGCCCTAAAACAAAATATAGAAGCATGTGAGTTGCCAAATAAACTGTTGTACAAATTTGGAAGTGATTTGAAATTTTCACATAAGATTTTGAAAAACATGAAGTTAGGGTGCTTCACTATTAGCCACTCTCCTTAATGGGTTAAAATAAAAAAGATCAAGATAAAGTTATATGTATAAGCTATTACTTCTTAAATATTTAATTGACATTAGAGCATCCCACACAATTATATTAGTAATTGAAAAAGAAATTTTTGAACGAAATTATACAATCTTGATTTTGAGCTCATCCATTCCACCTTGTAGAATCGGGTATTTCTAAGACTCTACTAAAGTTTTGATTTCCATTGGGACTATATATAAATATCCTTGATGTTATTTTGTGTAGTCATCTTTTCTAAAGAAAAGCCCAATAGAGAAGCAGTAGGAGTTGAAACGTCGATGTTAGAGGTAGGGTAGAAGTTGTGACGAGGGAGCAAACCCAAGACACAAAAATAATGCACACAACTAGAAAATTTTATTATTATTCAATAATGGAAATCTTACATGTAGAGGGATCCAAAATCCTTGAGCTCTACAATACATGCAAGCTACAAAGTTTCAAAAAAATTACAGAAATTATAGAAAATACCCTTTCACAGCATATGAACTCTTTTCCCCAAAAAGCTACCAAAAAATCAGAAATCTCACCCATAAATAGAGCTCCTTTCCAATTTGGAGCCAAAACAACATTCAAATTTGAGTTTTGGCGGTTTGGTGCCCAAATTACAATTTGAAATTTACATTTGAATTCACATTCAAAAATTAGCACATTTCTAAAAAATGCACCAACTTCTGGAAGCCATAACTTTTAATCTGACTATCAAATTTTCAATGATAATACCTTTTCGGAAATCTCTCGAAAAGACAATGTGGCCAATACTTTGGGTTTCTTGCAAATTTTCAGGACCATCTAGGGCCTCTAAGGGCCTCAAATTTGGCTTTGAATATTTTAATAGCTAAAGGGGTATCCAAAAATGCAAAAACATTTAAGAAACAACCAATAGAAAATTAAAATCTTTCTTTTTTTAGGCGATGTAGGATTGCCCTCACACCACTAGATGTTCCTACATCAGACAGCTAGGGTAATTTGAGAAGTGACCCTGTCACGTCTCAGATGGTTGAGGAAAACCAAAATAGTCAACTTCTACCTTAGATAGCCAGGATGAATCTTCCACAGGCCTTCCTCTCCACTTCACCAGATATTCTTCATACTACCTAATTCTGGTACTCCTTCCAACACGGCTATCTAGGATTTATTCAATCTCCTCCTTTTCTGAAGTAGGTGTTGGAATGCCATACTGTTCCATTGTTGGTACTTCCTCTGTGCCACCTTCATGATACTCTGTCAAATCTGAAATATTGAACATAGGGGAAATGTTGACTCCATCCAGCAACTCTACCTCATATGCATTCCCTTAATCATGTCTCTTCAAAATTTTACAAGGACCAAATTTCTTCATCTTCAATTTGTTATAGGTTCCCACTGGAAACCTTTCTTTCCTCAGGTGGACCATCACTTCATCACCAATCTGAAACTCCGTATACCTCCTCTTCTGATCTACCTTAGTCTTATACTGCATATTCATCTTGTTAATATGTTCTCTTACCTTCTCATGTATATTCTTGATGTGCTCTACAAAGTCTTTGGCTTCAGCACTTGTCTTCTTCTCTTGGTCCATCTTTCTCAATTCTGGAGCGGTCCTGGGATTGTCTCCATACACAATCTAGAATGGCGATCTACTAGTGCTTCTATTGACAGAATTGTTGTAAGAAAATTTTTCCTGGGGTAAGATCAAGTCCCATCCCTTCGGTTTATCTCCTACCAAGCATCTAAGCAGTTTACCCAAACTTCTATTCACAACCTCAGTCTGCCTATCAGTTTGTGGATGGTGTGCAAAACTAAACTTCAACTCTGTTTTCAACTTCTTCCACAAGGTCCTCCAAAAGTACCCAACAAATTTTGTGTCACGATCTAAGACTATAATCTTTGGAAAACCATGTAGCCTCACCACCTCTCTGAAGATCAATTCAGCAATGTGGACTGCATCATGGGTCTTCTGGCATGGGATGAAATGTGCCATCTTCGAAAACCTATCAACTACCACAAATACTAAATCATTCCCTCTTTATGTCCTTGGAAAACCAAGAACATAGTCCATACTTATATCCTCCCACGGCCTCTCTAGTACAGGTAAGGGCTGATACAACCCAGTATTCTAGCTCACTCCTTTAGCCATCTAACATACCCTGCAACTCTGCACAAACTTCTTCACATCTTGTGATAACTGAGGCCAATAATAATGCTCACTGATAATAGAAATGGTCTTATCCTGACCAAAATGTCCTGTCATTCCTCCACTGTGCTTCTCCTTTATCAGGTTCTCCCTCATGGAACTCCTCGAAATACACAATTGGCTTCCCTTAAACAACATGCCATCCTGGATTATGAGATCCAGCCATTTCATCCTGTCAGCTGTAATAGGCTCCTTGCAAGCTTTCCAAGCCTCTGCGAAATTAGGATCTTCAAGGTACAATGTCTTGAGTTCATTGAACCCAACCACTTCAATCTGCATCTCTATCAACAAATGTTTTCCTCCTACTTAAGGCATCTGCAACCCTATTCGACTTGCCACTCCTATGATTTAAAACAAAGGTATAACTCTACAAAAATTCTACCCATTTCATATGCCTCTGATTTAATTTTCCTTGACTACTCAAGTACTGTAATACTTGATGATCAGTATACAAAACAAATTCCTCCGATAGCAGATAATTTCTCCATTTCTTTAATGCTTGAACTATTACATGAAATTCTTGATCATATACATAATACTTTCTTTTTACATCATTTGACTTTTCACTGAAATGGGCAATGGGCTTACCTTCTTGACTCATCACTGCTCCAATGGCACAACCACTAGCATCACAATCCACCTGAAACACCTTATTGAAATCTGGGAGGGCTAAAACTGGTTGCTATGTCACCTTCTGCTTCAACAAATCAAAACTCTTCGCTGCTCTAGTGCTCCACTTGAACTCTTTTCTATCCCCTCTCATTATTTAAGTTAGGGGTGCATAAATACTACTAAATTTTCTAATGAATTTTATGTAAAAGCTAGCCAAACCATGGAAAGATCTCACCTCAGTAGCAGTTCTTAGGGTAGGTCATTCTAGAATAGCCTTCACCTTCTTTGGGTCCATCTTGAGACCTTTTTCCGAGACAACAAACCCCAAGTACACTAACTCCTTCTTCACAAAGCTACACTTCTTTAGATTAATCAACAATTTCTATTCTCTCAAATTTTCAAAGACTCTACGAATATGCATCAAATGCTCACCCAGGGACTTACTGAATATTAAAATATCATCTAAGTACACAATAACAAAATTTCCTAGAAACTCTTTCAATACCTCGTTCATGAGCCGCATGAATGTGCTCGGTGCATTGGTTAGCCCAAAGGGCATGACTAACCACTCGAATATGCCCTCCTTGGTCTTGAAGGAAGTCTTCCATTCATCACCCTCTCGAATCTGGATCTGGTGATATCCGCTCTTTAGATCAATTTTCGTGAAGTATTGTTCTCCACTCAAACAGTCCATCAGGTCATCCATCCTTGGGAGGGGAAATCTATACTTGATTATTATCTTATTTATGGCCCGAGAGCCTATACACATCCTCCATTCCCCATCCTTCTTCGGTGCTAGTACTATAGGTATTGCATATGGGCTCAGACTCTCTCGAATCAAACCCTTTCTCAACAACTCCTAAACCTATATGTACAACTCCTCATTTTCTGCAAGAGTCATTCTATGAGCTGCCTTATTTGGCAAACTGGCTCCAGGGATCAAGTCAATTTGATGACTGATCTTCCTCACTAGTGGTAAACCCTTAGGTACGTTATCAGAAATAATCTCCTGAAACTCATCTAATAGTCCATAAACTTCTACTGGCACTTTCTTACTATCTTCCTTATCCATTCTAGGAATCAATGCATAACACATACGCCCATGCTTCATACCTTCTAAAAATTTCCTTCCATCATCAAAACAAATTCTAGCACTATTGCATACCTTTTCTCCATCCTTCTTCAAGGGTTTCAACTTATGGCGGGCTCCATCCTTCATCAAGGAATAAGTATTTGCATGGCCATCATGTACAACATGCCTATCAAACTTCCACAGCCTCCTTAACAACATGTGACACGCATCCATGGGGATGATATCATAGAGTACCTCATCATGATAGCTTCCGATCTTGAACTTCACCAGGCACTGCTCATTGACTAGAACTTTGTGGTCTTTCTGCAACTAGGCAATCCAATATGGATGTGGATGTCTTTCCCTTTTCAGCTTCAACTTCGTAACCATCTCTTCTGACACCAGATTATTGGTGCTCCCACTATCAATAATGACATCACAACATTTGTCTTCACACTTGCACCTTGTGCAAAATAGATTCTTCCTTTGTTCTGATTCCTTCTCTTCAGTCACGAGGGCTCTTCTAACCACTAGGGATTCTCCCCTTTCCAGATCATCTGAATGCTTAGATTGAGCCTCTTCATCTGCATGTGCAACCCTTCCACCACCTTCTGGCCTTTTGTCTGTCCTTCCTTGGTGTTGCAGAAATTCATAGGCTCAATGCCCTTCTTCACCACAATGGAAACAAGTTCCTCTAAAACCAACTCTTCTGGGTCCTGGCCTAGATCTTCCTCATCCTCTACCTCTTTTATCACCACTATTTTGATCAGGAGGGTGGTAGAAGTTATCATTCTTCTGGCTTCAATTGGTACCCACATCTTCGTTTTTCCTTTCATCCTCATTTCGACTTCCAGAAGATCTTCCACTACCCCTTCCACTTTGACCTCCTTGTCCTTTTTTCTTGCTGTCAAATATTTTGTTCAACTTTTCCTCAACTTTTAGAGAAAATTGGTATGTATCCTCAATGGTGGTCATTCTGACCAGGGTTAGCTCCTCTTGAATGCTCGGTCATAACCCATTAAGATGATGGGATACCTTTTCCTTGTTGGCCCCTACATGGCCTGTTCTGATGATCATCTTATGAAAATATTATGTGTATTCTTTCACAGATCTACTTCCTTGCTTCAACCCTTGCAATTTCTTCAGCATATCTAACTCATAGTCCACTGGTATGAACTGCTTCTTTTGTTTCTCCACCATGTGATCCCAACTGTTGATCTTTCCTTTTCCTCTTTGATTTCTCTCTAACTGAACCTCTTTCCACCAAATATTGGCATGGCCTTTCAGCTCTATTTTTGCAAACTTAACCCGATCTGGGTCCTCTACTTCTTCATACTCAAAATACTCTTCTAGCTCATTGAGTGAGTCAATCAACTCTTCTGGGTTCAAACTTCTAGAATAACTGGGGACTTCCATTTTGGGTCTTTTCCTGATCTTCGAAATGGCCCTAATCAACTGTATTTGATCTTGATCAATCACTTCTTCTTCCTCTTCTACATTTGTATCTTCCACCTCTTCTTCATCTTTGCTTTCTCCTCTCCTTCCCAAGTCTAACCCTCTTCTCATTTGTTCCTGCAATGCATCAATTTGTCTCTGGAGGGCTCTGAAACCCTCAGTCACAAATGGGTCTCTTCCACCAGCATTTCTGCCACCTCTGGCACCACCACGCCTACCAGGCATCACTCTTGGAGGCATCTTGAATATATCAAACCCAAAACCATGATCCTGGTGCAAACTACCTCATGATCGACAATCTGTCCACAAGCTCAAAAAAACCCGCTCTGATACCACCTGACGAGGGAGCAAACCTGAGACATAAAAATAATGCACACAACTAGAAAACTTTATTATTATTCAATAATGGAAATCTTACATGTAGAGGATCCCAAATCCTCAAGCTCTGCGATACATGCAAGCTACAAAAGTTTCAGAAAAATTACATAAATTATAGAAAATCCCCTTTCACAGCATGTGAACTCTTTTCCCCAAAAAGCTACCAAAAAATTAGAAATCTCACCCATAAATAGAGCTCCTTTCCAATTTGGAGCCAAAACAACATTCAAATTTGAGCATTGATGGTTTGGAACCCAAATTACAATTTGAAATTCACATTTGAATTCACATTTGAAAATTAGCACATTTCTAAAAAATGCACCAACTTCCGGAAGCCATAACTTTTAATCCGACCGTCAGATTTTCAATGATAATACCTTTTTGGAAAACTCTCGAAAAGACGATTTGGTGCTTCTCATAGATTTTCAAGCCCATTTGGGGCCTCTAAGGGCCTCAAATTTGGTTTCAAATATTTTAATAGCTAAAGGGGTATCCAAAAATGCAAAAACATCTAAGAAACAACCAACAGAAAATTAAAATCTTTCTTTTTTTGGGTGATGTAGGATTGCCCTCACACCACTGGATGCTCTTGCATCAAGTTGGTATCATTAACTCATCTTTGCAGGTACAAATGTCTCAACTCATTAGTTCTTTAATTTGTATATTACTACCTCCTATTTTCTTTATACTCTTGTAGAGAAATAAATTTTTGGGTTATCTTTATAAAAATCCACTTGGGTTGGAAATACAACTGACAACTTTAATCTTTATGACCCATTTTCACCAGTTCTAGAGAATTACGAGTGATGAATTTTAGATTTGCACATACAAAATGTAGTTCTAAATATTGTCATCCATGTAGGACATAATAGGCCTTTGAACTCATCAAGCAAAAAGCCAAAAGCATGAAGAGATTCTGTACAAAATGCTCACTCTGCAAATAATGATCCAGAAAGAGGGTGAAGGTGACTTGGACTGTAGTGTAAGAGAGCATGAGTGGATAGTTGTCTTGGTTGACACGAACACTCACAAAATGGGTGCCCAAAGGCTCCAGAACAATGAAGTTTCTTTTTGCATTTCTTCCATCTATGTCCACACTAAACCATTTATGCTAGTCAGTTTGAACCTTCCTTCACCTTTTAACTTTATGTTGCAGATTGAACTTGACTTAATTATATAATTGCTCCCCTAAACATTAGATTGTATTTCAGGAGAGGAAGCATGTTCAGGTCTGGATAGACATATGTTAAATGAATTGAAAGGGAATGATATTATTTGAGTTAGGATCAAGCTTACATTCTCCATTTGTTGATATGTATTTTATTCTATTCCCGGTGAATTTTTGATTCATGTATCTCATATAAGTAAAGGAATAATGATGTTGTTGAAATGATAAAAAATGGGAATTGGGAAATTATGTATCCAAGTGAATAAACAGTTAATCTAGAAAAGAGGTGAAACAAACTTTTATTCAACATCAATCACCCTCTTAGGATGTGTTGTTAGTATATGCTTATTAATTCTTTCTCCATTTCATTTAAGTGGGTGGTAGTTGATGAAGAATTGAGTGCAATAGATGCCTCGATAATGATAACTCTCAACTTGTTAAATATATATTAATATTTAATATATGTATGCTAGTATAGAAAGCATGGATATACCCAATAAAATTGCCTAATTAAAGGAATCATAACAAGTGTCGTGATCTATAACAAAATAACTAACCTTAACGTCTATATCGATGTCATAAATATTTTTTATGCATTTTCCCCAACTTTAATAAATAGGAAATTTAATGTCCATCCACTCTTTCTTCTAATAGTAATGATGTATTCTCTACAAGCACAAAATGTGCTACTAGCAACAGTTTCTAGTTTTGATTGTGTAAGCAATTTTTGCATCAACATTTCCAATCCAAAACATTGATGTAAAAACTACTTACACAATAAAAAATAGAATGATTTTCTCTATGGATCATAGAAATCTACTATTGTTAATTGATCTACTAACTTTTGATCTTTAATTTTTATTTCTAAAATGAATTATGTTAGATCAAAGTATTTAGAAAAGAGATTTAATTTCAATAAAATAATTATTAAAAAGTGTCTTCATATAAATTTATATGGCAATAAGAAATTGACACTATAGTTAATCTTGCATGATGGTTTCTTAATAATATTAGAGAAGATGAATCAATGTCTTTTTTAGTGAATTTTTTCTTTATTTGTTTATATAACTATATTGAGAGGTGTTTTAGTGGCAAAATATCATGTCTTGATTGTCTACATAAAAACTAAAATTTTGTATGTATTAAAAATAAAAAGTTAATATTATATCTCTATGTTTCCTAGATATAGATGTAGTTAAAATATCTATACTAGTCCAATAATTTTTAATATTTTAGACAATTGATCATAAGTAAAATTTATAATTCTTATTATAAAACGATTCAATTTCTTTTTAACATTCTTCATTATTTTCCATAAATATTTAATGTTTGAAAATATTAAAAGCTAATAGTTGAAGTTTGAAAGATATCATTGTTGAAGTACTTATGTCACAAATCTAATAAAAAATAGATCATAAATTTTATTTCATTGATGTGTAAATAGCTATTATTTAGATAAATATATTTAAGATAAAAAATAATAATATGAAACTATATTTAGCTGATAGGCTACATATAGTGTGAGATTTTAACCTGAAACAAGTCTCAAGCTTCTAAACAAGTCCCTCTACAAACCACTATTGAGAACATTCTATTTCCATTTGTAGTGTTTTTTGTCAATTTGACGGCAACTTTCTTTTTCCATTTGCATTGTTTATGTTTTAAATCTGTATGCAAATATCCAGCCACATGCAACTAGAATTTACAGCACATCCATGCACAAACATGCAGTCTCTAACATATTAACATATATATAGTTGGCCTAATTGTGAACCTCCTTTAAATGCAAGTGCTAATTTTATTTACTTAATGATTACTTTATTTTACCTTAGAATTATTTTATTTACTAGATTATATATCTTGCATACATCTATTAAGAAATGATCATAAATACTAAAATTAATTTTATTTTATTTTACAATTAATTTTGTTTTTAATCTAATTTTATTTTTACCTTTTAAAATATCATTGTTTATTTTTTGATAATGCTTTTGTTTTCTATTTACTTTTAAAAATATAATAAATTAAATTATTACATATACAATATATATTTTAATATTTTGATTCTGTTTTATTATATAACTATTTTGTATTTAAAATTCAATTAAAAGAAAATTTTATCAACTACTGGGGAAAAAAAAAAAAAATGACTTATAAATATACTCTAATAAATCAATTCCCCTACCTATAACAAATTAACTAAGACATTGACTTTTATATAGAAATACTTATAATTAAATTATTCAAAAAACAAAAAAAAAATCAATTAAAAATTCTGATAGCTAACCCTCCCTAGCAAGTTGGAAGGATAGTTAGTGAGTCAAAGTCCTGTGTGTATACGTCAGGAATCTTCTAATAATACCTACTGCCTTTGTTTTTTAATTAACAAGAGAAAAAAATAGCTAATGCCTGCAGCCACACAGCAATACAGCTACTACATTTGTAATGGGATTTTATGCCAATAAAAAAGATTTTCAATAATGTAATTCCATAAAAGGCAAACCAAAGAAAGATTTAAGTCCAACAGTAATATTAGAAGTAAGTTATATTCAATTAGAAAAGCTACTAAAGTACCTTGAGAGCTCCTCCAGAGAGCACAAGGAATCCCATATTTCCCAAAATGAACAAAAGAAACTGCAGAATCCAGGTTATATAATACATCTTCCTTCCTGCA
Source organism: Sequoia sempervirens (assembly GCA_007258455.2). Lineage (NCBI taxonomy): Eukaryota > Viridiplantae > Streptophyta > Pinopsida > Cupressales > Cupressaceae > Sequoia > Sequoia sempervirens. Next base: position 58,729,405 of record VDFB02058242.1, read on the forward strand.
ATACAAAATTCCAAGCATATATTTCTCAAAAAAAACTATTTGAAATTGACTACTGAACATCTAATTTAGATTCAAGTGATTGAACATATTGAAGTGCCCACAGTGACACTTACCAAAAGCAAATCCCATCAGGTCTCTGTATCTAATGAATCTTCTTCCATCTATTATATGCAGCTTTGAAAGCAACCAATTTGCATAGACTGATATAACAGCCAGAACAACCATGGAGAGTGGCCCCCACACCCATCCCAAGGGCTTCATGATAAGATCTGAGAATCCCAGAATATACCCATTGTTGAAACTCACAGCAAGCAGAAGACCCAACTGGTACCATGGATTAAAACACAGTTTTCCAATATATAATTAGTAATTTTCAAAGACAATTCTTTCTTTTTTACACCATCTTCTTGCAATACAACAGTCAAATTTACAGTTCTTGAAACCTCAGAATAATTCTGTATTGTTTTTCGATTCGATTGTATACAAATTTTTTAGCATCCTTTTGGATCACACAATCCAATCCAGAAACAATACAGAAAGTGTGTAGAAAGTGTGATCCGAAATGTTGGTGTTAAAAACTTTTTACACAATCGAATCCAGAAATAATATAGAATTACATTATGGATTGTGAAAACTTGATATCATTAATCTCAGAATAAGACAACCAAAAAAAACTTGGGTACCTTATTTCCAAACTAAAGATCCAGATCTTAACCAATCTACTATACAACTAAACATATTTTTCATATTTTTTTGGTCAAAAAGACAATTTTGGCCTATAAATTATATGAAACCACAATATTAGTAATGATGCCCACCATGACCAATTCTGTGTGCACTCTTTGGCTGGTCGTCCTGCAGCTGCTCCTGCATCACCGATGAGGGCTCATCTATATGAAAGTGAGAACCATTGCCATGATTGGATACAGAGCCAGCAGAATCTTTAACACCCATTTCAGTATCAGAAACATTCTTGGCCATGACTTCTCCCTATCAGAAACACAAATATATATCCAATAAAATCAAGCTAACCAGCTCATCACAAGCTCAATTAACTTCTGTTATCATTACAGCAGTTTCATGACAATTTAAGACAAAAAGGACAGCTATTCATATGAGTATAAAAGGATTTAATATGGGATATTATAATGATTTGTATTTAACCAGACCATATTCATGTGATCACATTAATTACTGTGCTTGATTAAACTCATTCGGAGCTATGGTGGGCTTATTTTTTTCTACAAGAAATTTATTTAATCCCTTGTGCTTCCCTTGTCAATATTAATAACAACCAGAGGCTTTGAAATGAGTTTCTGCATGCCTAAGTAGAAGCCTAGAAAAGTAGAGTTATCTTAGTTAAAAAATTGGCTGCCATGTTTTTATGAGATCCAAAAATATCATGTGAGATTCTGTACCAATATAATAATTAGATAACTGAAGTTTGGAAAAAAGGTTAAGTGGACAAAAGTTTTCCAACCTATTCGGATAAATGTGATGGGTCTATTCCTATTTTTTTTAAAGGAATCTCAGTAAGTGGATCTCCATGTGGGTCTCCATGATTTGTCAGGGATAATCCAGGAGCATTATACTTATGGAGTTCAATCAAAGTATGTATTCAATGATGGCGATTTTTTTAATAGCTTTGGATAGTTGGAAACTTGGAACAGTAGCTTCAACGAAAAAGTATTTTCACATGTATAGATTTGATCTTTTTATTTTATGAATGGGTGTCACTTTCTATTAATATAAAATAAAATATATGTGATAGAATTTGAGTTGTAAAGAATAAGTGAGATTATTATGAAGTGTGAATTTGGTTAAATGATAGATATTTTTAAGCTCGTCCAATGATTAAGACATACAAAGGATGTTTAATATGATAAGAAATCATGATTTAGTTTGAAAGTATTTAATGTAATGGATGTAATTATCTAGGAGAAAACATGCTCTTTTAATTGTACATGTGCATTTTTTTTATATGCATTTTCACATACTTTTTGTATGAAAACTAAGTTGTTTTATTCTCTAAATGCTTTATGCATGCGTTGTATTTGTATAATAATATTATTTTTTAATAGTGATTAAGATCTTTGTGTCATAATACAATTGCTTGATGATGTTTAATGATTTAACCAACTCAAGAGTTTTTGTCTTTTCAGGAACACTGATTTTAGATTTTGTGTTGGTTTGTTGCAAGTTCTTAAAACTGTAATATATTTGAGCTATAATTGTGTTTGGAAGTATCTATTTTTTTCCTTTTTAGCTGCTGCTACAATAGTCCTTCAAGTCAGTCCTGTCACAAGCATGGGAGATTGGAGGTCCAAAGTCAATTTTGAGCTATAGAGTGAGCTGGTTTGTTTCTCATTCTTTTTTTTCCTTAGAAAAAAAAAAATAATTATTAAATAGTTTAATAGAATGGGATTATATATATTATTTAGAGTTTATATAAATGAAAAAATTATATATAATAATTTGAGTTGATTATTATATAGTTTTATATTTAAAAAAAAAAAATTAGTATATTTGTCTTAGATAAATTTATGTTTTTGATAATATAAGTAGCAAAAAGGTTGTTGAATCCTTAACATAAAAGGTCTCCAAGGCAGATTAGAAATAATCCACAATTCAAAAACATCACGTTAACAACACTTAATGGGAATAATTCAGACTAAACAAAAACAAAACAGAAACATAGAGCATGAGACTAACTAAACATCTAACCCCAATCCTCCTTGAGGAACTTGAAAAGTTCTTTATGGTCATCACTAGTGCTAACTCCCATCTTACTTCCATGGAATTTGAGATTTTCATCTAGCAAGTTACAAAGAGTGGTCGTCAAGTGATTAATTACTTTAAAACAAAAGTGAGAGATAACTCTCATCTTCCCTTTAAGGTCTTCAACTTTAGTCTCAAAGGCAACAACTTTAGCAACAATGGATTGCACTTGGAGCAATCTTCTTTAGCAGGTTGAACATCAGGGGTGGTGTCAAAATTCTTTGAGTTCGAGAGAAGAACATTCATCTCTAGGAATAGGCATGGAATCTTTATCAACATCCACCTCATCATCATCTTCATCCTTGTTTTATTCCTTCCTCTTTCTCCTCCATAGCCATAGTCATTAGAAATTTCATCAATATTGAAATTGGGGGTCATGCAAATAGCAAGCCTATTAGACTTCCTAATGTTCAACTTGGGGCTCTTTGTCTTATTCATAGTATCAAACATAATTTTAGTAGTCTCTTCCCTGTCATATGAGTTATCTTTAACATACTCCTCCTTCCCTTTTGTATTAGCTTCATCCATAAATAATTGGACAAATACTTTCTTTTTCTTTTTTATTTATGGGATTTTTGGTTGTCCTTGCATGGTCCCACTTCCCTGAAGAAGGGTTTTTTATAGGGCTAATTTGTAGATCACAAAGGCTCACAATATCAATCTTTTGGGATGAACAGTGGGGTTTTGGGGGATTTTGATTGAGGGTAGGTTTAGCCTCATCTAGGGAGGAAACAAGGTTGAATTTTGTGTGGTAGCAAGTTTATTCTTTCATTTGTAGGGAGGTGTCATAGATTTCCCCATGGAGGAATCAAAATTGTTCTTTTCAAGGGGACTAATAGGCGAGGAGTCTTCAATTAGGTAAACTCTTATGGGTTTTTGTGAGAAAAGGGCTAGGTGGAAATGATAGAGGGGGAAAATAAGACCTTGGTGAAGTGGGATAGTGGGTCTATCAAGGTTTCTAGTAGCCAAGTCAATGGCTTCCTTCATAGAGGAATCTAGAAAGGATAGATGATACAAAGGAAATATGGTGAGAGTTTTATTTTTGAAGTGGTTTAAAAGGGGAAAATAGTAAAGTAAAAACACATGAACCTTCCTTCTAGTGTAACATACTTCATAAGTAGATTACATACCTTACCTCATGATTGTGGAAGCTTCACTCTACCAAACCCACCCTAAAGTTCCACCAAAATCTCATCCTCTTTGAAGAAGAGGTTCATGATTTCATTATCTAGTACTTTGTTGTGCCCCTTCATCTTTTCCCCTTTACATGAAATTCTATTTTCCTAGGTGATAACCTCCTCAAAAATTTCAAAGGAAATACCACTCATCCTCAGTCAACACTTATTCCAAGAACTAACAAATTAGATGGACAAATTTTCATCATGCCCATTAAGGCATTCAAGGAATGGGGTAATTCCCACTTCCATACATATGTGCCAAAGAAGGGGATCATTTTTGAACTCATCACAAAAGCCTAGTTTATTTGTAACCCTATCACCACCCACGGTAAAAATATCCAAGTGGCAACACTGTAAACTAATTTTTTTGAGGATACCACTATACCAACATGAATTTTAGGCACAAGAAATGAGTGTCATTTCCCTATTATTTGCTAGTGTTGATGGACTGTGGGATTAAAGAGCATAGGAAGAATCCCAAAAACCCTGACCTATATTTGGGGTTGATTATTTTGATTTATGAACATGTTAAAGCTCATGATGTCCAAAAAACTCTAGTTACTCCAAAGGATATTTCTGCTAAAGCTAGGGAGGGTTATGAAACTGAGGCGGGTGAGGAAAGGGCTTCTAAGAAACTGAGGAAGAGGAGGCTTATTTTAAATAAATATTCTAAGTCAGATAGAGATGATGATGTTTACTATGTCCCAGATTTGTATGCCTCTTTGGAGGAGGGTCGTAAATCCCCTGTTTAGGGTAAATCTAGGAAAAGGAAAATGGATGAGGAAGCTGGTTACACGAGTTGCAATGATGATGTGGAAGTGATTGTTCCTTCTAAGGGGGGAAAATAAAAAAATGATCTTTATAGGGAAGCTTCTTCTCCTCCCCCCGCATCTCGACTTGTGTAGGAACCTAAGGAGGGAAGTCAGAAGAGAAGGGTTTTGAAACCTAGTCAACACCTGGAGAAGAATGTCCCTCTCTCTATGGCTAGTGGCTTCCATGGTGAGGATGTTCTAAGTGTTGTTATTGGGTTGCTGAAGCAAGAGAAGGTTAGAGTTGTGGGTGGTGAATAGGCCTACGAGAGCTAAGAAAGCAGATGCGAAGAGGATTTAGAAGAGGATGGTCGTTGCAGAGAAAAATGCCAATTCCATTCATATGATGAAGTCTCCTGTCACTGTTGGTAAAGGTAAGGATGCTTCTGATGATAAGGTTCATGAGAGTTCTTTTGAAGAGGATGTTGTTGTGGGAAATCGCATTGAAAATTTTGATAGGGAGGATCTTTTTGATGTGTTGGGATCGACCCATGACAGTTCCAATGTGCTTTTTAAACTATTTAAATGGTTCTTTCATGAGATCAATAGGACTAATGTTCATATTAGAATTATTGCTTGCAAGGCTGAGGACCCTTCGATCCAAATCCAAATTGATAATTTAATTTCTAGTCTCAATATTGTTGCTAATACTGTGGTAGAGGAAACTGTCAATCTAAAACAGAGTATGGAGGGAAGAATGTTATCCCTTGAGGAGAAAATTGACAAAATTTGGAATGTGGTTACGAAGAGTGGATAAGCTCCTAAAGTCTTGACTAGGGCAGACTCTACGATGGATTTCTCCCCTAATAAGAGAAAGGAATTTTTGTCTGTTGATGTTATGGCTGCTGAAGGTAAGCTAACGAGGGAGGATTATGTTGTTGTTAAGGGTGATGCTAAAGGTTCTATTTTAAGTTGTGAGGTAAAAACTGGTGGGCCTAGGGTTAGGACTATAAATAGATTGAAAAATTAGACTAGGGCCTCAAGTATTGAGGTTTCTGATATTGGGGTTAAGGGATAGAAGCTTGATGCTAGTGAGATGGAAATTGTTGAAATTTTGAACAATATGTAGTGGTGTTTGCTAGTTTTTGGCTGCTTTTTGGCTAGTGGTTTGCTGACTTTGGGTTGATGGTTTTTTAATGTTGTTCCCCTTTTTATTCAGATGTTCCTTTTTGTAAAGGGTTCTGGTCCCCTTCAAAACCCATTTTTTACCTCTAATCAAAACATGATTGCCAAAGCAATTTAATAACTTAGCTCCACGATGGGTGAAGGAGGAGTGAGAGTGGGCAGGAATGGAAGTGGAAGCGGTTTTTTGAAATCCTCTAAGGATGGAGAGAATGCAAATGAAGACCTGGATGTTGATTTGGGTGTGGTAGAGGCTTGTTGGGTCTTTGTTTTCATGTTGGTTGTCATTCTCTCCTCTCTGCCTGAGGTTGTGGGGTTTGGTTCCCCTTTTTCTCTTGAAAATGTGGCTATGGAGGCGGTGGAGGGCTGGCTTTGTGGTTTCCTATGTTCTAGTGTTGTCTCTTTGGGAGGTTGTTTCTTTCAGGCTACTATGGTGAGTGATACCTTCTGCACAGTTCTTCCTTGGTAGGTGGTTCCTCTTATGATCAGGATTACCTCTCTCTTTGGAGCTTTTTTGTTGCTCTTTTTGAGCTTTGTGTCTCTTTCTATTGCTAGGGATCTCCTCTCTTGTTTTGTAGGGGTGCTTTTTCTCTTGGGCTTGGTCATTGCTTGCCTTGCCTTTTATATTGTTTATGAGGTCCCTGTTGAGATTCAAGATCTTTGGGTGGTTTTGGAAGTTGGCTTTGACTCCTTTTGGTCAATGAGGGTTATATCTTTGAAGGTGTTTAAAATCTGCTAGGCTCTGTTGTGTGGGTTGGTCTTTGTTTTGGAGGTAGCCCTGCTTTTTTCTAGTAATAGTGTTTTTCTAGAGGGTAAAGGTTATCCCCTTAGAGTTTGGGTTGTTTGGTACCCCTTTTGCTTTATTATGTTCTCTAAGTGTAAGGGATTTGCGTTTATTTTTGAGTTTATTTATCTTTTGTCCTATGTTTATGTTTTCTTGGCTAGGAGGTTTCCAAAGACCTTTTTCAAGACCCAGTTATTCATAAAGTTGGAGGTTGTCTCTACTTCTTTTGTGTTGAAGCAGAGTGGTTCAAAAGAGTTTCTACTACTGGAGTTGTCCATGGATATTTTGGTTTCTCTAGCTTCTTCTTTCTTGCTATAGGTTGGATGGTATTCTAAGTTTCTCTTTATGTCCTTGCAAGCTGAGCCCCCTTAAATTTTTAAGCTTATGGCCCTATTGTTTATTTTTGAGTCTTGCTATTTGCAAGTGTTGGTCTCTTACTAGGTTTTTCCAAAAGGTGGTACAACTGCTTTAACTGTCGTTGCAATCGCCTTCTTCTCAGATCCTATGGAGGTGGATTCAACTCCTATGGAGGTGGAGTTGGGAGGTGGTTATCTTTGGCTTCCTCAGTTGCTAATCCTTTTGAGGTGGATGCTTCTCCTATGGAGGTAGAGGTTGAGGGTGATAGAGTTTTTAGGTGGTAGTGGACTTGTTGGTCATGATATTCTCTCCAATAAAGGGGATCTCCCTCCTTTTGAGGTGGATTTGGAGTTGGCTTTCTAGTTCTATCGGTGGCTTTCTCTCTAGTGGTCCATTGTGCTCTCTAACTCCCCTATTGAGGTGGGATTGTTGGAGTTGATGGTATTTTATCTTAGGAGTTTGATGGTGTCCTACACCATTAAGCAGGTTATCTTTCTTGGCTTACTGGTGTCATCCATGAGCGGTTGGTTTGTTGATGCCTGGCAGATGTAGGCAGATTCTTTGTGTATCTAAGGGTTTCTGGTCCTGGTTAAAACTAGGTTGTAAAAGGGTTTCAAGCCCTTGCTTGTTTATTTTATGTAGCCTATGTAGTCATGATTATCTTTTAGAGGTTGTTGTTGGGTTGTTGTTGGTTTGTGGTTTATCTTATTTGCAGCTTGATTTTCTTTGTTAGGTTGATGGTTCCCTTCAAAACCGTTATGTACTGGGTTTTGGGTCCCATCAAAACCTGTTTACACCTAATCAAAAACATGATTTCCAAAGAAAGAAAGAAATTTAATTTCTTAATTTAAAATGGAAATTACTACAGATAGGTGTAATTCACACCTTGCAAGGGGATTTATTACAAGAGTAAGAAAATAAATGAAGATATGTTCTAAAGTAATAAACCTTATTATTTGGCACCATCGAATTTATGAAAAATCCAACCTTCACAAATTCATAGTCTTAAGAAAATATTTGTCATGCGGATTTATAATTAAACATGTGCCATTAGTCATTTTCAAAAGCTCATTCTTAAATATTTGGGAGGAAGCATTAGATATATGTTTAACAACAAAGATAATCATTAGAACCAATTTATGAGAAGCGCCATCATCAAAAATCAATCTCCTAGGAATCATTAAAATATGTTTTCCAATGACACTTTTCCCGATCATAGCCACCTCAAATTTCTTATTCCACATGTCACCTCTAAACCCAAATGGGGATGAGGATTCAAATTCCATGCAAACATGAAAGGATATTTTTCCATACAACTTTATCCTAGTCATCACCACCTTCACCGTTTCTAAATTCTTTGTCCACAACACCTTCAAACCCAAAAGGTGGGGATTCAAAATGGGTTTAGATATTAGAAGAATATACAACATTATATGGGTGGGTGTAGAAAGATGGGGGGCCAAAAAGTGGCCAATCATCTTTTAAATTTTAAAAAAGTCATAACATGAGTGTGTTATAATGTGCTCACATTATGGCTTGGTGTTCCTAATCCTAAGGATTTGTAACACCAAGGCCATAATGTGCTCATGTTATAACGCAAGCACGTTATAGTCAATATAAACAAAAAAAAAATCAACTTTCATTCATTCTGATTTCTGCATTTTCCTACTAGTTTGTGGCCTGCAAACCCTCAAGACCGTGCTCATGTTATAGGATAGCTCATTCTTCACTATTTCTTCACTAAATCTTCATTGAATCTTTGCAAACATGTCTTTACAATACTGGGGAGGTCAAAGAAGTAAGTTTTTTTTTTGTGTGTGAATTTGTAATTAAATAGGTAGATTTAATATATTTTTTATTTAAATTAATTTAATTTTTAAGAAATGATAATGCACAGTCTCCAAATCCTACTAAAATTCCTCTTCAAAATCTTGATTCTCCTCAACCCAAAATCCCTACCAAAGAACAATCCCAACAAACAAATCCAACAATTCCTCAATATCCTCCAAGAACTGAAGAAAAATTAATGGGTTATTGCAAACAAAACAAAAAATTGAGGATATAATTGCAAGGTTGAAAGATCCTACAAGCTCAACCTCACATAGAATCACACTTGCTAATCACTTGAATCAATGTTATCAAATGTCAATTTATTTAGCAAGAAAATAACTAGTTGGTTGAATAAGGGATGAAAGTATAGACAATTTTACGCAGATAAATTATCTTATAAAGAAGTGAAAGATGAAAAAATTACAAAATTTGACTTGTGCTCCCTATTCACAAACCCTAGAATGAATCAACCTTTACACCCTTCAAGAAAGAGGTTCCCTATCCATTGGTGCAACCACCAAGGGATAAAGAACCATTCTTGGTAGAGGTGGTGGATGGTTTTTGACCATCCTCCATGCAACAACAATGAGGTGCCACAATATTTTTTGAGGAAACTCTACTATGATTTTGTCCTCAATAAAATCTCAAACTATTTTGATATGTGAGACTTCCAAGGTAGAGGTGGGGGCTTTGCATAGGATAGGGCAGGGGTATGTCTTGACCTGTAATGACCAACGAGACAAGCAATCACTAGACTAGCATATGAGCATTTGGTTATCCCTTTCGTTGTGAAGGAGAGTGTTGAGGTCGAGACATTGCAATTGATTAGTTCCCTGACCCAAAGCCTCATACAACATGCCAGTCCTGTAATGTAGGGTGAGTTGGACGAGTCTTTGGGTAGTAGAGTTCCACCTCATATTTTTTAGGCTTGTAGGACACCATGTGGTTATGACCCCATGCATAGTCAGGATGTAGGTACATAGGATACATCTACAGCTAATCAAATGGCGATGATAAATGACATCCTTCATGAGGCATTCAACCTTGATAGCCAGGTAAATGTTAGCAAGTTCATTGAATTTAATTTATTAAATTTCATTTTTGAAATTCAATATTAACTAAATTAGTTTAATGATTATAATGAAATTTTAGGGTTAGCATTCATTCTATTTTTAGTGGTCCTCCACCTTCGATTATGCAACATGTACTACAGAGGTATGTAACTAGTAAATAACTATAAATATTACATGTAAATAGCATTGTTATATGAATGGTATTCTTATATCTCATTTTGGATGTTGAATAAGTTAATCTTGGAGCATCGACGACAACACCTCCCAATGGAGGTGGACATCGAAGTTTTACTCAGGTAATATATACTATACATTATATTTTGTAATTGAATAATGTTTAATGACTTGAAGGTTCTAAATAGTTTGTAATTATTCTTTGTACTTTTTATTTAATTTTTTTTCAGGTTGTTATGCACTTCATAATCTATGAATTTTATTTTTTCATGTTGTTGACCTCAAAAAATATAGGCTAGTGGAATCACTAGCTTGTAGCATACCATTTTACTCTTTTCCTCCTAACTGACATCACTAACATACCATTTCAATAATCTATGAATAATTTTATTTTATTTTTAGATGTTGTAAGAAGAAACTCCTCCCAATGTTGATATGTAATGGAGCATGGTGTGTCTACTATAATAGAGAGCTCGATGCCTTTGATGGGGCTATGAGGAAAATTAGTAAATTTCAAATTACATTCATTGGTATAGCTCTTTATTATTGAAAAATAAAATGATTATTCATTTGTAGTTTAATTTCTATCTGATGGTTTCTATAGAACTTTGGAATGCCACCACTTGATAATGTCATTGTTGGCATATGGCTTCTAGTGTTTTCATTGATGGCAACTGAAGTCATCTCCATGGTCCACAGATAAACATCTAGTCATATCAGAAGATAAAGTGAAGTATTGTGTGTTACCAACAGAATACTTAAGAACAAGGTACATCCGTTTAGTTAGTTAATCTATCTTCTTCACTAGATCATCGTTTTGAGTTGTGGATCCTTGTGATTGCTTGTTGAGCATGTACGTTATCTTATTACTGAATCTTATGGTGTTGCATCAATTGTTGTATGAGCTTGGAGGTCCAGTAGGATGTTTTCTATCTATTTGTTCATTGTAGCCGACTCAGTGAATGTGACACGTTGTGGATGTGTAAAGAAAAATTATTTGAAATTTTTTAATGTTCAAATATTTAATTATGGGTCTTAGCTATAGTCTAGCCGACGGTGTTAGATCCACATTGAAAATCCAATTGTAATTTTGGGTCGATAGTTGATAATATTCTCAAGTCTTATTAAGACCGACTTACAATGATTTTATTTCTAGATGCATATATATATAAGAGATTTGATATATCTTTTGTTATGCGGAAAAGAAGTGTGGTGGTGTGTTGTGATCATTAGGAAGAGCGATTAGGTGGTTATGCATAGTTTCACTTGTGCATTAATATTTTTGTAGTGTGAGTTGTGCAGAGCAAAGCAAAATTATTGAATCAGTTAGAAGGACAACGATTATCTATAGAGCTTAATTGGAACTATAATCATGCATTTTGGATGCTATTTAATTAGTTCACTCTTTTGGATCTATTCAAAATCATTGTAGGGTAGTAAGCCCATTCCTTTTGAGTAGTGAGCTCTAGGCAATGAGCCTAAATGCAAATGCATTCCCATTTTATACTTCTCATTTTGGGTTTACTCATAATATATTGTGGATTGGGCATCCACCGTGGTTTTTCCCCTAATAGGGTTTCCACGTAAAAAAATTGGTATTGTGGTGTTGCGATTATTTCCTTTTTTTGAATCATGTCACTTTTGTTGAATGGTTAAGCAAGTTAAATAATAGAATAATAAATTTGATTTTTTGTACAACATTGATTCACCCCCCTCTCAGTGTTACTTGTTTCCAACAATTGGTATCAGATCTAGTTCCTCGAAAGAAGTCTTACAACTTGGGGAGATCTTGGAAGGTGTTTTTCAATGGATACAAGCAGTCTTCAACAATAACTTATGGTTGCCCTTGATGATCTAGATCAGTCAAAATTTGAGAACCAGGAACTACAAGAAAATATTGAGAATGTAGAAAAGTTCATTAAATCACTAAAAGACAAAATCAATGAATCAAGGGAGAAAAGAAAGGAATTATGTGGTCAACTCAAACAGAAGAACACAAGCATGGAAGATGAACAACTTAATCTGGCTTTGAAAGAGAAAACAAAAGAATGTGAATTTTTTTCCAAAGAGAATGTTGTCTTGAAGCATGAGATGGAATCTATCATGATGAGAATGACCAAGGAGATTGAGGATAGAAAGAAGAATGAAGAGAAGCTTGCACAATCCTTAAAAGAAAATTTGAACAATGTAGCTGATTAGATAAGGAATTGGAGCAATCCAAGAACAATGAAGAAGTACTTGAAAAGCAGCTTGATGATCTCATAAATGAACTTGCTACTACAAATGAGTATAAGGAGAAATTCAAAGCAAGCTTAGCCAAACTTGATGAATTGATCAAAGGACAGAGGACTAATGGTGACAGACAAGGTCTTGGATATGAAGAAGGGGAAAGTTTTGGATCTGGACAAAGGAACTCTAGACAAAGGAATTCTGGACAAGGAGGATTCAGACAAGGAAGATAGATGGAAGGAGGCAAAAGAAATCTGGTAAGGCAACCAAATGCTCAAAGACTTAATGGGTATTGTTATGTCTACAAAAAAAATGGTCATATGGCTTCTTAGTGTAGAGGTAGGGTGAATACAAGTGGACCATCATTCTCAGGTCAGTGTTTTAACTGCTATAAGTATGGTCACAAATCAAGTGAATGCAAAATTGTGATGAAAAACTTTCGTAGAGATGTCAGATGCTATGCATGCAATAGACTTAGACATATTGCTAATCAATGCAGATCTAGTCAAAGTTAGTGGAATAGTTGGTCTGGACAGGGAAGTGTTGTGTGCTACAATTGCAACAAATTTGGCCACATTGCTAGATTATTTTGGAACAAAAGAGGTTCGGTAAATCAGAACATACAACAGGATGTTAAAGGAAAAGGAAAAGTTACTACTAATGTCATCAGAAAACAAATGTAGAAGAAATGGGTAAAGAAGAATCCCTCTATAGAAGGAAATGGACCTGCACTAGAAGCAACTTCTAGTAATTCTTAGGGAATTAATTTTAGGTCTCTTGCTTAGGGGGAGCTATCAAGAAAAACTCTTAAACCCCCTCTGGAAAGTGAGTGATACTAGAATCCAAATATGTCTAGTAGGAGAGTTGATGCTTTTCAAATGTTGTTTGACCAGTTAGAAGCATTAGTGAAGCATATTGGAGATCTGCATAAGAGTCATCTACCTCTGTACCTAAAAGGAAGGAAATTAGATGAATTAGGGAGAGGGCATTTATTGCAAAATAAAGAAGTTAGGTATGTGGACAATAAAAGGAATGACTTCAACCCTCATTTTTCATATTGTGTTTAAAGAAAAGCAGTTTGGAGAGATCTGAAGTGATCATTGTGAATTTGTGGAGAGACTGAAGCATAAAGGAGGATTTGTAATCAAATTTCATCTTCATCCTTGAAAGGTACTTATTGAAAACCTGTAAATTTGTCTAATTGCAATCATGTCTACTCCTTTGGTAGTCGAAGTTAAGGATAGGCTGCATCCAAATTTCAAATGGCATCTGTATAAGTCCATAGATACATAACCCTTAGGTTCATTTTCATCGGTGTCGTACGGAGTCCTGCATATTGAGGATATTAGGGCTTATCTGCATGCAAACATTGAAGATTTGGGAACCTCTCATTTGATTAATTTTTACTCTCATCATATAATTCAAGAAGACTATTCTATGAAACTAGAATTCAAAACCCTAGAAGATAAGAAATTTATGCAATTTGCGAAATTCCCTGTATTTGAAGAAGATGAGTGGGTTTGATATTTGTTGAGCCATGTCCATGATGAATTCATGTGGTTGGATGTGCCATTCAAAATCACAAAAGAAGCTATATGTGCAGTTACTAGATTAAATTCCACTGATAAGCTTCCAATTTTGAAATATGTAAAGAATGATAAGGTTATTGATGCAACAGGCTCAAAATGGGATAGAAGAGAAATGACGATAGACGATATTCCTGCAATGGATGTAAAATTTGCATCAATGGTTATCGGCTATAAGATTTATCACTCAAGCTAGGAGAATTCAGTAACTAGCACAACTATCTACACAACATATGAAATGGTCAAACAAAATACAGACTATGATTTATGTGAACTGCTTACAAGCCAGTTATTGGAGAATTTGGGTAAAATCAAGAAGGATAAGAAGAACATATTCAAATATGGTAACCTATTGATATGTTTATTTTTCTACTTCTTGGGTGAGATACCAGGAGTTGGTAAAGTTCAATGGTGTAATGATATGTTGGTAGCTATTCAGATATGGAATAAGTTATGTGAATTGGGTGATCTTCAAACCTACAATGCAATCTTTGGGGATACTTTAAAAAATTTCAAAATTGATGCATGCCAAAGAAAGAATTATTGCTTCAATAGTGGAATAGTACTAGAAACTATTTGCTTCATGGTAGACATTGACCAGTGCCATATGGAAGTTGTTGATCCTAGAATTGTTTGGATCATGCCTATGGGTTATGAAGTAGATGAGAACATTATGAGGATGTATGTTGAACACCTACTGAATTCACCACTAGATCAGGGGGAAGAAAGGTTTGGTACTTATGCAGAGAAAATCTTACAGGTTCATTCAGAATTGAAAAGGCCCAAGATAATCAGAAGGGTAAGAAAAGAGACAGAGGCTTTTGCAAAAAGTATGGGCATTCCTGTGCAAAAACTTAAAGAAGTGAGAAGGAAAAGAGATGAAGTTGAATCAGCTAAGAAGAAAGAAGAGGAAAAATCAGCCAATTTGGGAACATCTCCTACTCACACTAGAAGTTCCCCCACATCTCAATCAAATCAAGTTGAGGCTTCTAGAAAAAGGAAGAAGAATAAAAGAACTAGATCTTACATAGTTGTGTCTACTGATGAAGAGGAAGAAATTGATTCAGAAGAAGTATTAAGAGAGATAAAGGCTACCAGTACAAAGGTTGTCAAATTGAATAAGAGAAAATCTTCTGGAAAAGGAGAAGAACAAAGGAAAAAGGCCAATATTGACAAGCCCAGTATGTCTATTGAGGAAGTTGAGGATGTAGTTGTAAAAGATGGAAATCTCAAGCCACTCTGTGATTGGTATGAGACCTTTGATGAGTCCGGTAAGAAAATTCTTGAAGAAGCAACAATAAAAACATATGAATGTTTTCAATAAAGTCCTTGTTGAAATCATGTCTAGTTTGCCTACAAATTTATATAATGCTTTGGAGTCTAGGAGGTTGAATGCCTTATTAGAAGAAGAAAATTTGAGGAAGAGAGTTCTTGTCGATTTGTGCCTGGAAATGTCAATTGAAGAAATGGATTTATTCCTTGAGAAAGCTAAAAAGGAATTTAGGAGCAAAACGAGGGTAAATAAACTCATGATTGGTGAAACTAACACTGTTGTTAGTGAATCTAAGGAAATTCTGGAAGAATTTTTGTCAAGGGGAAAAATTAACATTGAGGAAATCAATACTAAAAATGCTCAAGGAAATGAGGAAGTGAATGTGGAGGTAAATGAATTAGAAGAAGAGAATGCGAATAAGGAGAACATAAATATATTTGATCCTCCATAAATTGAGGATATTCTGACTTCTCCTAATGAGGAAAATACAGAGTCGCCTATGGAAACTAAGGATCCTGTTGAGGTGCTAACTGAGGAAAAAGAGCTGCATATCGAACAAGTTGAAATGGCTAAAGTCAATCCTAAATCAGAATCCAAGGTTGAAAGGAAAAGGATCAGGAAATCAGAATAGAGGAAGTGAAGGAATCTCTATTAGAACTCCAGGAAGAATCGGATCCTGAGTTGAATGAAAACTCAATTAACCTATCTACTCTATCTCCAATTCAGATGATGAAGGTTGCTAAAATTTCTCAAGCCAAAGCAAGTGAGAAGATACTAAAATCTCACATAGAGGACAATGAACTGCTAAAGCTTGCATCTGAAGTTTTACAGAAATTAATGCCTACTTATGTTGTGGATCCATCAGGTTCCTCCTCCGGTGAGTTAAAGAAGCTAATAAATTCTATAAATTCTCATTTTGAATCTTTTGAGAAATCTGCTTTGGTTAAAGTAAAAAAAGGAGTTCAAGGAGAAGAGAGTTGGTAGCCTAAATGAATTGATTGCCAAAGACAAAGCTTTGTTATGTACTTGCATAAAAAATATTCTAAGTTCTATGTTTGAAGGAGGAAAAGTGTACAAATCTTGTTTGGTGTTGTCAAAATTTATTGAAGCAAATGAGAAGAAGGTGAAAGACATTGAACAAGAGTTGCTCACTATTTCCAATACCTTTGACCCATTAGCTGGCAGTGTTTGTAGTCAAGAAAGTCAGGTGACATCTTTGTTCAACCAAATAAAGAATTTGAAATTTGAAAATGAAAGGATTATTGGTAGAGTATGTGAACTCAGGGGACTGATAAGTCCAAAGATTGAGATGATGGTAAATTCTCTGAAAGAAGCTAAAGATGTTATGACCACTCCTAATCTTGTAACTCTCAAAGTAGCAGAAACTTTGGCATATTTTCTTTGTGGTCATATAACCATTTTGGAGAGTTTGAGAAGTGTCTGGGAATAAAACTTAAGTGGCATGAAGAATAGCTTTGCAGATGTCTTCAAATTTTTGTAAGTCCCAACATTTTTGCAATTTTAGATTTCCCAATTTTGTCATTGATGTCAAAGGGGGAGAGAGTGCAGTGAAAACTGCCTTGACATTCTTAGGGGGAGCAGTATTTTGAATTTTTGCAGTATACTTACTAGCTTCGACACTTAGTCATTTTTCACTAAGTGTTTCCATCAATGCCAAAGGGGGATATTTTTGGCATATAGCTTCTAGTGTTGTCATTGATGGAAACTGAAGTCATCTCCATGGTCCACAGATCAACATCTAGTCATACCGGAAAATAAAGTAAAGTAGTGTGTGTTACCAACATAATACTTAAGAATAGGGTATATGGTCAGTCAGTTAATCTATCTTCTTCACCGGATCATCGTTTTGAGTTGTGGATCCCTGTGATTTCTTATTGAACATTTTTTATCTTATTACTGAATCTTATGGTGTTGCATCAGTCGTTGTATGAGCTTGGAGGTCCGATAGGATGTTTTCTATCTATTTTTTCATTGTAGCTGACTCAGTGAATGTGACGCGTTGTGGATTTGTAAAGCAAAATTATTTGAAATATTCTTATGTTCAAATATTTAATTATAGGTCTTAGCTATAGTCTAGTTGATGGTGTTAGATCCACATTAAAAATCCAATTGTAATTTTGGGCCGATAGTTGATAATATTCTCAAGTCTTATCAAGACCAACCTATAACGATTTTATTTCTAGATGCATATGTATATATATAAGAGATTTGATATATCTTTTGTTATGCGGAAAAGAAGTTTGGTGGTGTGTTGTGATCATCAGGAATTATATGTAGGAAGCATGAAGCATACATGTGAATACACATAATGCACATGTGAAGTATACATGTATGCTTCATGCTTCCTACATATACTTCATGTATTCATGTGTATGATTCATGCTTTCTATGTATAATTAATGTATTACATATATTCACATGTATGCTTCATGCTTCCTATGTATACTTCATGCATTACATGTATTCATGTGTATGCTTCATTCTTCCTGTAGTTATTTTGTCCTTGAGGATAAGCTCTTGGTTAAGCTTTTCCCTAGGTCCTTGAAGGATACCTCCTTATAATGGTTTTCCTCATTACAAAAAAACTTAATTCATTCATTCAATAAAATTGTTGAGGCCTTTATAAACCATTTCCAAGTGCATATGACTCCTAAGATGACCTTAGCTGATTTGATGAGTTGTAAGCTAAAGGATGATGAAAAAGTTACTAACTTCATTTCACACTACCAATTGCTTTATTCTCAAATCGACTTAAAGATTCCCAATCCTCACCTTCAATGAATGTTCATTGAGAACTTGCAAACTAAGATACAATATAAGCTTGGCGTGATGAAATTTCCTTCCTTTGTACACTTGTATACTGCCCTTCGTGATTATCAAAACTCGATTAGTAGTCATGAAACAAAACCCACCTCTAGCCATCCTAAAAGGTCTGAATCCACAAATCAAAAAAATTATCAACCCTTTAGGAAATAGAATAAAGTATTCCTTCAACTAATTCCCCCTCAACCAACTCAACATGTCGATACCCAAGTGGCTTCTATAAAGAAAACAATTCCTTTTACATTTGAGGATCCAACTAGGCAATTCACTCCCTTATCTGATACCTTACGTAACACAATGTCACAACTTCTAGAATAGAAAATGATCACTTTGCCTCCCATTAAGACTCCTAATCCTAATAATCCCTTACCTCTAAACTTTAGATTGAATTCTTACTGCCATTATCACTGAAAAAATGGACATGACACAAAACATTGTAAGCATCTTAAATATCTTGTGCAAGACCTCATTGATTCTAGTCAACTTCAAGTTGGAGTTGTTAATGATCAAGGAAATAAGTTTTTTGCCCCCTCCCAACCAAAACTTGCAAATCTTTACCAACCCTATGCCTAATCATAATATTTCATTTGTCAAAGCTACTAAAACTAATAAGGAAGATGTGATGAATGTGGACACGGATGAAGACAACATTGATACTAATAAACAAGGTCCTATAGATACTAACGAAAAACATCTTATTGAAGGTTTTATTGCATTGATTGAAACACAACCTCATAAGGGCTGAACCAAAAATCCTCTTGGCATTGCTTTCTCATCTAAAGATATAATTAGAAATTCACCTGATGGTCCTCTTTACATAGCCAATTGAATCAATGGCAAGCCCACTAATGATATATTAATTGATCTCATATATGGAGTGAATGTGATCACTGAACAATTCTTACTTGTGCATGAGATCTATCAAGAAACATATGATAAACTAAAATTATGCGTAAAACACATAAATTTTTCACTTCCCTATGATGGGATCAATCACCCTTCCTCTAAAAGTTGGACCAAAACAATTAGATGTCTCATTCTCCATCATCTCAATGTTGAATCAATTATGTATGAAGCTTGGTTATCCATGGCTACACTCCATGGAATTTTTCACATCGGTTGTGCATAAATGATTAAAGTTTCCCTTTGACAATGATATCTTTACTGTGCACCATAGTGTCTTTAATCCTTTGTCTTCTTGAGGGAAATTTTCACTGGATTTCTTTTGACCCCAGCCTATGGAATCTACTAAACGTTGTGAGGAATTATTTTTCAAATCCTATCAAAATTTCAAGGCAACATATACATAGTGCAATTATCCCTTAGAAACATGCTTCAACCTGTGAATGAGCCACCTATCCTTGATAAAACTATGATTGAACCAAAAGACTTTCCAAGTAAACAAGACCAACCTAAGATAGACCCTTTTCCTATCTCCTATAAACAACCGAGAGACAACCAAAACAATCCCATCATGCCTCCTAAGATAAAACAAGTTTAAAAGGATAAAGAGAAAATCGTTGAACAACCTCCCATGGTTCCTTTCATTCCTCCCCTTAGGGAAGAAAATAAACCTATGGTTGATAAATCTGCTCCTACACAAACACAACTTGAAAATGTACTAAAATAAATAGAAATTCTAGAGAGCATAGGCATAAATGTCATTCTCTTGCTCAAAGGTTAAAAAAAGAAAACATCAAAGAAAATCAACATCCAAACTTGACTAAAGAAATACACAATGAGTCTCCCTCTTCACCACAACATAAAGTTCCTATATTGAAACCACAACAAGATTTAAATCCTTCTTTGGACATTATCATTTGAACTCCCATTGTGATTAAATTGGATGACGATTATGAGGTTTCTAAGATTGATGAACAAGTGCATAATGAATTGAATACATTTTTTTTCTCTTTTATGAGCTTAAACAATAATTATTCTAGAGGAGTGTTGAACTTGGTGATGATCCTAGTTCAACACTTATTGTGGTCCCTTTGGCTAGTTTTCCACCTTCTACATACGATGAACAAGATTAGGAGGCAAATGACCTACTAATAGGTTGACTTGCACGTGCCTTACTAGTCTCTTGCCTTGTTTTATTTTTTATGTATGTGATTGCATCTGCATAATGTGATCCCTCGTACTATTTTGTCCAGTGTATCTCTCTCTTTGTGGCATTCCTCTATTTGTACCTATATTCTTCTCTATGTGGGTAAACTCACAAAACTGGTTTACAATTCCATTGAGGAAGGAAAAATGCATTTTCAGATGGAAAACACTTTAGGGGGTTCGCTAGAATGCCCCCCTTCTAGCGAACCTCCCTTTAATGGGTTTTATTTTTTAATTGAATTTAAAGGGGGGTTCACTAGAAAGGTGGTTCTAGTAAACCCTCTAGTTCTAGCGAACCTTGGTTTGCTAGAACCCCCCCTTTTTCCCCTTTTTCCCCTTCTCCCCCTCTTGCACCAAATTCCTACAAAATTTTTCCCTTCGAAGATTAGGTTGAGGATGAAAATGGAGGATACTTCACAGACCCAACTAGATGATGGCAGTCCTCAGAACGAGCTATCCATCGAATATAATTTTAATGTGTTTTGGTTTTATTATGTATTTTATTTTTTAGTTTGATTAAACATATATTTTTCACTAAAAATCAAGCTCTTTGTTCTACACATGTAGAAAAATAGTATATTATCAAAAAAAAATTTAAAATATCAATACACTAGATATTGATGTCCTTGATCCAACAACAAAAAAAAATTGAATTTCAAGACATACAAAAAAGTTATGCTTTAGCTAATGAATCATGTCTAAATTGTAAAAGGTTCGACTTTGAAACTTAATTAAGAAAATAATATTCAATGAAATGCTATGAAACCAATTCCATGCACTAGATATTGTAGCTGCGAATCTAAATTTGAAAAAATTATAATTTTATCCTTCATAGAAAAAAATTATGTGTTATCCAATGACACCACTCTTTAAAAATGGTGTTTATTGTTAAAAACTAGTTTTCGAAGAAGATGGAAAAGAAGTGCAATCTGATTCAAAAACTTTTGAAAAAAAATTATTTAGAATCTATAAAAAAAATGTAACAAATCACTAGTTTGTATCATCTTCAAATTCCTCATAGTTTAGCTACTATAAGTGCCTGAAAGTGAAGATTTAGTTAAAAAAAATCAGTTCAATTTCCAGTTTGGCCAAAAATTGTAAACCAGTATTGTGGGATCACCCATGTAGTAATATTTTACTATTTTCTTTTTCTTTTGTTTTCCTTTTGGGGATGATACAAGGCATCGAGACATTTAGGTCTCTTCCATGTTGACCCAAAGGATTTTCCTTTATCTTTTATTTGTATTATGTTTTCCTTTTGGGGATGATGCAAGGCATCGAGACATTTAGGTCTCTTCCATGTTGAACCAAAATATTTTCTTGTATCTTTTCTTTTTCTTGTGTTTTCTTGGGGATGATGCAAGGCATCAAGACATTTAGGTCTCTTCCATGTTGACCCAAAAAAAATTCTTTGTTTTCGCTCTCTTTATGTCATTCTTCCTATTCCATGAGTATTTAGGGAATGATGAAAATTTCAAGCTCTCCAATAACATTGTAGCAAAGACATACTAACCCTGAATCTGTGGATCCCTTATGTGATTTTTGGATTTCATTTTGGGGGAAACCATTTTTCATGACATAGCTTCATTTGTAAGCATATGACTTGGCATAGGGCTTTCCAAATAAGCTCTCATGTCCTCTTTATTATTAGCATTTATCATTTTCTACTTTAAAGTAATTTCTCACAACATGGTGTTTAACAATTTCTTTAAAGTGGGGGAATACATTGGCATTATTCTTTTGCATTTCAATTTCAAATCATGTTTCATTGTGTAGTCTTCTTACTTCATATGATGTGTTTCTCACTTTGTGGTGACATTGGGTGTGATTTCCTTCAAGAGCATGATCTTTCTTAGCATATTATATTCCTCTTAGTGGCTTGATATGACACATTGCATCCATTAAGTTGTGAATCTTTTATTATTTGATTGGTCCTCTCTTGGAGACATTAGGAAAAATGTTCCCTAAGTTAAGACCTTACATGAACTACGAAAAATTCTTTGAACGTACCTTATACTACTTTTGCATTTACAATATTAGTTATATGGCCACCTTGCATAACACACTTTTCTTGCTTGTGGTGCCATCTTGTTCATTCATGGACCGTGTCAAGAATACAAAGCTTTGCTTGTCTCATGGATCATGTTGTTCATGTTGTGTGGAACCTTATCAAAGTTATCAAGAGGTATAGCTTTGGTATGGTTGTACATATGGGAGGAAAACTTAGGCATGACATTTCCATAGCCACTTGCTTGTCTATGTGAGCGCATACCGGCCATGTGTGTATGTGTCTCATTGGGGGCTCACGTAGTGGATGACCTAAGGTTCCACTAGGCCTTTTGAGTGTGCATTTGTTTTGCATAGCGGGCATCATGTTCCACTTGTAGAATTTTTTGGACAAACAACTTAGATCTAATCCACAACATGCAGGACAAACGATCGAAGCTTGATCCACACCTTTTTTGTTTTTTTATTTCTTCTTTATGTCTTTGGTAGTGTATGCTTTTACCTTGTTGTTTCTCCTTACATTATCCACGTGTGTCCTTTTGTGCCCATGTTATTTTTTCATAGGATTTTGATCATGGGGGCTTGCACAACCCTCTTGGTCATTGTCATCGTGTGTTACTAGCATTGGTATGCTTGGAGCCCTCTTTAGGTGAGTTTGTATACTTTAGTGTGAGTTTGATGCAAGTTGATCCTCTCACTAAAGTGGGGGATAAATTTAGTGTAGAAAAACTTATCCCTCTTCATGTTCACACTTGTTTTGGCCCTCCTTGCTAAAATTTGGCTTCTTTATGCCTTATTTGGTTCTATTTTGCATCCACAAGACTTAATTAATGCATCTTTCTGAGGATAATCTTGACACATATGTAATGACTAATCATAATTCAAATATTTAATATTATATGACCAAAAATTTAGTGATCTAGGACTCATACACCACCTTGGGAGTATGGGTCCCACCTAGGTTTTGGGGCCTAGTCCTGAATTTAGCATTAAACTTAACCTTTCTTGAAATTTGTGTGCCAAGCTTAGCCTACTAGGAATTATACACCCCAAATGGAATATGAGTCTTGCTTAGCTTGGACCTATTTTAAATTCAAATTCTTGGCGGGATTTTATTCTCCTAGATCTGATGTTAGCTTGTAGTGTTGTAATTTTGAGAAATTTAACATAAACAAGTATAAATACAAGGTCATTTCACATATTTTCTCCTAGCACTTTTTGAGATCAAGCATTATAGAAAATTGGTGATCAAGAGAGCTTACAAGAGCATTCAAGAGTGATTATCAAGAATTTTGGAGCATTATTCAAGATTCAAGAATCATGTCAAAGTCATCATGCTTCATGTTTGTTTTTGAGCTAACATTTGTGATGTAGGTTCTTATGATTCAAGCAAGCATTCAAGTCAAGATCTATATCATTTAATCAAGAGTCAATATCCACATTCATGCTAGCCAATACATACAATATTGTAGCCTTTTTTTTCAAGGGTTTGGTGAGTTACAACATAGATTATTTGTTCATTCATCATTCATCCATTCTATTTCATTTCATTTCAAGGTTTGATTACCAAAATGAGGTTTGACTAAGGAAAACCCTTATCCACTAACAAAAGAAAATTTTTCCCTCTCTTTTATGTGTGATTTCAGATCTCGATGATTTAGGTTGAAGATCCATTGAAGAGAAAGATTGGAGAAAAGTTGTCAAGTTGTCAAAGTTGTCATCTACATTGAAAGGTCATGGAAAGTCAGCTACATGTTGTAATTCAGTGTTTTAGACTTGGAGATTTGACATGAGAGAAGCTACAAGAAACTACTAGAGGATATCAGAGTTTTAGATCAACCCTAATACTGGGAATAAATTGCCATTTGTGGTGTCTGAGTTCCAATATACCTATTTTTCAAAAAAATTAGTAGATCCTAGTTTAGCAGGTCCAAATACCGATTGACCTGAAACCCTAAACTGGTACTAAATCACCCCTAAGAGCATATGAGTCCCGATGTGCTTCAATAGTCATAATTTCGGGAGTGAAAAACTTATTTCAAGCCACTTCAGCTTTCTTGGTGCACCTTTGTCCCTTCTTAGTTCATTCTTCTGATTTTCAATTTCATATCTTGAGTTGCATAGTTAGGTTTTGCACATCATTTGCATTTATTGTCTTTCCAAGCCTTTTCTTAGTGGTGAACCCCCTTTTTGTCTTTAATCACACCCTAGGACACCTTATTGCAGATCTCTTTCCCTCATTCCATCCCTAGATTGAGATCTCTAAGGTTTCCTTGAATGAAATTTGAAGGAAATAGGTGGAAAGGTCCTAACACACTTCCTTTTGTGTTCCATCTCCTAAAAGAGGTAGAACCCCTATTTCACCACATTATAATTAATAAT
This sequence comes from Sequoia sempervirens, assembly GCA_007258455.2. NCBI lineage: Eukaryota > Viridiplantae > Streptophyta > Pinopsida > Cupressales > Cupressaceae > Sequoia > Sequoia sempervirens. Next base: position 58,753,940 of record VDFB02058242.1, read on the forward strand.
CTCAATAAATTTTAGGCTCAATGGTTTTAATACTTTCTAAATAATAGTGCTTGGAAAAGCCACTCTCACCCTAGGAATATTTCAATGGTACCGGCTCTTCCTAAAGCAATGTAGGAAGAATAAGCGTACTTCACTACTCTACATGAGTTTTGGTTCCAATGGAACAATGCTCAACACCCGTGCAATACCCAAGCACTAGCCAGGACAATCATGAGTGCACTTTTGTACCCTTGGTTGGACACACACACCCAATTTCCCCCCTTCTTCTAATGTCCATAGCTCACCAACCACTTTTTTCTTCCTAGAATGTTCTTCTTCCTTGAATGTTCTCCAAATGTCCTTAAGTGATCTCCATGACTTTCCAAGTCTCACATAAATGCTTTATATAAGCCTTAAGTTGTGGTTTCCAAACCATTACACAATTTCACAAAGGTTACCTTTTAATAATTATTTTAACAAATAATTATATTCTTCCCACTTTTAAAGAGTTATTATACATATTCTTTTTTAATCTCTTTTTTAACCAAAATGATCATAATATCCTTAATTTTTCTATCTCCCTTTTAATTCTAAGGGGTTATTTTATAAATTTCTCTTCTCTTGGGGAAAAAGTCACATAACATTTCTTCCCTTGTAAATTAGTTGTTGTCCTCAGTAGCATGAGATGCATCTATGTCTCAACTCAAAAAATACATAATCAATAATTGAAGAAATTGATATTGAGTATCTATATTCTTCATAGTGTTTTATATATAGATATTTACTTCATCTACATCCTTTTATTATTTTAATTCATAGATCTCTCCCTTTTTCAATTGTATTTTAAATTAATACGTAATTACAAGAGAGACATTTTTCTAGTCAAAATCATGACAGCAAATACATACATATTGAAGGAATTTATAAAAAAAAAATAATGCTATTCTATATGTTATTCACATATATTTTAAATTTATTATTTTTTTTCTCATGTAACCCATTATCTTTAATATAGATGCTTTAATGTCTTATGTGTATCTTCAATAGTAAATTTATAAAAAATTACCATGTGTTGACATAACATTTACTTGAATGACATGCATATCCCATACTATGTAGTCACTCATTATTGAACTATATAACCTGGTACTCAAAATATATTCTAAGATGATAATCATGCATTCCAAAATAAATGAGTATCCTCTTTTCTTATATTTCAAACTTATAATTGAATGGAAAACAAATAAAAAGTTCCCCTAAAAAGAGTTCATATCTTTTAACATATGCACAAAGTTATTGGGTTTCTCAAGTCCAATAACAAGATACAATAGAATAAAACATGGTTATATTTCTAGGTGTCTTACTAATGATAGTAAAGTATTATCATGCATTGAGTACTTCCATAGAGAAACATTAGGTCTAATATTTCCTTCATGTTAACACAAGAAAAGATTGTTTTAATTAAAATGATGATTTGACTACAACAATGATGATTTGCATAGACTCATGTTCTATGATATGGGACTCAACAAGGCCATTGGGACCTCCAAATGATGGATAATGACATTGTTATTTTATAAGAAAGCAACAAAAAGAATTCAAAAATTTATGCCATTATATTTCTCTTCATGAATGATATTCTTTAAAAAAAACTCTATAATACTGATCCCAAGAAACCATATAGAATCCTTTTGTTGGACTTCCCATTTTTATCCACAAAGGTAGTCCAATATTTGTCAATTTTCCTATGACACTATTATCTAATAAGTGATTAGTCTTGATATCTCTATAATTGAATTATAACTTTTGAGGACAAGTCAAAGCCTTCACTACATCTTTTAATATTGTTAAAACTACAGACTCTTCAAATTAACGCCATCAAATGAAATTTTTTAATATATTTCATCAATCTGACCCACCTATATGGTATAACTACAAATAACCTTTTTCCAACCATGAAAGAGCAATGAGTATTTTCAAAAATTAGAGGTAGTTTATCCCCTTGTAAAAATTTGGCATGTCCCCATGTCTAAGGCTAAGAGAACCAAAATTGTGTTATCTTAATTAATGCAAGATGATATTTTCCAAATTGTATGATGTGAAAACAATTTTAGGACCTGTGGGTAATGCGCCCACAATTTAAGAAATCATAGTGTCAATTTTAAATAGGCATATCAAGCATGGTAATAAAATTTTCTCAAAATAGATACAAATCCATACAAAAATTAATTGATATGATACCATCTTAATTGCAAAGACAACTTCTTTATATAAGAGGGTACTATCCAAATAAAAATGCAATGCTTGTAAATTGATTGAGATCTTGTGATATATAAATCGATTGAGATATTCATGAATTATCAAAATTTAAAAAAAACATGTAACAAATTTGGTTGTTCCTTGATTTATATCAAATTTATCTAAGATATATGTATACCTAATACTAATTTCCTTGATATTTAATCATGACCATAGAGCTAATCTAATCAAGGAAAATGACTTAGGGGAAAAGATCCTTGAATGAAATTATCTATTCAAGATGCTTTTAATATCACTAATTCTTACATGTTAGAAGATACTAAAGATAGAAGTGAAATGGGTCCCACAAAATAGAGTTCACTAGATCAATCTTGTAGGTTACAATGTAGATCCATGCATCACTAATGTTGAAATGTCACTTTGGGAACTCAAACTAGGATTTACACAATAAGAATCAATAATTTAAACATTTGAAAGCACCCTTTTAAATTCCAACTTAAGATTCTAATTCCTCAAATCAAATATAAGTTGATTGAAAGTCATTATGCTAAAGATGATCACAATAATTTTTACCTATTTCATTATAGTAGGACCTTGCTGAGATAATTAAGAATATTGTAATGCATGACCTCAAAAATAAATATCATAATAAATTTGTATTTTATGAAAAGGTGAGAACTTATAAATAAGTGTTTTGAACACATAATTTTTTTCTAAGAGGAGTCAATGACAAACTTATATTGCAGACATTTTCATTTACTTTGAAGTCAAGTTATGATGTTTTGATGTTAGAATTTGATAAGTCAGTAATAAAAACATTCTTGTTTGGACTTTGCATTAGCACTTTTCTTTGTTCTTAGAAGTAGCATTTTATTCTTCTAAGTGATTTCTTACTGTTAGATCTTACAATGCAACTCCTATTTTTTATAGAATGGTTTCTTTATTTAAATTGATCTTGTTGTTAATAGACATATATTGGTTTCTAATTTAACCAATGGAATGCATTATTTTTCTAATATCATTTAGTTGCGTGTTCATTATTTTAAATTTTAAAAGAAAGGTTTTCCTCACATACTATTTGAATTTAAAACTCTAATGAAATGGTGGATTTGGTACTATGCTTAGCATTAATATCTAATTGTACTTTGGCTTTCAAATGCTTCCAAATTTCATTTGACTAAAGGAGTGTTAATGGGTATATTAATAGGTCCTTGTCATATTTTTTTTACCCAAGTTATCTTGGACCTTGAGATTGATTAAAAATGTTAACCTTTTATCATTTTCATTCTTCTATGATATGAAACTATATTTTACTCCACATTTTAAGAAAGTTTTGGTTACTTGACAGTTCTTGGCTACTACATATGAGAGAGTTTTCATCTTTAACCTAAAGTATTTTCTCAACATATAAAGGCTCTTTAGGAAAAAATCCTAAGGATTTGAGTAAGTTGATTGAGAATCACCATGTCGTACTTAGAGCTGTCAGTTACCTTTGTGCAAAATTGGTTTTGCCCAGATGCTAATCTGTCTTCATAAAGGGAAACTAATATTTTGCATTGACCATAGTTTCTAGTAAAATCTCTAGAACTACACTCTAATATTTTGGTGAAAGAGAGAAATTCTAAATCTTTAACCAATAGAAAGAGAGAGATCCTGATAAATGAAACTAAAAGATAAGATAACCATAACCATTCCTATGCAAGAATATTTGTAACGAAGGGACTATAGGGTGAAACAATTATTGTTAGGATGGATCCATTATTAGGATAGTTTTGAGAAGTGAATCTAATTAAAATTTAATACCCATAAGAGGTAGTAAAAGGGAGGATACAATAATTGCAATAAAGGTCATGACTTATGATTGTTTTTCAACCTGCAAACATTTTTGTTTCACCATTACCAGTGTCCCCATTCCTTTGAGGTTTAGAGACCCATACTTTGTAGAGGTCATGATAGGATCTTGGCATCAAAGGTGCAATTTTTTGTTGACAAGGTGTAAGCTAGATTGAAAAAGCATGAGATCTTCCATTGTTTCAATCTATGTAAAATTGTAGGCTTCGACTTTTCACCAACACTGACCTACCATTATTTGGATATGTGCAAAGTGTCTAAGAAAACACCAAATAAATTGACCTAAAACTATCGACTTTATTAGGATAATGAATGTCATGATATTGCTATCAGGATTCAATCATGTAGTTTTTTGAGTCAAACTCATTAATCCATGGAAAATATTATAATTTGACACACTGTAGAAAATACCTCCTACTTATCAATGATGGATGTCATTGAAGTTGGATGACTATTTACTCCAATTGGAAAGTGTTAGTTCCTATTGGGGAGGGACACACCTTTAGCAATCTACAATGGCCTTCCAACATGAAGATACCTCATCATGGATGACTATGAAAAGGAAACCATATTCAAGTTAATTGAGGATTTTAAATTTTGGCCTTTGTGATTTTAAATCCACCATAGACTTGGCATTTTATTTCTTATGATGCCTGGTAAATTAAAGCCAATCATTCAGAAATTCAAATTATATTATATTGGATGCCAATGGTCTCTTTTAACCAGAATAAATCCATCTTTTGGGTGCACTTTTAATATAATCACTTAACCATATAGACTTCAATCTATTATTCACACCCATTGCAGATAATTAATAGTAAGAATAAAATAGTTATGATAGTGAATATAGTTTTTGAGAGATATGAAAAAAAGAGGCATCATTTAGATTTGACACATATTATAGACATGTCTTTTGAGGAGCTAATATATTAAATAAAAAATAAATACCACATTCTAACATATCAAATATTGCAAGATGATACAAGACAATAGGATATGTGACCTCACAAAAGTTGATAGGATAAAGTAGGAGAAAGTAAAATAATAAACTAATGTAGAAGATAAATATAGAGTGTGTGTTAATGTATAATGATATATATTATTTCATATATATGTATATAAAGGGAGAAAGGATAAAAGAAAAATATTGTATATGTGTCTTATGTGTGGATGTATGTATCCTTTAAGATTTGATGTTTGTTGTTTAATTAATATATTTTTTGTATTATACTAGTTTTAACCCATGATACTAAATGTAATGTCACCTTTTCTCCAAAGTTATTTAAGTGGTAGTAGTGGATTTATTGGATTAAATATTAAAGTGAATATAATTTAAAAGTTGCAATATTATTAAAATGGATGTGAATAACCAATGCAAAAGACAATATGTGGTAATTTAGTAAGAACTCTAAAATAGATAGTTATCAATGTGATGAATTAAATACACATCCATATAATTCATATGCATTAACACCAAAGCATACAATTAATATTCTCAATATATTTTAGGGTCAATGGTTTTAATACTTGTCTAAATAATAGCACTTGGAAAATCCACTCTCACCCTAGGAAGATGTTAGTGGTACTAGCTATTTCTATGGAGAAATCTAGGAGGAATAAGTGTAATTCATCGCTCTACACGAGTGTGGGTTCCAATGGAATAATTCTTCACACCCGTGCAATACCCAAGCCCTGGCCAAGGTGGTCCTAAGTGCACTTTTGTACCCTAGGTTGGACACACACACCCAATGTGCCCCCTTCTCCTGATGTTTATAACTCACCAACCACTTTGGTATTCCTAGAATGTCCTCCATTAATTAAGTGATGTCCATGACTTTCCAAGTCTCACATAAATGCTTTATATAAGCCTTAAGATGTGGTTTCCAAACCATCACACCCTTTCACAAAGGTTACCTTTTAATAATTATTTTAATAAATAATTATATTCTTCCCCTTTTTAAAGATTTTATATATATTTTTTATTAATCTATTTTTTTTAACCAAAATGATCATAATATCCTTTATGTTCTATCTCCCTTTTAATTCTAAAGGGTTATTTTATAACTTTATCTTCTCTTGGGGAAAAAGTCACATAATGGTGTAGGAGCACCAATCCATTTCAAGTGAATTTGGTCTAGTTTGCTTCATGGTGGGTTTTCTTAGTGTTTTGGAGTCTTTTTTTAAGTAAATAAGGTCTAATTTGACCATTTGATGTGTATTAGTGGGTCATCTTTGGAAATGTGCAATATTGTCAAATTTGATTTACAAAAGTGCAAGATTGTAAAAAATTGACAAGAAAGCAACATTGGGAAGGTGAAAGTTCCAAGGACATCATTTGGTGTGATTTGAATCTAGAGGCATAGAATAAGGTTAGTTTTTCATGTTTTGAGGTCCTTAAGTTCATATTGTTACCTTTTGACATATTTGCAAAAAGTTGTCATCTTGGGGAAAAAAGTGCAAAAGTGTATACCAACGGTCAAATTGTTGAAAGTTGGTTTTTGGTGGTTGAGGTCAGTTGGGATAGTTGAGTTTGGTGTCTTTGTGTTTAAAATACCTCACAAATTTTGAGGAAGAGGTTGGAGGTTATGTATTTTTGAGAAAATTAATAAAACTTCTTGTTTCCCTTGCAAATTACTGTATTTTCCAGAAAATTTGATGTTTCTTTAAACTGTACGGTTTTGTACAAGGTGATTTTGATCTCTTATGGTTTGAATCCTATGGGAAGTAGGTATAAATCCATTTTATACTTGGTTTGGATTTATTTCATTTTATTTTTGTAGTTTAGAGGCAAATTACAAGAGGTCGGTTTGTATACCCTATTAAGGGTTTTGAGTGTGTAAAATGACCTTTTAAGCCATTCCACCCACTGTTTTCTTTTGTAGCTCAGTGGATTGACTCACTACAGAATTATTTAGGTGTGTGAATGTTTCATTGGAGTAAGGAAGATGATTGAAGGAATTTTGTGTTGCTATCATGAAGGAATTGGTATAAATTTTGCTTGAAAATGGAGGCTTTTGAACTAGCGTTTGGTGGAATGGTGATGATAGAGGCCGGTGAATGAAATTTTAAGCATGGTCAAACACAATTAAGGGTGTTTGAAGTGGTGGCAGAGTCAGAGAAGGTTTGGTATATAGTTTTTCAATAAAACCCTTTATAAATTGCCAAGAATGAGGGTTTCTTGCTTAGGAGTATTGGGAAGCATGTCTCTATTAAAAAGTTGTGAAATTGGTGGTTTTGTAGACTAGTTGTTTCCACCCCATTGATTTTTGGGCTTGAGGAAGAGTTTACAATAGGGTCCCTTTGTAAAAGTGACCTAATTTGTGGATTAGGACAACATAGGTGCAATGTTTTGATAAAGTTGTTCTAAAGTAGCCTAATGGAGTTTTGAGGTATGTTGTAATCCAACCTCATAGATCCCAATGAACACTTACAAGAAAATAACTTGTCACCAAAGGAGATAAAGAGACACAAGAATGGTTCTCTACAAATATGAAGCAAAAAATGCATTACCCGAGAAGATTTATCCGAGAAGATTGAATAATTACAAAGTGATCAATCCTTAAGAAAGGATATCAAAGCCCTAAAGTGAGAACCCTAGGAGAGGATTAAATTAGATTGCGAAAAGTGTCAAGATCATAATGAATGAGACAACATGAATAATTTAATAACTCATAAATAAAGATTCCTAAGTTTAGTTTAAGCGAAATAAAATAAAGGTGACTTAATTAATTAATCAACATGATTAAATTAATCAAATAAACAACCTATTACTCTAACATACCCCCTTAAGATGAACTTAGGGAGAAGCTAAGAAAATAAAGGGAAAAAAAATCATGAAAGCAAAGATGGGTCTTGACAAACAAGGCCAGATGAGGTACCCAAGTACAAATGTAAAAGATCTCTCACAACAGGAGAAAAGGAGAAAACCTCATGCGAAAAACTCCTTTCCAAAAGAGAGAAATACAAGTGAGGGACTAAGAAGCCTCCAAAAAAGAGTGAAGGATGAAGAAGCCTCCAATCAAGAAGAAATTATCCCAGAAGATAGGAACAAAGAAAACATCACAAAAGCATGAAGAAGTTGCAAACGCTGTTGTAGAATGACTGTTGAAATGTTGAAAGAAGGAATGCAAGAGTGTCCATATGGTAAGTGCTCCATCTCACTGAAATGCATGGGTAACCAACCGCTACATCTTCCTAGTACATAGGAACAAATACTGCATACATAGCTCACTCCAATGCAAAACCAAAGAAGCATTAACACCAATAGTAGAAACCCCCCATAATGCTGAAAAGGGAGAGGCATTACAGCTACACTGAAACTAAATGCTAGAAAGTAGTGCATGAAGAGGAACCAAGAACATCTAAAGGTGCAATCATGAAATTACAAGCAGATAGAAAGGATGTGAAAACAAAAGTCACTGGTGCAGGAGCACCTGGCACAGTTGGAGCACCTAGCAAGGTGCAAGCCTAGCTTTTTAGCTTTTGGTTAAAATCCTTTTTGTTGTGCTTTGTATGGTCTTGTAGACCATATTTTTTATGGTTGTGGACCTTTTTTTTCCTAGGTTAGAAGTTGAATAAGCTAGGAATCATTTTTTTGGTTGTTTCCTAAGTTTTTGGCAGAAATTGAAAAACACACTGTGTTTTCAAACAGCATATTTTTTGTCATTCTTAGGCTCGGGAAAATTAACCTAACAATTTCTTGGCATTGTATATGGGATCTCTCGACCTTTGACAAAGGTTAGAAGATTTGGATGTTGGCAGTTTTCAGAAAATAATAAAAGAAACAGTGATTTTTGGTGTTGAAAAATCTGTTTTCTGTTCTTGACTGCGTGACAACTATCTCAATGGATTGAACAATATTTTTGTTGGTTAGTTGGCATGTAAAGAATATTTTTGAATCATTTCTTGTGGCACTTATAGTTATTTTTCCATCACTTTTTGTTATTGTGTAAATACTGTGTTTTTTTTTCCTGTTTGCTGTTTGGACTAGTAAAAATTAGAAAAATGGGGTTTTAGCTTGGTTCTTGCCTGTACCTGGAAGTATGGAAGTAGTGGAAACTAAGCTAGACTCCACCATTGTATATAGTGTAAATAAATAAGTCTTTATGAGTGTTGGTAGCATGCTAGGAAGCTTTCCCTAGGCGAGTTCATCAACACTCGGTTAGGGAAAGTTTGTGCAAAATCAGTTTCCACGTTGCAAGGGTGTTGCATCTCCATTAAAGGAATGTGTACAGTGGTTGCAGGGGACCTTACAAAGCTTTGACAAGAGGCAGGAGTCATTATCAAATCATTTGGTGGCTGGAGAAAGAGGACAGTCCTTTGTGTGTCCAAGAAAAGGCTTAAAAAGCCCTGAATTTCTCAAAAATAGTGATAGCCCTGTGTACGGCCTGAGAAGGTCAGAAACCAAAAGAATCTTGAAATGCTCCAAATTTTAACTAGGGTTCCTTCTTTGAAGTTATGGTGTTCATTGAGCAGGGAGGAGTATTAAGCATTTGTTTTGTTTGAGGAGACCTAATTCTAGTAGCCTCTCCAAACCCTAACCTAGGGTTTAATGAAAGTGATAGAAGGAAGGAGTTTTGTGCTTGGACAAGAATCATTCCTTGACTATTTTAAAGCTTTGAAAACCCATGCACACCCCTGAATGCAAATGAGGAAACATTTGGAGGTTAACTAGTCTTTAGGCTTATTAAAGGCTAGAAGGAGTATGTGTGAAAAGGCACCAAGAACTGATTGGTAGCAGAAAATTAGTGATGGTAGCAGGGTTGGCAATGAACCAGGGGTACCTAAGATAGCAGGGGACCTATAGGTTGAATGGTGAATGAAGTGACACCTTAGGATTTCTCAAGACAAGGACTCAGAGCATTGAGATTGTGATTTTCTCAATCCAACCCTTGCTCTATCAGTCACATACGCATGAGAAAGGTATGAAGGAAAAAAAAGGAAAACATCAACCCCCATGGAACTTTATATGATAGTGTGAGTAGAACAAGGCACAAAGTGATGTGCAAGAATCCCAATACTACACATACAATGTTGAGACACTTTATTTCAGTGCATTTACAAATGATAAAAACATGCAATGTGAGCCCATAAGGTCCAAAAAGGACAACAACTGAGAAGAAGGATTTCTGGAAAAAAAAAAAAAATCAAATTTGGAAACAACCTACACCACTACGAAGAGCTAGGAAACAACTTTCTAACGATATCTCGTTTCCCATTTTCGACATCGTATGCAAAAGTTATGCTAAAAATACTGAAGGCTGCCCTAAAAAAGAAGATCTGAATTTAACTGGAAATAATAGGAACCTAAGAAAAAATCTCCAAAAATTACCTACACCACTAGAAAGTAATCTGAATCCTCTTTCTGACGATATCTTGTTTGCCTAATTTTGACATTGTGGGAAAAAGTTATGGCCTCCGGAAGAAAACAACCCCCAAAGTGGAAAAAATATAGTCACTACATTAAATTTGACGGCCAAACAGTCGTCACAGCAAAACTGCAAGCTTAAATTTGACGGCCAAACAGTCGTTGGTGCATTTTTCCAATTTGCCTTATTTTTTTTAAAAAAATTGTTTTTTCTTTAAATAATTAAAAAATTTACAATTATATTTTTTTGGTAAAAAAATATAGAAAAAACATTGATTTAAAAAAAAAATCATATAAAAATGGCTCCTATGGAGGGTTGCATAGGTACGAGAGTAATAAAGTCATCACCTAATTAATTAATTAATCATTAATTAATTGGGTCACTTTATGTTGTATTACACTTAAGCTAAACTTAGGAGTGCATTTACTTAATTATTTGCTTTAATTAATTAGTTTCATTTTGCATAATTAAAGCCTCTAATATTAGAACATGTTGTCTCATTCATTCCTATGAGGACACTTGTCATGTTCTAATCTAGGGTTAGCTTTCATCCTTTTCATAAGGATTGATTCATTGTAATTATTTACAATTTTCTACGGTAGTATATTCACGACAATTGTTCACATAATGCAAATTGGTGTTTTCATCATATATGAGTTGTAGGGCAATCATATCTTGCTTATTTCTTCATGGTATGATAGGTTAATCGCTTGTAGGTGTTTCATGGGAGTTGTGGATTGAATTAGTCAATTCCAACTTGGTATCAAAGCTCGAGATCTGTAGACACCTTGTCCGCTTTTTTTGAAGAAATCAACTCATGCATTAATATCCATGATTTGTGGTCAAATTTTGAGCATTCCATTAAATCCAGAGTTGTTGGAACAGTCAGGTTTGCCTTTCATTTGGTCGAAAAGGCCTTCATTTGTTAGATCTGCGAGGATTTGAAGTTTATGAGGGTTTCCAAATCCAAAGTGTACTGAAATTTTGGAGCGTTTTTAACCCAAACGGACCTCACCATCACGTTCAGAGTGCCCAAAAACCCCAAAATCGGCTATCAAATCATCAAAATTAGACACAGTGACTCTGGGAGGTAAAAAATTTTCATTTCTCAGTCGTACGGCCTGGTACAACATGCAATCCAAGAAAAAAAAATTAAGAAAACCAAATTTAATGGGCACCGCTGTCAGTTAACCACTAGTGGTTAATCGCTAGTGGTTAATGCTAGTAGTTAATGCTAGCAGCTAGTGTAACTGCCAATTTTTCCCCTAAATCTTTTTGGAGTATTTTTGGTATTTTGGCCATAACTTTTGCATCCAAACTTGAATTTTCGAAAATGAAATATCGTTGGAAAGCTAGTTCTAAGCGTGATCCAGTGGTGCAAGTTTTTTTTTCTAGTTTTTCTAATATTTTGTAGTTTTTTTCAGTCAAAGTCAGATCATCATTTTCATGCTTCCAAGGGCATATATTTTGCATACAGTCTCTGTTTTTCAAAAATGAATAGGCATTGGAAATTTGGTTTAGTGCTCTACACAGTGATTAGACTTATTTTCCTAGATTTTGCACCAGGTAAATTTTATTTTGTTTTTTGTGTTTACACAATTTGCTTAATTACTTGAACATTTTGGTACTTGGGAATGCTTTGTTTGTGTCATTTGGCTCTATTTCACATGATTTTCATGCAGTAAAGTCATTTTTCTCAATTTTTTTCATTTGAAGAGTAATCATGGGTTTTTCTACTCACCCTTATGTTGTAATCCTAGAATGTGATAATTATGAGTCATGGGAAAAGGACATACTTACACATTGTAGGTGGCTTAATATTTTTCCTCATTTATATGACCTCATACTTGAACCAAACACACCAGCGAGAAAAATAGCTTGGGATATCATTAGAGATCATTTAGTAGGACTTATATGTTCTAGTGTTGATTTTGACACTATGTGTGATATATCAGACATTGATTGTCCCCACACACGTTGAACTCATCTTTAGGAGATCCATGGAGACCCCAATCTCTCTCCATACCTAGAGGATCCTACTTCAGATCGTCTCTTACCCATGGCTACTACAGATTTTATATCCATTGATGATGCTACATTAGAGGACCTAGAGTATCTAGGAGGTCTTGCACATTCTAATGGATTAGAGGCTTCTTTTCTAGTTCCTACTCTTTAGACTGAGATTACACATGCATCATCCATTGTTCCTAATGACATTTGTATCACCACATTGGCCCCTATGGATTCAGTTCAACATCATGACCATCTTGATCATTCATTTTCTGCTACATCATGGGATTCTTATCTTGTAGAAGCATCATTGTTTGTTGAGTCTCACACTGTAGATCTTGAGGATTATATTGAGGACATACATATCCTATATCTTGATAGTTATATTATCATTGTACGACCACCATTATTAGTGCATTCAGAGGTTGTATTCCAAGAGTCTTCACATTAGTTTCAATTTGGCATCATTTGTTTTAGTTCAAACACGGAGATTCTTCAGCATCCTATCATGGCACACATCTTGAGACATATTGGTTTGTAACTCTTCATAGGGTTTCTTTGACATCATCCTTTGGATCCATTTCTTCCCAAGAGGAGGAATGTTATTTGCCACTTCAGGATCTCTTTATGGATTCTACATCAGGCATCCGCCATTGCGACATGAGTTTATTCATTATGTGGGGGCCTTCAAGTCTCTTTCTATCTCTCCTATGGAGACCATTGTATATGTACTTATATGTGATAGAATTTTTCTTTGGGGGGTATCATGTAATCCACCTTCTATCCTTATTCTATTAGTGCATTACATTCTTTTCTTTCCTCTCTTTTTTCTTTGGGGGGTATCATGTAATCCACCTTCTATCCTTATTCTATTAGTTCATTACATTCTTTTCTTTCCTCTCTTTTGGAGGGGAGTTTTATTCCCATGTGGTTTTCTCCCTTTCTCTAGTTATGAGAGTTTCATTTATGTACATGGGTACCTCATCAGCCGTTAGGGTGGGACCCATTCATGCATCCATTCATGTATTTCTTTATCATAGTTTAGTTTCTCCCTAGTTCATCTTAAGGGGGGTGTTAGAGTAATAAAGTCACCATCTAATTAATTAATTAATTAATTAATCATTAATTAATTGGGTCACTTTATGCTTTATTACACTTAAGCTAAACTTAGGAGTGCAATTATTTAATTATTTGCATTTTGCATGATTAAAGCCTCTAATATTAGAACATGTTGGACACTCATTCATTTCTATGAGGACACTTGTCATGTTCTAATCTAACCCTAATCTAGGGTTAGATTTCATCCTTTTCATAAGGATTGATTCATTGTAATTATTTACAATTATGTGTAGTAGCATATTCATGACAGTTGTTCACATAATGAAAATTGGTGTTTTCATCATATTTGAGTTGTAGGGAAATCATATCTTTCTTATTTCTTCATAGTTTGATAGGTTAATCACTTGCAGGTGTTTCATGGGAGCTGTGGATTGAATCAGTTAATTCCAACAGTATTAGGGGTTAATGGGTGTTTGAAAATGTATTTGATTTGAGGGCTTGGTACTGGATAGTGGGGTTGAGGTCAAGAAACCACTGTTGAACACCTACAAGGAAGAATAGGTGAGTTTGTGAAAGATAGAAAAGATAAGTTTGCAAATCTTGAAAGAGGGTTTGAATTGGTTTGATTTGAGACTAGAAACAAGTTGCTCCCCTTCTCTGCATCACATAATAGGTTTCTACAAGAATACTCCCACAACTAGGCCTATAGACAAGGATAGTCCCCTAATGTGATGACCCTTACCTAAAATATTCATATAAAATTCTTAGATCTAGAATTTCCACTTGAATATTTTTGAAATAGATTATTAAAATAATATTTTAGCTTATCCTCTATAATATGATTGTAATATTTACCATGTACTTGCAAGACACTTGTGATTAATTCCATGAGCACACTCACCCAATCTTGCTCAAGCATAAGTAATGGATATAGTAAACCTAGAGGAAAATTATGATCAAATTTATTTTATTGGTTGGTGGGCCACTCCCTAATCTACTTGAGATCATCCTCCTTAAGATTTCCCCAAGAGAATATCTCCCTTATTTACATGCAATTATTTAAGGATACAATCTATCCCATTGAGTACAACATGCAAATATTTTACAATATTTTGTTTCTTCTTAAACTTAGGAACTAAAATATTGTCCTTGAAAAAAATGTGACTATTCACTATCATATACTTTTCATCCTTCATATTTCCATCTAATATGTTAATAAGAAAAAACATTCTTGGCATATTCAACCTTTATATGGAGGTTGGAATCCTATAATGGGATTGAAGTTTCTTTCTATTTTATCACATTCAAATTTGAGGCCACTAATGGCATCCCTAGTTTGCCATGGTGATAGATGAAAAATGTATTTCAGATAATGGGGTTATATAAAAAAGGTATGCTTGGAAATGGGGACGTAGGGAAAAGTATTCTTGAACATAAAATAAAGAATACCTTGAAGGTTTGATTTTAGGTATTGGAGGAATAAGAATTTAGGTTTCTATGATGCATTATGGTGGGGGTTTTTGGATTCACATGTTGATAAGAGAAATACGATGGGAGTCTGGAGATTTGGGGTTCAAGATACCTATCAATACTTTGCAAAGGTAGGATTTTATAAAAAAATCAACTATTTGAAGATGGATTTGTGAGTGGAGAACTAAGGCACAAGGAATCAAGGTACTAGGTGAATGGGGAGATAGAAGTTTGATTGCCAATGAGAGATAAGGAAACATAAAATAGGAGCATGGGTAATTGAAGAAAGCGATGCAAAAATGGGAAATTTTAAAATCCTACCTAAACTAGGAAAGTGACCCAAATACTCCAAAACTTGAATATATTAGAAAGGGAACGTTACAACTAGGTTATTCCCCTAACTACAACCCAAGGAAAACAACATAAATACTAATGCACGTGTGGTTTAGGAAAAATCATGTAGAATCAAATGTGGAAAAAATAAAATGACCAAATTAACTCTCAAATGAAGAGTAAAATTATTCAAGTCACACACAAGGGTATAAATAAACCAATTTAGCTCACAGGATTAAATATGAACCATGAGTTGGTAGAAAAATAAATAAATTATAAAATGCTTATGTTGCACAATATAATTTAACTATTTCATGGAACATTTCTTCATTATGAATGATTATGGGTAATATCTAGTTTAAATATGTGGGACTTGGCACTTCGAATTTACCTTGCCTAAATTCACCTATTCCTTGAATATTCATTGCACCCATCAAATACATCCAACTATTATAACTAAAACAAAATAATAATGCATAACCAATTATATAAGTACACATATGACATAAGTAAACATTACAACTTTGATCAAATAACACATTCACAAATAATAAAAACTATGATTTATAATATACATATATAAACTCATCCATTTTTTAGTAAACACATAAATCATTAAAAAATTTGCAAAATACAACATGAACTATCATCATAATAATACGTAGATAAATAACAAAATACTCTTAAAATTTCAACATTTTTAAATCCTTGAAAATAACTTACACAATTTTAATTAAAACCATGAAGTTTCCACAATCCATGATAATGTTGTAATATAATTTTTGGACTAAACTGTGTTGCATTATTTTGCATTTTTTTACACAATTTTATTTTTATCTTTTGATGTTTCATAAAAGAGTATATGCTCTTAATAATACAATCTATTCATTTGCAAACAAATGATAGGTTTTAGCATCATTTATGATAGAATGAAAAGATGATATTGTTGTTACAACTGTAAGAAGAGAAAATATAATCACTATAAGATAATGCCATGTTGTTTCAAATAAGTTGATTTTTTATCCTTTCACCTAGTAAAGGAACACAATAGTATTAGTTGAAATATATTAGCTTCAACATAAAATATTATTTAATTATTCTATAAAATTAAATTATTAAAATATAAATAAACATAAATTAATATTATAAATTCAAAATATTTTACCTTTAAGATTATTAAGCTTGGAAATACAAAAGTTAATGGAATGAGAGACAAGGATCCCATCAAGTTGACAAAGTCTCCTAAAAATGGAAATATCGCTGCAACAAAAGTATTAATGGTAAAAAATATAAAACGTAGGGAAAATCGAATAAACATGTTGTATGAAGAAAACTCTTTCTCCTTGATACGAGAAAACTTTGTATCAAGAGTTTCATGTATAGGAGTACAAAACATCTGCATACAAATGACAACATGTTAAAATCTAAAGTAATTTAAACAATAACATTTTAATTTTTTTATAATAATAATATTTAAAAAAATTTAACTAATATTTATCTCAAGTCTTGTCAAAGTAATCTTAATAATCATTTATAAAAAATAAAATTATAATTTTTTCATATGTATATAAGATAATTAAAAAGCAAAAGAAATCACAAAAAAATAAATTGAATAACAATATTAAAATTATAATATTAAATATAAAATACATAGATTATATATTTATAGTTTAAAATAAAATATAAAAAAATTTCTTTCTAAATAATTCTAAAATTTATCTTCATTTAAAAAATTACTTTAATATTATAATATAAAATTGCAACCTATTGCCAATAGTGGCATTATATGATGGTTAAGTTGTTGTGGTATTAATCTTCCCATCAAGCTTCAAACCCCACTGGAGTATAATTGTTGAATGTTTAAATTGGGGATGAAATCCCCTTGCTTGTGACCTCACCAGTTCATAGTTTTGGGTCAAAAGCATTTACCCTGTAGTGCCCTCCGTTTCGGTCGTCATTGATGTCAAGTAAGTAGTCGTTATTGGTAATGTCATGTCGTTGTGGTGATTTTATGATTTAATTTAATTTTAAAGTTATGAAATAACATTAATATTATGCTGGGATTTAATTAATAAAGTTAATTTAATTATAGGGTTACTTGTTTTATTTGGAATTAAATAAAGAATTACATTCAATAATAAATTCTAATTTAATTATCTTTGGTTGTTTGTTATTGAATGTAATCGGAATTGATGAGGAAAGATAATTATCATTTAATGATTAAATCCAATTAATAAATTTAATAGTATTAGAAAGGATTAAATATTAAAATTTCACTTAAGTTTGAATGACGGTAAAAAAAAAAAAAAAAGCAAGGTGATAAAATAAATTCTAATAAAATATCTTATTAATGTTTAAAATAAATACTAACTATATTTGGCTGGAAAACTATCGTAACGGTTGGGAATCAATTCTGGATTTGTAACTGACCGAGAAAAGGAGTTTCGGTGGGGGAAGTTGAAGGGAAGCGAGAACTGCAACACTTGAAAATAACTATCATATAGCAGGAAGAGGAGGATATTTCAGGGAGGCCAATATTCACGTTGGAAGGGGATTGGCAACCTGCGAAGAGAGGGAGGGGCGTTTTGCTTCAAGTGCCTGATCACAAGTTTTCATCCTCGCAGCGGTAAAAAAAAAAAAATGAAGGAGAAAGGCGAGGTGCAAATACACAACTTATGAGTAAGAGAATTAACCCCAAATTTCTTGTTGCAAAGAAAATTCCAATGCAAAAGCTCCATTCCTTTAAACTTAATAGTTATTGATTGTGAACATATTTGATCATTTCTAAAAATCGGAGTAATCGACATTTATTGTTGGATCTGCAATCTAAAATTTTCCCAAATGATTAAAGTATCATCCAAAGGCCAGTAGCCCTATCCTACTGACTAAATATTGAACTTATTGTCAACTTGATAGACAATATCGCATAAGCTGGTTCCAGTAGGTTGATAGTTTTGAGATCCTTGCAATTCACTGTTTAACCCGATATCATATCTCCCTTCATTACGTTTTGACAATAATATCACATAGTTTTTATCTCTTACAATGTGTCTCTACTAGCTGTGTGGATATGGAAGTGGTAGAGAATGTGAAATGGGCTTTATTTCTCTTAAGTCGCGTACTCTGCCCTGTGGATAACATTTAGGATTTGATGAAACAGTCTTGGTCGTTGCCCTCCATTTGATAGCTCTGTTTTGTCAATCTCTCCTTTCTAGCCGTGACTTCTCGAACCTGCTTGTCACAGATTTGTATCTTCCAAATTTGCCTGGATTAAAGTTGCATGTATCACCAATAGCCTCCCTTAATGGGCATTACATAGTCGGCTGAAGGCGGTCTCTGTTGGCAACCTGCCACATTTGAAGAACTTGAAAATAGAGTGTTGTTGAGGTTAAATAATCCCTCTGATTTCATTGTTGACCTGTCCCAGCGGAAGCACTTGATCATAATAGGAAGTTTAGAGATTTAGATAACCTCACTGTTTCCACTGACAATCTGTCACAGTTTCAGCATTTAGAGTTGAGGCGTTGTACAGAATTAAATAATCACCATTCTCCTTCCCTTCCATTTAGTGAATAACATGTGAAATCCGATAATAATGCAAGTGGATGGCGATATTTCCAAATTCCAACATTCACTTTCTAATATACTTGGCAGTTTGTGTGACCTCTTTTCTTGTTGGTGTTTGTTTACCGGATTATGTGCATTGTCCAAGCTACTGAAGTTTTCATACATGGTATACCGGACAATGGCAGTAAATCCTTATTACTTTGATATGCCCATAACTTTAGAAAAGATTTTGTTGAATTAAATCTATAAGATATGGTAATATTAGGGATTCTTTGAAAGGATTTATCTTCTATTTATAGTCCCTCCTCCAAAAGTTAAAATATATATATAAATATGTAGTGGATTTAAAATATATTTATGTGTGTACATTAATAAATCTAAGATTGTATGGTGGTAAATTTTATATGTAATTTTGTATACAAATGTTATGTTTTCAAGGAAGAAGACCTATGCTTAGTATTTATTAGAAATATAGTTAGTGAGTTAGGAAATAATGAATAAATAAAAGGGAAGATCAATTGCATTGATTTAGATTGTTTAAGGGAATATGGAAACAATGGCGTGGAAAGTATTAAAATTATATGTGTATTATGTTTATCACTAAAAAGGAAAATAAGGGTTAGTTGCATAAATTGCAAGTGAGGGATTCAATTCAATATTGAACAAATAGTAATATTAAACATATGAGGATATGGGAGACTTAGGTTATCTTTTGACCCTGAGCATTCTTGAAATTCTAGTTACGAACATCCTAGGAATCATACTATAGGATACTTTTCCCTTAAATGTATCCCTTCTTGTTTAACTCGTCATATAAGGTTTATTTTAATAAGAGATTTAATTTAAGATGAATTCTACACACATGTTAATCAATGGACTTATTAATTTTTGGTTAATTGGAAATTATGTTTTATAGAGAATCTTTAGTAATGATTCTTTAGTAGGGTGTTTATAGGATATGGGATTATTCTTTAAGACTTTGTAATTAATGCGTTTATTCAGAAAATGATTTATTTATAGGAGTTAGGAAATTAGAATTATTAGGTAGTAAAGTTAGGTATTATGTTATTGAGTAGGTTAGTAAAGTGATTAGAGAGTTTCCTTATGTTAATAATTTGGGTAACATTGATAGATTAGTTTATTCTTAATTTGATTAGTTTCAAGTGGAATAGTTAACTTAGAAATAATGGAAAGTAGAGTTTTGTATGTTGCTGATGTATGTAGATAATATTGGTGATAAGGATTATTTCTGTTTAAGTGGGGGAATTGATTTATAAGATAAATGGAAGTAAATAAATTTGAAAACTTTAAATAGTTGGGTATTACGATAAAGGCTAGTGAATGATTGTTGATTCGATAAATGTTTTGATTAATTATATTTAGTTAAACAAAGGGTTTATGTAAATGAATAAAATTAGATGATCTTTTCTAATTCAATTTCCCTCATATTCTTTTAATAGTTGATTTGTGGGATTTCTATAAGAACAGTTCTAGAAAATACTTTTGATTGATATCAGGGTCAAATTGTTGGTTTGAGTGGGTTGATCTTTGAAGGGAGCTTGTTGTTATAATGTGTAAATTGGAATATATTTGTGTTTGGGAGAGTATACTTGTGAATAGTGTCTTATGGCTTAAACCATTAGATTTTATCTTCACTTCGCAATATTGTGCTATCCTTAAATGTTGGAAATGATTGATATTTAAACTAATGTTCTTAAAATGTTTCAAGTTACTTCTTATCGAATGAATGGATGTATTATTAGAATGCGTGGTTTTATGGATTCTTTCAATGTGACTTTTCCTGAGTAGATTTTTGAGTTGGAGATTTTCTCTCATTTTATGTATGTTGCTATTCATTGGGAACCCATATGTTTTCTTTTGGTTCTTTACCCTAAGTGGTAAATCGGTTAATGTTATCTTTGTCGTGATTGGTGGTTCTGCTTGAGTTGTTAATGAGTCAAATGGAAAAGCTCTTTGAATTATGGGTATTCCGAGAGGAGAAAATAGAGGTTTCCCTTGGATGTCCGATTTAGTCTGTATTGAAGTTGTTGATGTTGTTTAAGGGAGTTGTTGATCTTATTTTGATGTATTCTCTCATCATAATTGAATTGAAAATAGTTTTTCAAGGTTTTGTTTTTTATTGTTGTCAGATTTTCATGGGAAACCCTAGTGTAACTTTTTGAGAATCTTCTAGAGGTTCACTTTACTATTGGTTAATGTTCCTCCTTTTATGTGCCCTTGTTGTGGCAAGTTTTTTGGTTTCATGTTTTTGAAAGGGTTGTACAGGGATCATGGAGATTTTTGATTATTTATTTATGGCAAGATGGGTAATGCCTTGCATGCTGCTCTGTTGTGATATAATGTTCTTTTTATGTTGTACAACCCTTGGATTTTGGTTTTATGTTTTGAGTGTCTAGAGAGAGAGAGTGGCTCTAAGTGGGTGGTCGGCGCACAAAGGGGTGCCAGGATAGCCCTCGTTAGAGTGAAATTAAAAAGTGATAATTTAAATAATTAATTAGGGGGTGGGTAGAATCACATTAAAAAGATAATTGATGCCTCATCCGCCTTTGAGTGCTACCACAGACTAAAGGGGATTGAGAAGGCCGTGGTTGGCAAGATCGTTGCCTTGTCTTCATGAAAGGTTAACGGTTCCGCATGAGCAACCCTATGGAGCGGTACCTTGAGATAGGAAGCCTGGATAACCATAGATGGAGGCGGCTCCTAGCGCTCGAGTTGCCTGGATAATTCATCAATAGATGGAGGTGGCACCTTGCATTAGTGGTAGCCTGGATAATCCATGTTAAGCCATGCGATGACACTCTCCTCTAACACTCCTTCTTATGTTGTTACTTTGGAAATCCTCTGGAAGTGGGTCTTTGTCTTGAATTGATGGATCATAGTTGTTTTAAATTGATTTATGGTTTTACCCTATTTTGATCTTCGATGTATTCATTGGTCTTGTATAAATCTTGTTGATGTTTGGGTTTCGACCTTGTACTCTTATGTTACTGTGATATGATGTTATTGTATTGGTTAATTTAAATTTGGAATTGTATTATGTTTTGGAAGTGTTTCATGATCATCCTTTGGTTATTTGTTTACTGGTTATTGCTTTGATTTATGTGATGAGATTTATGACTCTTGGATGTGGTTGATTATGTCATTGTAATTCCTGAGTGTTATGATACTTTTGTATGACATTGAGTCTTGTGGTTCCCTATTGGATGTTCTTGGTTGAGGTCTCTTCCTTGTTAGCTCCTAGCACGGGGGGTGGGTCTTCGGACTCACATGGTCGGGTGGAATGTGCTAAGCACCCCATTGGGTCCCCAGTCGAGGATCGAGAGGAGTGGATTGGTGTTGTTGCAGCAACTCCGGAGTTGTATCTATCTTGGAGCCAGTTTGATACTATGTATTCATCTATTCATTTGTATCATGATTCTTGTTGTATGGTTTCCGTTCATGTTGGAAACATTGTTGTAACATTGTACCTCTAGAACATTGTATTGTAATGTAAGGTTAACTTGGTGTGGACATTGGCTATGGCAGTTGTTATTCAATGTGTTAAATTAATCATGTATATGTTGTATTTGTGTAACCAGATGGTTTCTTATCAATGCTTTATCATGTATGTGTTATATTTGTTAATGATTATATCTTTGGCTTTTATACGTTACTGTCGTGGTGTGGATCTAAGTCGCGTAATGACTCCTTGTGTACCCCAAGGGATGTATGTGTTAGTGAATTTACTTAAATGAAATTTATGTCATGACTTAATGTGTTTTACATGTATGTTATGTTAACTTAAAAAAAAAAAATTTGTGCTGTAATTATTGTGTTGTTATCCTTTGGGGTTCACACGGCGGGGCGTTACATACCCCTTAATTATTAAAAAAAAAATTACAACCTATTAAATAATAAAAATTATAAAAATAATAATCTATATAAGAGCATTTGAGGAGTCTAGCTATCATTATTAAAATTCTTTTTTATTTAGTTTTATAATTTTAATTTTTTTTTGTCTAATTTTGTGTTGTATACAAAAAATTACCTTTAAATGAGTTCTCTTTCATTTAGACTTTCACTTTTAGTTCAAATTTTTGTAGGACTTATTTGACATTTGTTTTGTTGGTTTGTGGAGCTTGATCATGCTCCCAAGTTAAAATTTTAGCAACTTTTCCAACTACATTTTTATGTCAAAGTAATTAACAAGGGAGTGTAGGGGAGTGTAGGGGGGATGCATTTTTAATAAAGAAATTTGTGAGTAACTTTGGTTGAGAAATCAATTTGCAACTATAGCAATTAATAGTTTTTTGCTATAGATCAAAAATGAAAAGTCACAGGCATGAGAAGTTGGATAGTCATGTGTTGAAGGAAATGTTGTGTGCAACAAAAAAATACAAAGTAGATTGAATGAGCATGAGTTGAAGTTTAGTGTGGAGTGCATGTAGCAATAGAGGTTGTGAATAAGGAAAGACCTCAAGGTGTTTAAGTTGCATGCAATAGTAGATTGTTGCTAGTATTGTAAATTATTTTTGTTGGATAAATAATAAAATTGGATTGTTGTTTATGCACATAGCCAATATTGGGTGAACCACATTTTTTTTTTATCTTTGTGAAATTTGTTATTTTTTTCATTTAACTTATGTATCTACATTGTTTAATTTGTTTAGATATTGCTAAATCCTCCCAAAAAATCCCAACATGTTCATGAAACCTTGTATAAGTTAAAGAGTCACAATATATCATAAGAGTGCTTGGGTAGTAGGGGCCACTTACATCATACTTATTTAAATTGTATGTTTGATGTTGTAGTGTAGAAAAATGTACACCTTTACATTTTCACACTATGTTTGCATCCCCTTAATTAACTATACTTAATTAAGCCTTTAATTGGCCCAATTATGCATTCACAAGCCTAATTAATTTAATTTTTCGAAAGGGGAACACACATTTAATTAATTCCTACACTAAACTTTACATCTTCGAAATTGAGTGTCCTAGGTTTAGGTCCTAGGACCCATTTTCCCAAGGGTGAATGTGTCACCATTAAGTCTTGGGTCCCAATTTTTAATGTTTTTGGTGGCATTTTAATGATCTAAATTCAAATTGCAAAGGTCAGCTTGTGGTGTTTAATTGTTGGGTAATTAAGGAAACACCTATAAATACAAGGTTATTTTATCAAATTCAAATCCTACGCAATCTAGAACTTCAAGAGATCAATTACACTTGACAATATATTATTTTCAAGAGCATTGGAGAGCAGATTTATTAGTCATTTATTGTAGCATTCAATATCCTATTATAATGTCAATATTTATGTGTTTTCATGCATGTTTTTGGAGCTAACACTGTGATGTAGATTTCAAGTTTCAAGCAAGCATTCAGGCATCAAGATCTATCAAGCAATCAAGAAATTTCATGCAAGATCCAATCCTTAAAGTGATGTGTTGGACTTAAATCATTAAAGGGTTTGATGAGGTGTAACAAGCTTTGTTCATTCATCAATTCCTTCATTTTTTCATTTTTTCATTATCAAAATTTAATTACCAAATTAGGGGTTCACTAAGGAAAACCCTTATCCACCTAAAATAAATTTTTTTCTCCTCTCTTTGTATGTACAAATTTGAAAGTGAAGAGGGATTGAAAGTTGATCAAAAGTGCAATTTTACAAAGTTGTAAAAGTTGTCATTAAAGTTTTCAAGACACGTAAACTCACCTATAGGATTTATGTCTAGCTTTCTGAAGATCAAACATGTTGGAATTAGAAGCTTATATTTGAGATCCAAGGACTAAAAAAAGAATTTTCAAACCCCTACATAGTGACCAATGCACCCCTAGGTGAAAGTCCTCTAGTAGAGCTTGAAACCCACTTTTGGAGCCAAGTAAACACCATCTTAACCTTCTCAGATCAGTTGGTTAATTGATGTTTCTGATAGTGTTAGCATAATACTCCATATTCCAAGTGTTAGATCTCATAGGTTTGATTGGTAAAACACTTTTATCTTTCTCCCAAAATTTCCTTTCGGTCATTTTTGTCATAAGGAAGTTGAGGTCCCATAGTGTCCAAAACCTAGGGTTGACTCACCTTAAGGGTTGTAAGTCAATTCTAAGCATTTGTGGCACTATCCCTCTTCCTAATGAATGTTGGAAAGTTGGATTTTTGATTAGGTGAACATCCCCTTTTTCTTTGGCATACTCCCCTTATCACACATTCCTATTTTAGGGAAGATACCCTTTCCTTACATTTCATTTTGGTGAACCCAACATTATACATCCTAAATTCTAATTTGGAGACCTACAAAACTCTAGGTATAGGTTTTCATTAGTGTGCTTTGCTTTGTATTTATGGTTTAGTTTTACATTTTTGCATCATTTAAATTCATGAAAAGACAAAAAAATTGCATTAATTTTGCATACATCTTGCATTGTAGTTACATCAAGAGTGTCTTGCAACTATTTACATTCAAATTTTAGTTCAAAATTGCATCTCAAAAGTTGTCACTTTTTTCACTTGTTTTCACTAGTTGCACTTGCATTTTGACACCTAAAATTGGAAAAATCTATCACAAAATTCATAGTCTACAACCTAAAACAAAGAACTCAAACATCAAACCAGAAACACAAACTTTAATTTTTCCAACCCCTGTTTAAAGACTCATTTGCCCTTAGGTGAACCTGTCCTTGTATAAGTTCCTTTTCACATTTTTTGGCATCATTTTGTCTCTGGTTGCTTCATTTAATTTTTTTATCAAATCTATGTTTCAATTTCAAAAAACAAAAAAAAACTGCTTTCTTGCATTGAGTTCAATTGGTCAAATTAAGTGCATTGTTTGAAATAAAAAATGGCATTAAAAATACATCATTTTAAAATAGTCAATTACAAGTTCAGATCTAAAACTTTGTATCAAACCTCATTCTTACATCATGGATATGTCTATGGGTAATATATAGATGTCCTAAAAATATTTGGTCAATTTCTTTAGTTGTATATTTGGAGATGATCCTAATACAATTGATAACACTCATGAATCTTCACCTCCTAATGAATATCCCTATGAGGTGGACATCTTAAGACAAGATGAAGATATCATGCAACAATTCATACAAGACTCCCTACACAACCTTGAGAATAATGCATCCTTTTATCCATCCATGAAAACACCTCCTATAATCCCATCACTTGATATGTTCAACATTTTGCATCTTGAAATTGAAACACAAAGCAAGCCTCAACCATCAACCATGAAAGAACTTGTTAGCAATGACAATAGTGATACTTTTCTATCCTATGCTCATTGAGTTACTATGACACCCTTCAACTTAGAAGAGAGTTATGGTCAAGGCTTCAAAATATTAAGAAAACAAGGATGTGACATAACTAATGAATGTGAAATCCATCAATGGTTAGAACAACAATCATCAGAAGATACCAAGGGATTATGATATCAAGGATCTCCTCATCCCGCTACCTCTCCTAATGGGAAAGGTATTCTCTTTCACAAGATTGTTTCACAACACCAATTAATCCCTCATGAGCATGATCAAGTAACCTTAGATCCTCCACCTCCACCTCAATAAGTTGTCCAATCAAGTAAGAAACCCAAGCCCTAAAAACTTAAGAAGCTGAAATTTCCTTATCCTATGTCTACAAATGAAAGAGACATACACACACTCCTTAATCAAGGAAGTATAAAATCACCACCAATTAAATATCATAAAGGAAAAAGTACAAACATATTTCATTTTCAATATCATAGAACTCTTGGGCATTACTACTAATGAGTTTCATGTTTTAAAAAGGATCCTAAATGAATTTGATATCCTTAAGATCTAGTTCCTTAGAATGCATGCATTTCACTTCTTGCCATGTGATAGTTGTAGAATCATAGAAAACTCAATATTACATGTATTACATTTAACACAAATCATTTCTATATTGCAAGGAGCACATTCTCATCACCTATCTCAGCTCATCCTTTTCCTACATTTTAGGGGAAAGGGGCTAGGTAAGCCTCACTCCTAGTACGACACTTGTCCTTGTCCCTTTGGCTAGTTTTCCACCTTCTGTCTATTATGAAAAATATTGGGATGTGGATGACCAACTATAGGTTGACTCGCATGTACCATACTGGTCTTTTCTTTGTTTTCTTTTCATGTTCTATGTGATTGCATGTGTGTAATGTGATCCCCCATATCGTACTTCTTGGTCTCTTTATATGTTTGTGAGCCTACTTTAGATGACCCTTGTCACTCCATTTGTGCAAGGATACAAATGAAGTAAATCTATGATGACATTCTTCTATTTGTATCTCCATTCTTCCATATTTCATAAACCTTTATTTTTCTCTTGTCTTTTGTTTTCCTTTTGCGGATGATGCAAGCCATTGAGACATGTAGGCCTATTCCATGTTAACCCAAATATTTTCTTTGTTTTATTTCTCTATGTGTCATTCTTCCTTTGTGTTCGTTGTTCTATGAGTATTTGGGGAATGATGATGGATCTAAGCTCTATTATATCATTGTAGCAAAGACATAACGTTGAACCTAAATTTGTGGATCCCTTATGTGTTTCCATTTTGGGGGCAACCCCTTTTCATGATGTAGCTTTATCTTCTTTAACATTTTACATTTATCATTTTGCTAATTTAAAGTAATTTCTCACAGTATGGTGTTTAGAAATTTATTTAAAGTGGGGGTGTGCATTTCCCCGTTCATTGTTTGCATATTCCCTTCAAAGTGTGGTCTTCTTATTTCATGTGATGTGTATTCTTGGTGGTGGCATTTTTTTTGATGTCCTTCAATAGTGTGACCTTTCTTGGCATATGGCATTCCTCTTAGCACTTGGTAATGCTATGGCTTGCATTCCCTAAGGTGAAATTTTTTTACCCTTGACTATTCCTCTCTTGGTGACATTAATTGTGATGTTCCCTATGGTGTGACCTTTCATGCATTAATAAAACCCCTTTGACTATCCTATTGCATTTACAATTTTTTCATGGCCACCAAGAATAACACAACTTTCCTACTAGTGGTGCCGTGTTATTTTCATGAGTTTCTAGCATAATGTAGCTTGCTAGCCTTGTGGAGCCTTTTACCATTTTTTTGGTGCCTTATCAATGTTATCAGGAGGTATAAATTTTTGTATGGTCGATGTATGTTAGCCTATAGACCTGGCATGACTTTCCCATCAGCCACCCTTTCTGTAGGTACATACCGACCTAGTGTGTGTTTCTCACTTTCTTGGGGCTCACCTAGTGGACACTGAATTTCACTAGCCGTCATGAGTATATTTTTTGCATAGTGGACAATGGGGTTTCACTTACGAACACATTTTATCCAGACAACAATGCAACCACAACTAGTCCATCCTTTCTTTTCTTTCTTTTTGTATTGATTTTGAAATTTTATGATTGTGTATCTTATGTTTCTACTACAAACATGTGTCTCTTTGTGCCTTTATTGGTTTTCCATGAGATCTTAGATCTTAGGGGCTTGATCACCCTCCTTGAGCTTTGTCATCTTATATTTCCAACTCTTATACAATTAGACCTCTCTTGACTTATTTGTCTAATTTTGTGTGAGTTTGAGCACAAGTTCATACTCTCACTAAAGTGGGGGCTAAATGTAGTGTAGAAAAATGTAAAACCTTTACATTTTACACTATGTTTACATACACTTAATTAATTGGAATTAATTAAACCTTTAATTTGCTCAATTATGCATTCACAAGCCTAATCAATTTTGTTTTCTAAAAAGGGAACCCACATTTAATTAATGCCTACATTGAACTTAACATCTTGGAAATTGAGTGTCCTAGGTTTAAGTCTTAGGACCCATTCACCCAAGGGTGAATGGGTCCTCCTTAAGTCTCAGGACCCAATTTTTAATATGTTTTTGGCATCATTTTACTAATCTAAATTTATATTGAAAAGGTAAGCTTGAGGTGTTTCATTATCATGTAATTAAGGAAACACCTATAAATACAAGGTTATTTTATCAAATTAAAATCCTAAGAAATCTAGAACTTCAAGAGATCAATTACAAGAGAAAAAATTACTATGAAGAGCATTGGAGAGTAGATATATCATTCATTTATTGCATCATTCAAGATCCTATCATGATGTCAAGATTTATGAGTTTCCATGCATGTTTTTGGAGCTAATATTGTGTTCATCTGTAGATTTCAAGTTTCAAGCAAGCATTCAAGTATCAAGATCTATCAAGCAATCAAGTCATTTCATGAAAGATCCAATCCTTAGAGAGATGTGTTAGACTTCAGTCTTCTAAGGGAAGACATTAAAGGGTTTGGTGAGCTATAACAAGCTTTGTTCATTCATCAATTCCTTTATTTTGTCATTATTTCATTATCAAGGTTTAATTACCAAACTAGGGTTTGACCAAGGAAAACCCTTATCAACCAAAAAAATATTTTTCTCCTCTCTTTGTATTTGCATATTTGTAGGTGAATGGTGTATCTGAGTTCAAAGGGCCTTGACAGGCTATCTAATCTCATAGCCAACTCACACATACACACATAGAAAGATCAAACAAATGCAATAGGAGAACAAATATTTTCTCTTTATTTGATAATAGAGATACATTCAAGAAGTTTTGTTCAGAGAAAATCTTTGTTCTCTACTTCACCTTACTTGATCCCCTCTGCCCTACACCACCTTCACCCTCTAACACTACATACTATTTTATTCCTCTAGGTTGGCCTTGGCATTCATCTCTCCTCATGTCGTAGTATCACAATATCTTTACCTCATTATCAGTAGCTTCATCGAGTCGGCCAATGGAGATGGATTCCATAGTAATGATGTGGAATTCATCTAATCTTGATATGCTAGGTGTCACCATCCACCGTTGTTGATCATTGCATAAATTATACTACTCACACTACCGATTCTGCCATTGCCTTATTGGTGATATTCCTAATCACCTCCCATCAAAATAAAGAAGTCCCATCGACAAACACTCAGAAGGACTCATCGGACCATCAAGGAGACTCGAGATAGAGTCCCGCCGAAGAAACACACTCTTGTTGATCAAAAACACCAAACTCACATGTTGTCGGGCCATCATGGGGACTACCATCCATTTCCTGGTGAAAAGTAAGGTCCCGCCGTGATGACATCCACCATTAGGGTATCGGTAGGACATGAAACCTCATTTCGGAAATGAAAGAACCTCATGTCAATGCACTCCATCTCTGCCAACACCATTGGTATGTCATTGGGACATGGGGGAATCTCATGCCGATATACCAATGTCTCACCAATAGAAGGTCCTCACATCGATAAAAACCAAATCGCTAAGTCACTAAAGATCAAAAATTAATAACCTCTACTTGAAGGTTGTGGAGTTGTAAAAACTCGTGACATGAGTTAGAAAAACTTGGATCTCCATGACTCTTCACACCCTGGGAACTTATTCAAAACAAACATAGAAAATGATGTAGGAATGTTCTTGGCCTTGGATGCTCCTGTATTAGACACCCAGGGTATGAGAAATGTTCCATGAGTGGAGACTCAGGAACATTTGGGCCAATCTAGAACCGAAAGTCTAAATTGAGCCAGCTCATGTGCCTTAAACCAAGATGCTTCCTCTACTGATTTTCCCTTCTAGCGAACCGGGTACTCTAGATACTCTTTACCACATGTTTTCTTTGCAATCCTAGAATCAATAATTGTATTTTCTTGTTCAATTTGCTTCTTTGGTAGCTGGTTCACCCTATCTGTATTAACAAGAGAATGTGATTGAGTACTTTTCTCTTCATCAAAATGATTGTATAGGTCACTAATGTTGAAGATGGGAGATATATCTACATTCTCTAGAAGTTCAACTTCATAAGCATTGGCCGAAAACTTTCATAGGATCTAGCAAGGACCTATTTTCTTCCATTTTAACTTATTATAGGTTCCCTATGGAAACCTCTCCTTTCTTAAATGAATACACACCAGTTCTCCAATCTGAAATTCCTGCTCTCTTATGTCATGGTCAACAGACTCTTTATACTTAGTTGTACTCTTTTCCAACTTTTCTTTCACTTCTTTATGCAAATCTCTAATAAATTCTGCAAAATCCTCTACCACAACACTTTTTTTCACCAGGTTTGTGCTATCCCTGAGTTCATCTATGCCCCTAGGGCTGAAACCATACACCACATTGAATGGAATTTTTCCAATACTCATGTTCACTGAATTATTATAGGAAAACTATGCCTATGACAACAGAAAGTCCCACTATTTTGGTTTGTCCCCAATCAAACATTGAAGGAGGTTACCTAAACTCCTGTTCAAAACTTTAGTTTGACCATCTATTTGTGGATGGTAAGCTGAACTAAAACCCAAATGTGTTCCTAATTTCTTCCACAATGTATGCCAGAAATGACCAACAAATTTTGTATCTTGATTAGATATGATACTCTTAGGAAAACCATGCAATTGAACTATTTCTTTGAAAAACAAATTTTCTATATGGGAAGCATCGCTATTTTTCTAACATGGAATAAAATGAGCCATTTTTGAAAATCTATCAACAACCACAAAAGTTGAATCATTACCTTGTTGAGTTTGAGGTAGTCCCATAACAAAATCCATGCTAATGTGTTCCCATGGTCTCTCTGGAATCGGTAATGGCTGATAGAGTCTAATATTTTGCTTCATACCCTTTGCATGCTGACAAATTTTGCATCCTTGTACCATCTTCTTGACATCAACACTCATTCCTAGCCAATAATAACTCTCATTCTATAGAGCTATTGTTTTATCTATTCCAAAATGTCCTCCTAATCCACCACTATGTTTCTCTCTAATAAGATTCTCCCTCATGGAACCTCTTGGTATGCACAACTTCTACTCTTTGAACAATAAGTTCTCCTAAATGAAATACTCCAACCATAGAGTCTGATCCAATTCAGCTGGATTCTTGTATGCTAACCATGCCTCTCTGAATATGGATCATGCTCATACAACTCACCCAATGAATCAATACCAACAACATTCACTCTCATCTTGTTCATTAACAAGGTTCTCCTACTTAGCGCATCAACAACTCTATTGGATTTACCACTTCTATGTTTTAACACAAAAGAATAACTTTGCAAGAATTCAACCCACTTTAGATGCCTCTGGTTCAACTTCCCTTGGATGTTTATGAATTGTAGGGCATGATGATCTATATACAACACAAATTATTTTGGCAATAAATAATGCCTCCACTTCTTGAGTGCTTGCACAATCACATAGAAGTCCTAATCATACACTAAATATTTCATCTTGGCTTCATTCAACTTCTTGTTGAAGTACACTATTGGTCTCCCTTCTTGAATGAGAACTCCTCCAATTGTTGTTTCACTTGCATCACAATCCACTTGGAAAACTTTTCTGAAGTCTGGTAACACCAACACTGGTTGTTCAATCACCTTTCCTTTCAGTAGCTGAAAGCTCTTCTCTGTTGTAGTTGTCCATTGGAACTCTTTTCTTGTTCCCTTCATTGTCTTTGAGATGGGAGCACATATCCCACTGAAATTCCTTATGAAATTCCTATAGAAGCTTGCAAACCCATGAAAACTACGAGCTTCAAAATTACTCCTTGGTGATGGCCACTCAATGATAGCCTTTACTTTTTTAGGATCAATTTTCAATCCTTCCTCATAAACTACAAATCCCAAATACACTACATCCTTCATGAAAGTACACTTTTTTAGATTCATCATTAACTTCTCTTCTTTCAATGTTTGCAAAATAGCTCTAATATGTTCTAAACGTTCTTTTGTTTTACTAAAAATTAAAATATCATCAAGATAAACTATGACAAACTTACCAAGATAAGGCTTCAACACCCGATTCATCAATCTCATGAATGTACTGGGTGTATTTGTTAATCCAAATAGCATGAACAACCACTCATACAATCCATCCTTCTTAAATGTTTTCTTCCACTCATCACCTTCACGAATTATGATTTTATGGTAACCACTCTTTAGATCAATCTTCGTGAAATACCTTTATCCACTTAAATAGTCCATTAAATCATCCATTTTGGGCAATGGGAATCTATATTTAATAGTAATATTATTAATCGAATGGGAGTCTGTACACATCCTCCATTCACCTCCCTTCTTAGGCGCTAATACTGCAAGTACAGTGCATGTACTGAGACTTTCCCTGATCAATCCCTTGTCCAAAAACTCCTAGAATTGTCTATTTATTTCCTCATTCTCTTGTGGTGTCATCCTATATGGTTCATTGTTTGGAAAACTTGCACCTGGAATCAAATCCATATAGTGATTGATTTCTCTCATTGGTGGTAATCCATCTGGTAACTCCTTCATCATTATGCCAACATACTCATCAACCAATCCTTGAATTTCTACTAGCAACTTTTCTTCCTTTTCTATTGTCAGGTTTTGAGGTCGTCATTCTATCACTACACAACAAACATCTTCCTTCTTTAGATCCTTCAAGAACTACTTTCCTGCGAAAAACACACCTTGGAGGTACCTTCTATGTTTTCGTCTTTATCCTTCATAGGATTCAAAGTAAATTCCTAACCATCCTTCCTAATGGTATATGTATTATTCTTACCATCATGAACAACTTGACAATCAAACTACCATGGTCTTCCCAACAAGATATGACATGCATCCATTGGCATTACATCATAGAGTATTTCATCCTTATATTTACCAATCTAAAAATTAACCAAGCATTGTTCTCTTACCACTAATTGATGCTCCTTCTACAACCATGAAACCTTGTATGGACTGGGATGCTCCATTCATTTCAGCTTCAACTTCCTCACCATTTCATTAGAAAAAATAATTTCTATGCTGCCACTATCTACAATTACTTTACAACACTTACCACCTAACTTGCATTTGGTTCTGAACAAATTTGTTCTCTATATCGGTTCTACTTCTACCTTCTCATGACTTAACAAAATATTCCTTATCATCAAGGATTCTCCATCCTTTGGATCTTCACCATGCTTTAAAAATTCCATCATTTCATCTTAGCTTGGGCCACATGTATTGTGGCCTCTTTTCCTTTGCCTCCACCTTGAACTTGTAGGCATTCAAAATACTTGTGCTTGGTCTCTCCACATTTGTAGCATGTAAGAGTGAATCCCCTGCCTTTTCCTCTTCCGAAGTTACCTCTTCCTTGAGATGACTATCATTTTCCTCATAAATGTCCTCTACCTCCTGTGTCTTGATAGGTACCCTCTCCATTATGTTTGGCAGAATATCCTCTTCCACCAATGTTCTATCCTTGCTTACAAGCATTTCTACCTCTACCCCTATTACTGCTTTGTTGTTTTCTATTTAATTTCCCCTCAGCTTTCAAGGCACATTGATAAGCATCTTCCACGTTTTTCAACTTGATAAAACTTATTTCATCTTGAATGGATACTTGTAGACCATTTAGGTATCTTGCAACTTGCTCAACCTCATCCCTAGTGTGGTATGCTCGAATACTCAGTCAATAGAACTCTTTAGTGTACTCCTTGAAACTGGACTCTCTCTACTTCAAGTTCTGTAATTTCTTAAACATATTTATCTGATAATCTGCAGGCATGAAATTTTCTTTTAGTTTTTTCACCATGCGGTCCCATGATTTTCTCCTCCTTACCTCTTCTTTGTCTATCAGTCTGCAAATGATCCCACCATAGGGATGCATGCCCCTTCAACTTTGTACAGGAATATTTCACCTTATTATCATCTTTAGTACATTCGAATTCGAATTACTTCTCCATATCAATAATCCAATCTATCAATTCACCATAATTCAAGTTCCATTTGTACTTAGGAGGGTCAAAATAACGTTTCGTATTTATTCTGGTTAGGGCTCGAATGAACCTCTCTTCTCCTCAATCAAGTTGTTGTTCTCCTTCAACTTCAACCTGTTCTTCTTCTTCTTCATCACTCACATCATTGATATGATGACCTCTTCATTGTGCATTTTCAACAACCTCTAATCTTCCTGCAATTCCTCTCAACATATCTATCAAAGCAAGGTTTGTTTCTCTTTACACACCTCATCCTTTGCCACGTCCTCTTTGTGCCATCTTACGCAATTCCTTTGCACCTATATGTTTTCTTCTCACTCACTTACCCACAACAAATTCTCTATAGGACTTCGTAATTTCTTCACACCTTCTCAAGAACAAACCTTGCTCTAATACTGCTTGGTGTAGTCGAGCTCGAAGTACCTTGCCAAGCTATTCGATCTCACAGCCAACTCACACATACACACACAAAAAATCAAACGAATGTAATAGGAGAAAAATATTCTCTCTTTATTTGATAATAGAGATACATTCAGGAAGTTCTATTCATAGCAACTCTTTGTTCTTCACTTCACCTTACTCGATCCCCTCTACCCTACACCACCTTCACCCTCTAACACTACATACTAATTTATTCCTCCAGGTTGACCTTGGCATTCATCTCTCCTCATGTTGTTTTATCACAATGTCATTACCTTGTTATCAGTAGCTTCATCAAGTCGGCCAATGGATATGGATTCCACAACAACGATGTGGAATTCATCTGATCTCTATCTGCCAGGTGTCACCATCCATTGTCGTTGACCATTGCATGAATTTTATTGCTCACGCTACCGAGTCCACCATCACCCTGTCAGTGAGGCTCCCAATCACCTCCCATCGAAATGAAGAAGTTCCGCCAACAAACACTTTGCACACAAAAGGACTCATCGGACCGTCGTGGAGACTTGAGAAGAGTCCCACCAAAGAAACACACTCCTACCAATTGGAAACACAAAACTCATATGTTTTTGGGCCATTGTGGGGCTACCATCCACGTCCTAGTGATAAGCAAGGTCATGTCGATGACATCCACCATTGTGTTATTGGTAGGGAAGGCGACCTCATTCCGTTGATGAAAGAACCTCACGTCGATGCACTCCATCCCTTCCAACACCATCGGTATGTTGCTGGGATGTGGGGGAACGCCATGCTGATATATCAATGTTTCATTGATAGGAGGTCCTCACGCCGATGAAACCCAAATTGCTAAGTCACTAAAGATCAAAACTTAAGAACCTCTAGTTAGAGGTTGTGGAGTTATAAAATCTCGTGACATGAGTTAGAAAAACTTGGATCTCTGTGACTCTTCACACCCTTCGCCCTTATTCAAAAAAAACAAAGAAAATGATGTAGGATTGTTCTTGGCCCTAGATGCTCTTGCATTAGTGAAGAAGGATTGAAAGTTGATAAAAAGTACAATTTTGTAAAGTTGTCAAAGTTTTCATCAAAGTTGTCAAGACACGAAAACTCACCTACAAGTTTTATTTTCATCTTTCCGATAGTCAAACCTGTTGGAATCAATAGCTTAGAATTAGGATCCAAGGACTAGAAAAATATTTTTCAGACCTATAATGTCCCCAATTTTAATAAGTCAACACTTTAATTAAATAATTATTAATTTTAAGTTGTTGAAAAGAGTTAAATTTAAAAGATAACTTAAATTAATTATTTTAGTGGTATAAAAATGACTAAGTTGGAAAAAGTTAAATATTTTAAAATAAGTCACTTTTTGGCCAAATAAGGAGAAGATTAAATTAAATATGTTATTTCAAGAAATGAATGGCCAATTATAGAAAGAAAAGATAAAAGATCTTTGGAGCTCATTTTCCAACATATGCTTGGATATCTTCTAGTTTTGGAGAACTTAGTTTTCAGAGCTTGAGAATGAAAACCCTCGAGTTTTGATGGGTTGGACGAAAAACCAACGCCATTCTCAAGTGGATTTAATTCAAAATTCACATGGAGTTTAATTTTTTAGTTTCTAGTTACTTGAAATTTGTGAAGTCTTTTCGTAAAAAAAAAACTTTAGAGATACACGGTTGCAAGGTTGAAGTATGGAGATTAATAAAATAATATATTTTAACATTAGCTAATGAATGCATCCATTCCAAGATATTACTTGTGTTAGATGGTTTATATTATTAATATTACTATGGAGGAGGGTAGTTTATATTTTTATGAGACAAATTAATGGTTGGTTTCCTATTGTGGTTCTTTGGATGAGTCGTAGCTTTGCTAAATCTATTGTATTTCTTTTGATACTGATCACAACTTCAAATAGCTCTATTGTAATTATTATTAAAGACTTTTTGAAGGTTCCTAAATTAAATTGCAACATATATATTTAAAAAACAACAGTTTGATGATAGGTGGTGTATTTTGAGGAACTAGGAAGGTGACATGGAGTCAAAAGGGGATGAGGTTAGTCAAAAAATAAATTAAAGGAGTTGTAAACCATTTTTCTTAAGCTGGGAAACTAGTGAATACAACCCCACCTCTTTCCATAAGCTGGTATAAGGAATAAAGTGCATCGTGGGACCCACTATGGTGATGTGGAAGAGATTTGAAAGGTAAACAAGTTCAAATTGGGGAGTGTGCACTAAGTTTGAGGATATGCTATAGATACATCTACAATTTTATTTTTATATGAGCAATCGTATCATTATTATGGGGTCGAACCACTTTGAATGGAACCATTAATAAATATATGGAACTTGGTACTCAGCGATAATAATTGGAAGACTATGAAAATTCAACTATCACCAATTCCTAGATGCATCTTTGAGTCATCAAATATTATATTTAAATCTTCTATGGTTACCCTGGACAACAACATTTATAATATTTGTTACTTGTATTGACCTTTGAAAAATATAAATTGTATTGAATTTTCTGAGTTAAATATTACCAACTGGCTATGCTTTGTATCTTAAGAATGTCTGTGTTGTGTACTTGAAATTATGAGAAATTTTTATTATGTCTAAAATGCATAAGACCTTTTCAAATTTGGTGGATAAATTGCATCTTAGATTTAGAAAAACATTCATACAAATATTTGACAAAATGTCTATGTCTAGGAAGATACACACTTGAAAAAAAATCTACACTCAATTTTAGTATGGTATGAGTGGTTGTAAGGAAACACTTCTATCCTATTTATGTGTGAAATAATCATCAACATAGTGATTATAAACTACCTACATACTCAAAAAAATAGGTTGGTAAAGTGTTTGACGAAATTCTTGAGCAGCCAAATTGGTAAAATTGAAAAAAATAGTATATCCTAATTTCAAGACCCCTGTACAGAGACCCATTCATCCCTAGGCGAATGTCCTCCAGCAAAGCCTGAAGCCCACTTTTAGAGCTAGGTAGACACCATCCTAAATTTGTCATGTATCTTATGGTTATTTTCTATTTCTGATAGTATTATCATAATACTTCATATTCCAAGTGTTAGATCACATAGATTTGATTGTTAAAACACTTTTATACTTCTCCCAAAATTGCCTTTCGATCATTTTTGTCATAAGGAAGTTGAGGTCCCATAGTTTCTAAAACCTAGGGTTGACTCACCTTAAGGGTTGTAAGTCAATTCTAAGAATTTGTGGCACTATCCCTCTTCCTAATGAATGTTGGAAGGTTGATTTGGAACTAGGTGGAAACCTCCTTTTGCTTTGGCATACTCCCCTTATCACACATTCTTATTTTAGGGAAGATCCCCTTTCCCTACATTTTAGATTTTAATTTGTGTGCTAGTGACCTTGATTGGAGGATTCATGTGTAAAGGAGTTATCTTAAGAGAAAATATTGTATGTTTACCTTTATGATGTGGTCTTAAGAAGCATAATGAATTATTCTCCTTGCTTATTTCTTTGATTTTCTTGAAGGATGACAATAATGTGATAGGATATGATTATGGGATTTACTCTCTTGCACCTTTTTCAACACATATATTCTTGACACAATTGTGAATAGGGGGTCTAATAAAAATACCCAAACACACAACTAATGACAACAAACAACACTTTCACATAATGAATAGATATAATTCTCACAATGAGATTGATTTTATACTTAAAAATAAATTACGTCTCAAGATTAATGAGATTAAACATATTTATGCATAAACCTTAACAACATATATCATTACATCTCTATGATGGTGAGAGCAATAACACTAGGTGGGAAGATCCATTTGAACTTCCATTTGAAATTCTTTGCAGATGGTGATGGTGAGAGTGATGGCAAGGATGAAGATGAGGATGGCAAGGAGTCTCTACTGCTTTCCCTTTCTAGCTTGGAGGGCACTGTGCTAGGTGGTCGAGTGCTTGGTGTCTTGGTGGTGGTTGGGGATGATTTTTCTATTTCTCTACAAATGATCCCTTTGTGCATTGATGACCATGTCTCGGTTGTCTCTGCTACTAAGGGTTGTGTGGTTCCTATGTCTGTTCTACTACATTTGGAGGCAAAAAACCTTAGAAAGCCTGGATGCTTTCTATTTGTTAGTTTTTTGTCTGTTCTATTGCATTTGGAGGCGGTCCTTGGTGGTGCTTCTAGAAAGCTTCTACCTTGCCCCCTTGCTGATGGATTGCTTCCTAATACTTGGGCGTCTCTCTATTTTGGTCGTGATGGGCAGTTTTCAATCCATCTTTCTCTTTCCACCCCTTTACAGTGGTTCTTCCAGTTTATGGGGGTTGTGTGTGTGTGGTGCCCTACGGTGTTAGTGTTTGGGGTTGTTCTTTGTACTTATCCCTTGTTGCACCTGTGGTTGGCTCTTTGGCATGGCTGCTTCCGATGGTTGGTCTGCTTTGGTGTTGAGCTTTGGTGCATGGGTTGCTCTACCTTTGCTGGCTCCATTTGGTGGGGTCCTTTTCTTGGCTCTACTTGGTTGGGTTCATGCTTGAGGAACGTTCCTTTTCTCTTTTTTATCTCCTTCCTGTTGGGTTCTGGTTTGAGCCCCTTTTGAGGAATGGTGTTCTTCTACCCTCGAGGTAGGGTTGTGAATGGTGCTAGCTACGGTGTAGCCTGGTTGGAGATGCTCAATGGAGAGGGATTCACATCTGCTGGTTTGCTCTATTTTTCCTTCCTCTTGATGTGGGTTTTTAAGACCATCTCTTGTCCACCTTTGTGGAGATGGGGATTTTTTGTTGGTGTGGTGTAGAATGGTCTATGTTGGATTATTTGTGTTGCTGGCTCATTGTTGTTGGCATGTTTGAAGGGGATCAGTTTTCACACTCCTTTGGTTGTATTGTGTAATGGACCCTTTGTTTCTTCCATCTAGATGCCTTGGGAGGAGGTGTTTTCCTATTATAGTGGAGATCTTACTTGCTACAATATTCTACTAATGTTGTATTCAATAGAGATGAATATTTCTCCTATTAAGGTGGAGCCTGTTGGATGTTGTGGATATGGTTGCTGATATGTGGTTGTCATTGATGTCAACACTATTAGCATTTGGTATATCAATGGTTGTATATGTCAAGGATATTGAGAAAATTGTAAAAGAAAGTGTTCTAGATTACCAGTGGAACTGTACAAGTCATGAAGGTGTCTTGTTTTGTACGTTAAAAATTAGTTGTTGTGGATTAAAGGGTTTATTGTTGAATGTTTCTAGATCATCTATCGGAAGTTTCAGAGGTTCGTGTGAAGTTTTGATTGTGTTGCGGTCTGATAGTGTTTTTGTGGTCTATGTCAATGTTCCTAAATGAAGATTGTGTGATTCTGGTAAACTCAGTTGTTGCGGATGCTTCTCTATTGTTTCTTGGTGTTCTCTGATGTCTCTAGACGATTCTCTATCTTTGTGGTACGTCCACATTACTCGGAGAGCTTGTGGTTGAAGATATTTTCTTGCGCATGTTCAGTTTTTCATACTCTTGGATGACAAGTTGGTGGTAGTGTGTTGTGGATCTTCGTGGTGAAATTAATTAAAGTATTTTCATATTGGAGTTGTTAATTTGGG
>VDFB02058242.1:58794728-58812246 GCA_007258455.2 Sequoia sempervirens
AGCATGAAGCTTTGAATGTGCCCTCACCAGAGACACCTTCTAAAGTGCAGGTTAATTAGGCAAGAAATCTGAAGACTATTTCGGATAGCGAGAGAGAACTCGCATGGAAATCGAGTTTCCTGGGCATTCAAAATTTGGTTCATCCAATTGACTTAATCACTAGACAAGGGCTCTCGGGGAATCTCTTTCGAGAGCTCAACATGGACGGGTTGGGAGCGATTGCCAAAGCCAATCCCTTTTGTGAGATGCGTCCAATACCAATACAATCTTGAAACTACAATAAAGTAAATTTATTATTTTTTTCCAAAGGTACCTATCCCATTCTGTTTTGATCTCGTCATTCTTTTGTCCTCTTACACCTCAGTTTCCATGGCATAGACACAATTTGCAAGGACGATTATTTGAAAGACATAATAGAGAGTGTGATGTGAACGCTCGAAATGGATCACAAAATTCTAGATTCAAGTATAGACAAGTCGAGATAAGATTTTTTTGAGAACATACACGCGCAATGTCAAAATTCTGCGAAGGTTAGTTGGATTTTTTGGAAGAATGTTGAATAGATGATAAAGTAGGTATTCAATGGAAGCCTCTGTGAAACATCAAGATTTGAATTCAATGAATTTGTGGTGAATCCATGCTATAGGACAAGTAAAGTAAAAATGGAAGGCTTTGTGCAACAACAAGGGAAATTCAGGGTTCACATCAAAAACAACACGGAAGAAATAGTCAATAATATCATAATGCAAATGATTACGCTATATTAGAAACTGATATACTCTCCTCTAGACCAAAATATATAACTGCTCTGAAAGTAAACAAAAATGATGCTGCCGGAGAATTAAAGATACAACCAAAAATAAAAAATTCAAAATACCATTCTATTTAGCCATCCCTGTTACTAACAAGATCATGCAAATGGATATAAATGCAAAGTGATGATATCATGCAGACAAATAGTATTCATTTAGGATTCAATATTTAGACTTGATGGTTATAATCATGCAAACAGTAAACAATATTCTTAATCAGTTATTAAACCAAAAAAAATTGAGTCTTGGATAATCATCCTTGTATTTTAGATGAAACAATTAAAGTATTCCTGCAAGATATTTATGAAAACATATACCTCAAAACATTAAAGTATTTCACATCGGGTTCACCAATCTGTTTATGCTAAAAAATGAGAAACTAAATGAAACTATAACCAGATTCAAAACATTTTCAACATTACATCAAGGAAGCTTTTCTAAATGAATACAAATGCAAAAATGTAACTTATGTAAAACCCAAGCACAAATGCAACAAGAAGCTATGATGAACGAATAGTGAGGATTAGATATACTATTGAAATTGAATATGCTTTTGGTGAGAAGAGAGGGTTTTTACAGGTGTCCTCACACGGTAGATTCATGTTGCAGGAGAGATGTGGGATTAAAAGCATGAAATAGAGAAATTAATAATTACCCTATATTCTTTAATCAAGTGCAATTGATTGAAATGAAAGAAATAAACAAGTGGCTTTATGATATAATGGAGGTTTAGGAGTTTAGAATAAAGTGGATTTGTGAATTAATGAATGATTTAATTAAATGGATTTATGTATTTAAATGATTCAATGAAATATGTAAATGAATAAAGATTAATGTGAATTGAATGCATGGATATTTTAATGATTATGCAAATGGAGTAATATGAAATGGATAAATGATTGATTATGCAAATGAATAAATGCTTATAATATTTTAATTATTTAAGTGAATTAATGAACGAATAGAATAAAGTATTAAATGAATTAATTAAATAGATAATAATATGCATTTAATTAAAAGAGGAGTTTTCCAATGATTCTTTGTTTGAAAGTATTGAAGATGAAGATTCATTGGTTAGAGAGCCCAATTATTTGTTAGAGAATATAGATGGTGAATCACGAGATTATTGTTCTAACATTGTTTTGAATGTGGAAGATCAGTTTGTAGTAGAAATATGTCTTTTCAAAGGCATAAAAATAGTGACATATCATGTTTAAGACAAGGTTGAAGTTTCAATAGTGAATGGAACCAAGGTAAATTTCAATTTTTCTAAATGTTATTATAAAGAAGGATGTGAGTGTGATGAGGTTGCAACAAAAGAGAATAGTAAATCATATTTTATTAAATTTGATATTGATGATGATTTTCAAGTTATGGATGGTTTAGTTTATGAAGATTTTGCTAGTGATGCATGGTATGCAGAGAAGGTTTTGTGTGGTATTGTAGAGTTTAGTGCAAGTACAATTTGTTGGAGGTGGTCGAACTATGGTGGGTTGAATCCCACAAGATCAGAGTGTAGTATACACTTGGAGGAGGTGGTCGATTTAGGGTGGAATTGATTCCACATTTAAGAGGTTCA
This sequence comes from Sequoia sempervirens, assembly GCA_007258455.2. Lineage (NCBI taxonomy): Eukaryota > Viridiplantae > Streptophyta > Pinopsida > Cupressales > Cupressaceae > Sequoia > Sequoia sempervirens. The sequence continues at coordinate 58,797,120 of VDFB02058242.1, forward strand.
GTGAAGAGTAGAGTTGTCAGAGAACGAAGCTTGTTTCAGTTAAGTGTTGGAAGAGGAGAAAGAAGAATCAATAACAGGTACCCGTTTCAGTAATGGAGTTTATTGAGGATTGGTTGCAATCTGAAAGAGCGGTACTACCACTCAATTCCATTTTGTGAATCCATATTCACAAACTTTTTCCTACCTCGGATGTCTGATATAGGAGCATCTAGGGATACTAGAATTCTTGCATCACCAAAAATATTGTTATTTCAATTTTGTTTATTTTCAATAAGGGCTTAGAGGCTAGGTGAATAAATATTTTGGTTTGTAACTTTGTAATTTCCCTTGGGATGAAATTGTAATTGTAATTTTGGTGGGAGTTATGCATTATGAATATTTGCTAATTCAAAATTGGGAAAATACCCCTCTTGGGCATCCAAATTCTTGGTGGGGACCATTTGGGGTGCATGTGCTGGCATGTTCAATTGCATTCCTTGCATGTGATTTCATGTTGTTGTGTGACCATATTTGGAGCTATTGGGGCCACCAAGAGTCAAAGAAGGTGTCTTGATTGACCAAGATGATTGGCCAAAAGTTAGGCACCCATGTGAAGGTGGTGAAGGCAATGAATTATTTTATATTTTATTTTCCTATCTCTCCTCAAGTTGGATGTTGGAATTCTTTATGGTTTTTAGAGGTTGTTTTGGGAAACCAATAGTGGTTTCTTCTCACATAATTTCTATATAATGATACTTGCTCATTTGGAGAGCGGGGACTTTTGGAGAAGTTGTGGTTGCATACCTAGATGTTGTCAGAATGATGCCATAATGTTGAAGACATTATGTTGCAAATTTTTGTATGTTTGAAGCCCATATTGTAAGGAAGCCCTTAGCTTTAATTTGATGTAATCATTTTATGATTCAAGCAAATAAGAATGTTGTTGATTTTTTTTCTTTAAATCTAAAATTTAATGGCATATTGCAACCATCTTGCAAGTCTCTTTGTGTATGTTTGATTTCAGATTTGTAAGGGGAGTCCCCTTCATCATTTATCTTGATATTCAATATAAACTCATGATTATAAATGAACTAGGATGATGTATTTAAATATACGTTTTAAACACACAACTTGAGTCTTTCACCACATAAGTGAAAAAATAACAACCATATTTCTCAAATGTCAATATGGTAAAATAAGATATTTACAATTCAAAAATTAAAGGGCTAGATCACTAACATAATTATGTGTTTGTTTCTATCATAAAAATAGACTTGTGAAAGAGACCTAATCCAAAAAGAAAAACCCTTCAAAAATATGTTAATCTTCATCTAAAATGATCAAATAAACATGTTAAAATGGCTTCAAAATTAGGGTTAATTAATGCATAAAAAATAAACATGATACTAAAATTATGTATTAACACAATCCATACAAACTAACATAGAACAAGGAAATATAGATATATAATATGCACATTTATCCTTCCCACATTTCCAAACTAAACACATCAATCTATCCATTCTATACAAAGTTATATCATTTTGCTTATATTCCTTCCATAGCATACAAAGTTATATCATTTTGCTTATATTCCTTCCATAGCATATTTATGCTTGAATAAATTTATAACTCTATACATTAAAAATTTATCTTAAATAAAGAAATCAATTGATTTTAATTCGTAATAAAAATAATTATTAATTGATGAAAAATGAAATAATGGCTCTCATTGGTAACAAAAAATTACAATAACAAAATAGTGATCATCAATACCTATATTTGTCAAAAGTTATTTTGAAGTTTTATAGGACAAAGTAGTCTCTTAGAGGAAGAAAAACCATTTTTAATAAGTCTATCATTTAAATATGTTTTCTACAAAACTATTTATCACTTGTTTAATTTCCTTTCATTTCAAAAATCTTGTACTGTTAATCCACAGACACCGGTTGCATCATTTCAGCTTCTTCTCTTAGTTTTTGGAATAGTATCGATGATAAATATCGTTCTCCAAAGCTTGGGTGTACAGTCTGATAAAATGCCACAAAAGTTATTAGAGTATATCTCTACAAGAAAACTAATACAATAAATGTACTAAGTGTGATTGAGTAGTCTACATACCACAATAAGTTTATTACGATTTTCCGGTCTTTTGGCCAACTGAAGTGCTCCAACAGTATTAGCCCCTGAAGAGATGCCAACCTACAATATAGAAATAATTGCCACAACCATAATTAAATGTGTTTAGAAGTAAATATTATTACACATTAAGGTTGTGAATGCATTCACAATGAACTCCACAAACTATGTAATTAGACCCCAATAAAACATCATTTAATGAATTGCTAACTTAAAGAAGATTCAATAAAAGGAGAAACAATATTCACCATAAGGCCTTCCTTCACAGCTAGTTCTCTAGCCATTTTTATAGCATCTTCACTTGTTACCTGTAGATATATAGATTATTTTAGAGATTGCATTCCATAAGAACTTTGAGATATTGTTTTTTTTGACAAACTTTACGTTGACATTTACTACTATTAGTTTTATCTCAACATTTATATGCTAATATTTGTATTATATTACATAAAAGAATAATAAAGCATACCTCTACAACTCCATCTAGAATATCCATGTCCAAAATCTTAGGCTTAAATCCAACGCCAGTACCAGTTATACTATGTGGGCCTAAAAATAAATAATATTAACATACAAATATTATAAATCTTGAAAATATAAATAAATTAAGAATCTAAAAATAAATTATAAAAATAAAAAATATAAGAAAGGAATTGAATAGTATAACCTGGTGTTCCACCATTTAAGACATTGCTTTCAGCTGGCTCAAGTCCATAAATCTGTACATATTAAGAAAAATTATCTTCCACATGTCAAATATATTATTATTATTCATTATATAAAAACCACTTTAAAAGTAAATCAAGTATTATAAAATATAATATAAGAACATATATTTTCCAAATGCATTAGTGTAAATTTTATAAATGTGTGAAATTAACCATAAATTAATAGTCATAATGAATTTTGGGTGATTTATTTATATAGTAAATCTTATCCAATAAACAAATGAGATATTTATAGTGGCTAAATTGAAATAAATGCACTTTTCAATTAATATAATTAATTTTAAAATTGATTTAAATATGAGTTAATTTTAGATGTATTTGTAATTCTAGAATTAAAATATAAATTAAAAGACTAAAATAAATGTGTTTGTTACTATAGATGAGAGGTCATTTTTCATAGATTAGATAGGGCTTGAATCTAGGATCTTCCATGCGTATATTAGGGTGATTTACCACTAAGCTATTAGTCTTCTTTGAGATTATGTCCTTTTAACACAATCCTTATCATAGATCAAATATGGTTCATTTTTCCAACACCTTTCCTTGAACCACACTTTGGTTTTCATGGTTCCTTGGCTAACTTTGATATCGTGTTATTTTTCATGAACCACTGAGGACTAGAACTTAGGACCTCCCATAGACATGCTAAAGTGCTCTACTACTAAGCTATCATCCCTCTTTGTGACCAATAATTTTGAGTAGGCTCTTTATTAGGGTTTAGGCATGGCTTGTTTCTCCAACAATAGGGGGACTAATTTGATTGAGATAGAGAAATAATACTCAAAATTGGATCTAAAATAAAATGACAAAGAGAAATTTGCAATATAAAATGTGGAACTATATGAAGACTTGGATAAAGGTTGGAAATGTGGCTCTAGACCCCCTAAGTGAAGCCTTGTCAATAATTGTAAAAATTGCATGCATGCACTCACACTTGCAAAAAGAAAAATAGTGATGTTGAGAAGCATGATTAGAACTTGCTATGATAGGCATATGAAGTTTGCTAGCTTCCCTCTTTGCACCTTAGTTGAGCCATATTGATTGATTCAACAATTTTGTAATAGTTGGAAGACACACCAAGCAACATACATAGTAGTTGTGTTAGTAGTTAACAATGATGTGACACAATGATACTAAGTGCTAAATACAATTATACAATGAAGTTTAATAGATATCAAGGTGACCCACTACAAGAAGTAGGGTTTTGACATTTGCTAATGCAAGAGTTAATGTAATTAAGGCAACTAATTCAAAGTGGTGGCAAAGTTACAACTATTAAGTGATCACTTTGACTATAGAGACGTGGAGAGTTGTCCTTATGCTCTATTGAAGGATGATTGAAATGGGTTAGAGGTGATGTCTTTTTATACAAGCCCTAGGTGCATAATTTGAGCTTTTTGGCATCAGATTCTATGAATAAAAACTAGTTGGGATTGAATCGGTTTCAAGACACAATGAATTTAAATTTAAAAACTGAAGGTCATGATCACACATGCATGATTAAATTGGACAAACAAAACAATAATATGAGAGTTGAGAATATTCTAAACAAAGATGCAATGATATTTTTTAATGTATGGTTAAATTTGAGAACAACAAATATACCAAACTAAATAAAATCAGATGATTTCACTATTCAACTAAAATATCCACACAAAATAATGTAATGCATATATCACCTCTACAATTATATAATATTTATATATGTTAATTTTTTTATTTAATTAATAAGAAGTAGAATCCAACAAATTCAAAACCTTTTTTTTTAATTGAAAAAGTACTATGTTGTATATTGATAGACAAACTTGTCAACTTTATGTTAGGAGGATGGGTTTGCTTGTTTATTTTAAAATGAAAATATATTTTTATATGTTTAGTGCGGTTAGCCCCATTATTATGTTTGACTGGAAAATGGGAAAGAAACACAAACAAAGTTAAAATAAAATAAACCAATATCGATTTTTTTTCAAATGAAATCCGTGATATATATTAAAAAAAAATCATGTGGATGACTTTACATACACAAAGATTCCATTTGGATTTCATTTTCTACTGACAAACTCATTTGGAATGGTTTTTTTAATAGGGAATTGCTCGTGAAAAGAAAGGAAGAAGGGATCCTACAATTTGCTTAAATTTGACGGTCGACCCTGCCTGTCAAGAAAATTTCCACTCTGTTGTATTTTTTACATGGTTTCTTTTTAATTATTTATGTTTTATTAAATAGAACGGTTTTATTGCAAGAGTTTTTGGATTAGATTGTGTCAAATTTTTTGCATCAACGTTTCGAATCAACATTTCCTATGCTCTTTTCTATCCTAATGATGAATCACATAGTATGATTTGAAATGTTGATGCAAAAACTGACACAATCTAATCCAGAAACTCTTGCAATAATCTTCATGGATTGTGAAAATCTATTAACACTCAGAACGGTTTAGTTTTCATCATGCCAGCTTTTAACACTTTTAATTTATAAAAATAGCTAGGCACTATAACTGAAATGTAAAATCTAGACAACTGAAGCGCTGAAAATGAAACATAATATAGAGAGAAGAGGGAAAGGAACTGCTAAAAATAAACATAAAATCCAGAGAAAATACTGAAAAACCTAAAATGAAACATAATTTTAATTTTAAGCTTTAACCATACCTTTACATTGGGGTTCTTGGATTTGAGGTATCTGCCCACACCGGAGACAGTTCCTCCACTCCCAATTCCCATCACAAAGATATCTACCTGTCCAAGGGTGTCTTCCCAGATCTCTGGTCCTGTGCTCTCAAAGTGGGCCTGTAACATTCAGCCCACAATTATTAGGCTGCTATTGATGGAGGCAAGGTAGCTAAAAATTTTCAATGGGTTTTATTAAGAAAATTTAAGAATGTTAAAAAGTGAATCTGTGAAATTTAGGATTAAATTGTATGTGCTTTTATCATTATGTTTTGGATCATTTTACATGATCCATCATTGTTTTTTTTTGTGTCTTTTTTGAGAATTGATCATGTAGTGTGAGTCAAAATATTGATGATAAAATTTAACTAAAATAACATGAAGAGTGGAAACATCATATCTCGTTTCAAAAAAAAAATTGAAGTACTTTTAATTCTAAATATGAATTAAAATATGAAGTTTTCAGTCATTAAAATGAGAAACCGTTTTTACAAAATCATTGAATATGATTGAAAACATTGATCAGAAACTTTTAAATAAATGTATGGTGAAAGAATTTCCAAATAAAATTTATGAGAAGTATATCTAAATCTTAGTGCAGATAAAAGAACTTTCAAGCATTCAACCAGCAGTTAAAAGCAGAAATTGCCAAACCTACCCTAACATTAGTAGGATTCTCAAACTGTTGAAGCATGAAGGCATCAGGGGTGCTTTCCAGAATCTGGTATGCCTTCTTGATGGCGCCACCCATGCCCTTATCAGGGTCTGTAAGCACAAGTTCAGAACCAAAGGCCCGCATTGTTACTCTTCGTTCGAGGCTGGTGTAGGAGGGCATTGTGAGTAAAAGTTTGTACCCTCTTGCTGCTGCCACGAACGCCAGCCCTATTCCCATATTTCCAGAAGTTGGCTCTACAAGTATTGTCTGTGCAACCCAAACAAAAAAATATGTTGGCCATTTTAAAATGGAAAAGTAAATTTTGCAGAAGCAACATTAAATTTACAGTATGTAGTGATGGATTTGGGAAAAAAAGAAAAGATGTATCGACGATATATATAAATTAAAAAGGAAATAGATAAAGCTTATTTTCAAACAGAATGGAATCAACCAGTCCCACAGTCAGGCAAATTTAACGGAACCTTAAAAAACAAACTGAAGATTTTTTTAGAGAACTGTACAATTTTTTAAGATAATTCTGTGCAGTAGTTTTTACATAATTCCTTCTGTATTTGTAATGGCAGTAAATATTTTAGTTAAAAACTGTAATAAATTTGTATACTTGTGAATTTCTATAAAGATTTCTCCAAAAAATATTTATGTATAATCCTCCTTTTACCTTGCCTGGGGAAATGAGCCCTTTGTCCTCTGCATCTTTAATCATGGCGTACCCAACCCTGCCAGACACAAAATAATCAAGCTTATCTTTTGTTCATACAAATAAAAAAAAATGAGAAGATGTCCATTGAAATTGAATTTGTGAAGTTTTTGGTGAAACTGTGTAAAAAATCTGCATCCATACTATTTCATCTGTATCGGATTTCAAAGTTTGCTGTACAATTTTGTTCAACAATTTATTTCAAGTGCACAAAAGATCTAAAATACTAATCCTGCAAACAAAAATTAGAAAATACATGTCTCCTACCTATCCTTGATGCTGCAGCAAGGCTGCATCATCTCCATTTTAGCCACAATTTGAGCTCCACAGCCCTCTGTTACTCTATTTAGTTGCACAAGGGGGGTCCTCGTTACCAACTGCAAAGTCATCATTTTCCCCTGCTTCTCAGTACACATTACAGCCACCATTGATCTACAAGTAAAATGCAGACAAAAAACACAAAATTACCTCAGTGACATCCTTCTTGAAGTTGAAATTGGGCCTTGTAAATTGTTGCTGAGAAGCAGTAGTATAGCGCCTTGCAAATGCTACCTTCAATGCGTTTCTCACCACGCCCATTTTGGATCCGTAAATCTATTTCAGTTTCTGCTGACGCCTACTCTGCAGAAGATGGAATGCAGAAAGCAGAATTATCTTGTTCCCCTCATCTCCATCCTTATTATATAAGCAATGGATTCACTGAATTTGAATGCAGAGGATTTCACCTCGTGAAAGGTGTTCATGAATTAAAAAACATGTATTGGTAAATACCAGCATTTGCTATAAAATCTGTGGGAGCCGCCCACGTTTCGTACGGAAGCTGGACAAGTCCGGTCCAAACACGATCCCACTTGAGTGTCACCGTGCTGTTCGACCTCTCAAAGGTGACTTGGCTATTTCCCCCCTCAAAAGGTCACATAAAATAATGTCTAGGATTAAAACTAGCAATTGCACTCGTGTGCAATGGGTACGTTGAAGAGGTGTGCAATTTGCATATCCTTTGGCAGATCTTACGATGTATTCATTAATCATCGTGATCCCATAGTCAAACATACACTAGCCACCACTCTCTATAAAATGCTTACCAATGAGATGGGAGTGAAGAAGAGCTTGAATTGGGGGATTACTTTCCTAGAGAGATAGAAGCTCAACAATGAAGAGAACTGAGCTTCATATAGTTATATTTTCAAATAACTATGCACAATTTAAGTGGTGTTGGGATGAGTTGTCATTTATGAGTGGTATTTGGATGAGCGGTAATTTGTGAAACACTAAAGAGTGCATCCTTCCACTCTTGAAGATTTTTTGAGGGGTATCTAGCGTTTAAATGTAGTAGCATAGACTTCTTTTGCATATCGGACATCTTCAGGCTTCACACAGTAGAAAATGGGAATAATCTTAGTGTGTGTTCTACACATAAATGACAACTCATCCAAACACCACTCTATAAAGAGTTGATGGCAGAAACATAGAAACCGTATTGAACAAATAAAATATTTGAGATAAAATATATAAGAATGCAACAAATAAAAAATACTTGAATATATTATCAAATTATATTAATGTATAGGAGTGAATTTTGACCCCCTACATAAATTCCTCTTTTACACAACCTCACCTTAGAAAATCAAATCCAAAGGTGAAATTCCACATCACCCAACTTCCTTCCTTCCACTTGGCATCTGTCTGTTGTGTCGATGAAAGAATTTTTGTTTGGGATGCATGTCCGACGCGCAAACGTCTGCACAACGCGCTACCGTCCCTGATGGATTCTCGCATCTAAAGTTGGCATAAGCATCACACTTTCGATTGGGAACGATTTGTAACATCCTTCTTCAACCAACCGACCTCGAAAATGGTAGATTCTTCTCTTTCCTCCTTCAAATTCATCTATCTTCATCTCATTTCATCCTCTCACAAGCTCTTGCATTTTTCTCAAGCATTCTCTTAGCACTTTCAGTAGTCACAACACTCCATTACTGCAACAACACTCCATCAACTCCACATAGCAAGTTTGAAGCAATCTATAGCAGCGTAGGCTTGGGGTCTTGCGAGACTTCCCTTCATCAAGGTTGTGGTTGTGGTGACCTTTCCAAGTCCGTATTCCCCTTCATTGGCTAGTGAGTTGTTGGGTGGAGGTGGTAATGTTTCGCTCCTCTCCTTTGTGATTTGACTGAGTAGCATTATACTATTTTGTAGTGTTTATTGCAATCTCTACTTCGTTGCTTTTTGGCTGTCCATAGAGGTGGAAACACCAAAACGAGGGTCTAACTAAGACACGCCCCTATACAACCCCAACAATTTTCCCCTTCTTGCTTGTGTGTAGGTGAAAGTAAGTGTTGAGCTAGTTGGTGAACAAGTACTTTTGTGAGATCATCTTTGTCACCCTAGTTCTCATTTACTTGTTTTATCACTTTAGTTTCTATTTCCTGTATTTACTTATTCTATTTTTACCATCTAGACTAGTTAGCTAGGTTGTTAGTTTGTTTTTTGGCAGATTGTATTGTGCTCACTATTTTTTGACTGTACGGACACCAGCATGGTCGAGAGACACCAACAATTTGTATTGTGTTCACTATTTTTTGATCGTACGGATGCTAGTGTGCCCAAGAGATGCCAGCGCGTCACATTGATGTCCCAGAACTACGTTGCCACCCTCAGACAAAGAATTGACTAAGGCACAACACCGACTCTAAAAACCAATTCGCCTAGCCCAAACCTAAGTTTAGGATCTACAAAGTGATTGAAGTACAAATTATAGTTCTCATCATTCTCGATCCTTGTCTTAAAATATCCCTTTAGAGTGAGGTAAGTTAGAGTAGCCCTCCGCTCTTGGCTCTTCGTGACCTAGAGCCTTGACGTAGTTGGTCCCCATCTCTTACATTTTTGGTGAACCTGACGTGAACTAACGTCTATTCGTTTGTTAGTGTTGAGACTTTTCCTTTGTGCCTTGTGATCATTCTAAGCTTGAGTGTTGTGAAGGTTTATAAGCATCACAACCCAGTCCACAAATTTTGAGTACATTGTTAGGAGAAGTGTGCGACACCTTTCGATGGAGAGGACAAAAGTCACTTCTAGTTTCTCTATAGGCTTTTTTATTGAATCTCCCATTGGTCTTGCTACTCAGGAGCAGTTGTCAAGGGGTGAGGTGGGGTTCTCCAATGAGTCCAACCACATCCCCACTCCTCCTGTGTCTCCTACACCATCGTCAGTAGATGAGCATGAGCTCATTCACATTTCTTTAGAATATATCTCTACCCTTAGCAAAGGACTGGGTGACTTGGAGAATCACCTAGAATAGGACTTGAAGATGGCTAGAGCCACTCAAGTTATTAGTGAAATAAAGTATATGGTGGGAAAGGACCAGATAGGCATAAAAATCTTGACTAGTCTCTCTAGTCTAACTGAAGCATGTGCCCCTTCAAACAAACCTAACATCATATAAGGGGCCACTCTCAAAGAACATGAGAAAGAGTTAGGAATGTTGATGCCTCCCACATCTATGTACATGGCCGACACAGTCCCGTCAATCAACATCCCCTCTGCCTCTGAGAGGTCTGAAACTATGAAAGCGAATAGAATACCCTTAGGTTCTAGTTTCACCCTCTTGTCACCTCTAGTGGTGGAGGTTTTTGGCAGGTTGAATGGTGGATGCTTTGGTAGTGTTGGTGGCTTCAGCGATGGAAGTGGCATTGGGGAAGGCGGTTTTGATGGAGGCCATGGTGGTGGTTTTAGAGGTGGAGGTGGCTCTAATGGAGGCTTTGTTGGTCAAAGTGGCTCTGGCAGTGGTCTCGACAGTGGCCCCCATTAGTGGTTCCAGAGGTGGCTCCAATGGTGGTTCTGGAGGAGGTTCCATTGGACCTTTGTCGTCCCAAGACCCTATGGGTATGTGCAGGATCATGGTATGCCAAAAAGTGGCAATGGAGAAAAAATTACGTGTTTCATCGACTCAAAAATGCGAAAATGCCAAGTTGACTTTATGTGGCTTGGGTGTCAGTACACACTATTGAAGCAAAGCCCAAACCTAGCTTTACATATCAGATATCCAATTTCTGACATACATATATATTTCATTTCGGCCTGATTAAAACTCATTTGACATTTGTTTAACCGCAGGCGCATAGTGAAAACTTCATTCCGCAAATCAAATATCTGATTTCGCACAAATCCATCTTCAAAAGGTTAGATTCTTGGTTTTTCTTTGCTCTAATCAAATTTTCAATTAGATTTGTGTAATTTTAGTTAATTTTTTATAGATTTTTTTCAAAATAGGGTTTTTGATAGATTTTTTATGAAAAAATTGAGTTTAGTATGGATTTTGATGAAAATTGAATGTTTGTAATGGATTTTGATGAAAATTGAATGTTTGTAATGGATTTTGATTTAAAAATAGTGTTTTTTATGTATTTAGATTAAAAATTAGAGAATTTTATAGATTTTTGTTAAAAACTAGGGTTTTGTTGGATTTTTTTAAAAACTAGGGTATTTTTATAATATTTTCATTTATATTGTCTAATTTTAATTAGATTAATTTGTTTTTAACTTTAATCAGGCATTATGGCTGCTAACAATGAAAATGCACAAATGCCAAACGCTCCACCACCTCCACAACCATCAATTGAAGAATTAATTTATGAAAAATTGCAACAATTAAGGGGCATTTATGAAGTTTATACGAGAGTCCCTCGATTATCTGAGATGCCAAACACAATGAAAGAAATAATTAAAAACATAGAAACCCTCTCCTCGCAACATAATGCCTTTCATTCGTAGCGAGAAGACATGAGAGAATATTATGCATGTAGATTGTCCTATGATGATGTGAAAGATCTCGGAATAACCAAAGCCCAAATAGCCTCTTTATTTGTTAACCCCCGCACTGGTTTGCCGGTTAATGTTAATAAACCAAAACTTTCTATAAAATCGTGCACTCATAGAGACATTGTAGAAAAATTTTGGGATCGTTGGTGTATGGTTTTTTTGAAACCACCGAACAAAAATTGTGATATACTATTTTACTTTATAAAAAAATTATATGCTGAGTTTGTGTTAGGGCATCATGTCAAGTACTTTGACATTAAACCCTTCGGCCCAATTGGAGGGTATGCCCCAAGATAGACTAGGGTGATTAGGTAATACCCCGCCATATGTTCCCCCTCCTCCCTTCCTCCACCACCGCCCGATTATACCATCCGAGATATTATGCGGGATGTGACCACACAATCCGCTATTCACTCTTTGAGTGGTCTTTTGGTTCGCGTAATACGTAGTGCTTCGGCCACGATACGTCCACATATTTATTGTACCACATACTTGCTCCATGTGCATGCATATATGCTTGGGTCCTCTTGTCTGACTGAGCATCCCTTGGACACTTTTGATTATGACCTCCATGATGTGGACATTATAGATCAGACGCAGTGGAGTGGAGCACACCATACAAAGTCCTCTCCTGTTAGAGAAGGAGACGTTGGAATAGTGACAGTGGTAAGATTTAAGTTGTAAATTCATAACTTGCATTTGTTTTAAATGAATATTAATAAGAATGTATAATGTACTAATGTCCCCATTTACATGGTCTATTTAACGGTTGATGTCGGTGACAGTGACAGATAGCACCCTGAGGGCCATTTCATTTGGCCTCGACACACACATAGTATATATTTTCGCACTCACTCATTTACATTTATTTATTATATACTTTCTTGTCATTTGAATTGTCATTAATGAAATTATATAATAGCTTATATGTTTATCTTATTTTTCCTCTTGTAGGAAATACCTGAATCTTGAAGAGGTGCAGCCTTGTCAGTTATGGAAGTGCAATGTTGGATAAGGGGAAGGTAATTGAACTCAAATTTGATTGAATTAAGAATTTTAAGATCTTATATTGATTATACATACATCGACATAGATTGGTAGTTTCATATGTACTTGTCATTTTTATGTGTAGGGAATTATGAGCTATACGTCCTTGTTGACAAGAGCCACAACGCCCGAAGCAGTATGTATTGGAACACTTGAAGGAGTAGGTGTTGAAGCACCTCAAGGAGGAGGTGTTGAAACACCTAAAGGAGATAAAGAAAAAGATCAACCTAAAGAAGTATGTGTTCATTTTATTTGGTGTTTGGTATTTATATGTTCCTATTACTGACAATTGTATGCTAACTTGGATCACTTTTATGTTTTTGTTCACCTATATAGATTGAAATTACAAAAGATGGTTTGGTTGGTTCTTTGAGAGGGGCATATTCTAGAACTCCCGACCCTTTGAAGAGACGAATATTTCAGGTAATCAAGATTACAATTTTAGAGTTCAATTATAATTTAATGTATATTGATTTTGATGTTAATTATTCGATTTTAAATTATATAGTATAACTAATCTCCAATTGTGGTTTGACTTTTTCTTGTGCAGCTGCCGGGAGGCAGCAAGTGCTTCAAAGAGGCTCCATTTTGATGATCCACGGTAGTTTAGAATGGGATAGACATTTTGGCATGTAAATATTGAATAGATACCGAGATGGCATATGCCACATATTGTAAAATTTTGTTTGAGTTGGCATTGATGCCATTTTTGTATATGGACATACACTTGATTATTGTATAATTTGATATATATAGAAGTTGACAATCAAAATTTATTTTCCTCCTCATGTGCATGATTAAACTCTTTGAAGCAATGGTTAAATATCAATGTACAATAGCATAAAAGAATGGTTAAATATTATGTAGTTTATATTCATATTGCTAATTACATTGCATTGCACATCTTTCAAACTCAAAGCATTATTTCACATTGCATAGTAACAACTAGATCTTTGATAGATGAAAAATTTCAATTACAATATGGTTTTACAAAGTCCAGCCTAGCGGGTTAATGTAATTACTTCACACGCAACTAATAATTAAAAAATTTATTCATATTGATTATAGTGCATTGCATCTTTCAAACTCAAGCATTAAAATTCACATTGCATAAAGTAACAACTAGATCTTTGATAGATGAAAATATTTCAATTACAGGCCTGCTGCCCCCTCATTCCACACACTATGCAACCATTTACTTGCGGTGTAGGGGCCGAACAATGGAGAAAACATGTAAAAATAATATATATATATGTAGCCTAGAAGCATGAATTAGTACCAATATTAATGCATCACCATTGATTACCTTGAAGTAGAGATTTGAATCAGCATCATTCTTCAAGAAGCCCAAACTAGACAGGTACTGATCAATCCTTTCGTACCATGCACGAGGAGCCTGCTTAAGACCATACAAGGCCTTCTTCAGCTTACACACATGTGACTCCTTCCCATGAACCTCAAAACCATCAGGTTGCTCGACGTAAACTTCTTCCTCGATCAAACAAACTGAAAAAGGAGACAAGGGGTTAGAAGTTCTAATCTACTTCCTAAGAATTCAAGAGACGGTATTGACTTGGTGAAATGAAACCAAACTTTGTTTCGCCACACAGGAATCGCGCTAACTACGCAAAGCCATTGTAATCTTCAAGGAAATGTGCGTATGGTTTTCATATCATGAATAACTACCTTCCAATCAAACAATATTTATCCAGACAGAAGTTAAGAATCCACAGAGTAAGCTCAGGCTAACTTTACGCATTGAACGAAAATCATCTGTTCAAAGAAAGTATGAGCAAAAGTTCCACCATAAATCAATGCTTATCAAATCTTGCATTCATCTAACAAACTTTCAAAGCAAATTTTATTCCAAGTGTAATCTAATTCTAATCTATCTCCAATTTATGGTGGAAGAAGTTATGCAACCATGCACACTATTTGACAATAAAAGTGGTTCAAATCCAATCATGCATAAGAGCTTTTATTATCAGAAATAGTCTATCACAACAATTCTATACACTGTCTACTCTACTCTCCTCTTTGCTAGCAGACTTCCTTCTCTCTTTTCCAAGGTCTGTCATGTGACAGAACGGCTGGAAGAGATCGACGAAGCTACTAACATCAACAGAATTGTGGTAGCTTGATATACAGAGTCTATTGATGCCAGGGTTCAATTTTTATGATATTGAGAGTGGTAGCTTAATATAGGTCCACAATACCTTTTTGTAATATCATAGAATAGGGCTCATAGGTCGACCTCCAGTCAAAATGTCTCTCAAATGCACAAAAAAGAATGAAATTACTTCAAACCAAGTTTGTGAAGAAGTTAACTCTGTTGCCCACTAGTTTCCCTTAAGAGTCCAAAGTGCTAAA
>VDFB02058242.1:58812346-58847890 GCA_007258455.2 Sequoia sempervirens
AAAACTCTAACCTAAAATTTGAAAGGCAAGAAAACCAAACAAAAGAAAAGAGGGGGTCCTCACTTTCAGTGAGGCGTGTGTGCAAGGCACAACAAGACCATATTCGTTTCTCCTATGTTGATAGCATAGAAGTCCTCCTTCATATCATATCCTCCCAAATTAAGATTTGGCGAGGAGATCTTTCTATTGGATTGTATGGTGAAATCATTAGCCACTATAATACTAAATCCTTTAAATTCCTTCGCCTTGAGGTCTTGTTTGGCCACTATTTACTCATCAATCAAGTTATGTGTAGCACTAGTGTTGATGAGCATAATTATCCTTTGACCTTGGAAGATCCCATGGATGTGAAAGGGATTATACCTCAAAGTACTAAAGAGTGTGGCAAGAGTGCATCCCATGATGACCTCTTCTTGTTTTAGTTAATCTTCTTCTCACATCACCTATTTGGGTTATTCTTCAATCTATGGTTTGGGTTCCTTAAATCCTGATTTTTCATCATACCTTACCTCAATCGATACCTTTCTCTATTCACTTCATCCTTATTTGTACCTACCCCATATCTTTGACCTTATCGCATCCCCTATTTTGTGCAAAATCCAATACATTCACTATTTTATCTATCCATGTTAGCACTTATTTTCATACATTCTCTTTTTTAAACTTACTATTTTTAACTTTTAAGTTTAATTGTATGCCACTTGAGTTGGATTTGGTTCAATTCAAAGGCAATTGGGATTGAACTTAAAATTCAAATCTTCAAATTCAAAATCCAAAATGCCCACCTCTTTTCACTAACCATTGCAAGACAACTTGACACATGATTGTGTGACTTATTGTCATGTCTTAGTATTGTGTGACTTATTGTTATGTCTTAGTATTTAAAGACATTCAGTGTGTACTTAAAAAAGTAGAGGAAAGTCACACGCAAGAACAAGGAGAAAGTCACTTGAGTACAATTTAGTTTCTAAGTGATAAAGAATCATAATTTGTATCAAAATCATATATATCATCTACACGCTTGTTCATGTTGTCTTCAAATATCTTCTCAAAATTGTAAAGTTGGTTGACATGGGAGAACTTGAGCCTAGTGATCTGACAATATCCCAAAAGTTTTTGTAAACACTACCATGAGCTATTTAGACACAACAAAAGCAATGATGAATAGATCTCTATGCACACATTTTTTCAATTCTTTCACACATAAAGTTCATTCACATGTATTAGATCAAGACCATGGGCTTCAGATTCAAAACCAAGGGACTCATATATAAACCATAGTGAATTATTAGATTACGTAGACCCTAAAACATCTTTTAAATTGAGAGAATTGATGATTCCAATTTGATATCAATTGTATCTTCATCATTATTCACAAAACTAAGTGCATCTATCCTTCTATTTAATTTATGAATATTTGTTATTATTTATCAACTCAATTCCTAATTAAATCTAAATTAATTGTATGATTATTATTAAATTATCTGAAAAATAGATGAATTGAATATAAGCCTATAAGCTTCAATTGGTAGAAAGGAGATGTGGTGGAGTAGAACTTATTAATAAACAATATTTTCCCTTTCTAAAATTTTCAGAGATTTTGATAAATTTTTATGTTTTATATGTAAGGCCTTCAATCATTTTTAAGAAAATCATACTGTTGAAACAGAAAAGGAATGACTTATAAAAAAATTCTAAACTTTTCTTGCACCCACAAAGAAACCATGACCCTGTCAAGGTGACCATCCTATCTTAAAAGGTGTTCAAGAATTTGTCACACTTCCAGAGTATCATAAAAAGTCTGGCTTAAAAATTGAATGTGATGAGATATTTTAACATTTATTTTTAATTTACCATAGAATTTTGACATGCTGTATATGCCTCATATAAATAAAGAGTAAAGAAGGCAAAAAGATTGTTGAGGACAACATCCATACTATTTGCCATTCTCTGTGCACAGATAAGAAAAAATTATTGAAATTAAAATGCAGCAGCACACAAATGATTAATCTTCTTTTCTTTACTTTTTGGGTAGAAGAAGGTTTTGCTTACATTGATTGGGATGGAGTGTATTTATGCTTAACTTAGTCAATATTCATAACTTTGATAGTTGAACTGTGATGACCTAAAACCAGAAATCTTAGTTGGTGTTTCTTCTCCTATTCATTAGTTGGTGTTTCTTCTCCTATTCATTATTTTTCAATATAATGAAGCCCTGTTTAAATGCTTGTGATTCCTTTTATACCCTGTTTGAATGCTTTGGGATTTGTCCCCCTTTCATTGCTTCTGAAACTAAGGAAGCCCTGTTCAAATGCCTGTGATTCCTCTTAAGACTTGTTTGAATGATTGTGATTCCTCACTATTTAATTGTTTCTACTTTTTGGGATGCCATTGTTTTGGGTCTATACTCAAGTAACATAAAGAGAAGGTTCTTCTCATATGCCATTGGAAAAGATGTTTAAGAGCTATAACCTTTCACTTTTAAAGAAGGCTTTTAAATTCTCCTTCAGAAAATTAGTAGCTCTTTCCAAACAAAATGGTATGTTACACCAGTGGAGGACTTAGTTCCACCATATGATATATATAGATCACATCCACCTTCACCTTTTTGTTATTCCCTTGCCTGCACATTGGGTACATAGTTGTCTTCCCCTGCCTGTACAAGTTGAACACTTCTCTAATGGCTCTCCTGTGAACAATCCTCCTGAAAAGCCAGAAAGGTTAGAAAGGAACTATCTATGAAATAAAGTAATAAGCAGTCATAAAAGCCCAGCAAACTACCTTGTTTGCCTCGTCCCTTGCACATCAAGCAAAGCTACAAAACATGCAAAAGCATGGTACTTATTCAATACAAATATGGAAATAAGAACATCCACACAGATAAAATAGTGGATGAAACTATGATTTGTCACTGATCCTACAAGCACTCTAGATATATAATTTATCACCTGTCAATGGAAATAACAGAAAATAAAACATCACTGAAGATTTTCTGCATTTTTGTGCTTTAACAGTGCATCATTATGTAAATGTCATTTTGGGGAATTAATATGGAATCACTCTTTGTGAACCATTTCTCAGGAGAAATGGTTCAGATATAGGGGAATTCTTGCTTCATGGGCTTTGAATGGAACTACCGCATGAAAAATGGTCACAATCAAATCCAGAAATTTTTCATGTTAATATAGTGAGAATTGTTAAAATAGAATAACCTTTGATATCATTTAAATCAAAAGAGTACTTACACACTTATATAAAATTGTTTCAATAAATGAATAAAAGATCATCTTAAATACTCAAGAATTCAACAGTCAAAACTAATTTTTTGTTTTGTTTGACTCAATTTTATGTTCTCAAAGTTATTATCACCAATAACAATGTACCTGAGATCAAATCATTATACTGTGAACAGGTTAAAAGGAAAGATGTTTTCATTTTGTTCAACAATAAATTCTTTGTTTTCAAGCAAGGCTCATCTACTGCAAGCATAGAAATCCTTAGTGTCCAATTGAAACACAAATGAATTCAATGGCTTTTCTGGTTAGAGAGGGTTTACATTGTTACCAACTCCCAAGCATTGGCTGCACTTTGTAAGTCTCTGCATGTATAAACACACAAATCCATATCTTAAGACGAAGAAAAAATATTGAAATTGAAAACGTCTCTGCATGTATAAACGCACAAATCCATATCTTCAGACGAAGAAAAATTAATGAAATTGAAAACGTTTTGCTTCAGAAAAACGCTAAAATGGATCACAGACAATAAGTCACTGGTTGGCCCAATAAATCTGGCAACCAGGGCCCAGGGGATAGCCCTGACCATCCATTCAAAGAAAGGAGTAAAATGAAAGTGTTTTCAAGGGAAAGTAACTTACCTTTTTAGGTCTAGCAAGCTGAAGAAGAAGTGGGGATGAAAGGGAGAGCAGGGTAACTGTGATAACTGCCCCTGCCCATGGAGGCACTGTTGTATTCATATTAGCAACTTGTATTTGGGTTGTGGCTACTTCCATCACAACTGTACAAAAAGGAAGAATGGAATTTCATTTTTATCAAGAGCTACAGCCGTTGAAGTTATTGTCTCAATGGATGAGAGAACAAAACTAAAATTGAATGGGTGGCTGAGGATTATATGCTATTATTCCTTTTGCATGTCCTTTTGGAAATATCTTGTACTCTTTACACTGAACGGTGGATCTATGGTCCTAATCTTATTTTGGCCTATGCTCCAAATCTTAATGAGATGCTAAAAGAATGTACAGATAAAATTAAAATTTCCTTGTGGAAGAGAGAGTTATTGTACTAAGTCAATAATTTATATTCAAAAATTACAATTTATTGGGAGAGCCTGAGAAGCGTGTTCAATAGTTGTGATAGTAGTTGTTTTATATTATGTCCAATATTTTTTGTCAATATTAAATCAATCGTTGTGACTTTAAAGTTGTTAGTGTTGACTACCCATAATTAAACAAAATGTATTCCTTTGATCTAAAAGCAACCAATCCTTGATTCCTTCGGTGCTCAATAAAACATCTTGTGAATGTCTTACAAGTATTGGTCTACTTTTTTTGGGCATTTTTTGGATTTTATGACAAAAACATCTTGATGTGGCATCATATTTGATGATGTGGCCACGAAACCTTAGTTATAAGCGAGACTTGCCAAGTAAGCTGCTGTAAGGGTAGAATTTGAAATTTCATGGGATAATTAGAAACATTGAATCTATTCTTGTCATTTTAAAAAAAATTGAGACCTTTCAAAAACCCACCTATTTAGTTTGAGATGGATTGATTAATAAGAAATGTTTACAAAATTAACATATAATATCTTAGAGCTGATACAAATATATAAAGATAGGTACCAATATATTTAGTTAAAAAAAATATACAATTTAAATTTGAAAAAAAAATACTTTTAAAAGTATTTTTTTTAAATATCATTTTAAAATATAAAATTAGATATAAAAATTCAATTATATTATATTTAAAATTATCAAAATAATATAAACATGTGCAAAACTCATAATTAAATGTCAATCTTGTGTGATTCAAAAATCTTCTTTCTACTTTGTATATATATAAAGCATAGACAAGCCACAACTACCTTTACACACTTTATCCTAATCCATTCCAAAAGTTGTACATATAATATTATTATATCTAATATATTGAACGTTCACATAAAATTTGATTCAAATATGCATTTTTTTTAAATGGGTTAACATTTTTTTACATTTGATATTGTAAGTGGTCCCCTGCAACTATTGATGTCATTGTTGTTGTTCTAGAAAAATCCACTCCCAACAATTCATCACCAACAATTCACCTCCAACAATTCATCATCAACAATTCATTCGCCATGACGTCATCGTGTATACAATTAGGAAATATCTTAAGCATGAATTATATGTTGTGGCAAAGTGGATTGATTAGACAATAATGTGTCATGAATGTAAATGAAGTGGTAGTTGAAAGAAGTCAAAGTGATAGAAATAGTTTACATATATTTCAATATACATCATATGACCCAAGGTTTGGAAGGTGGTTCAATCAAATTATTTAAGTGACAATCCATTTACATCAAATGAAAGTCAAGATAAGTTTCTAAGACTAAGAAGCCCTAAAGATTGAAAAAGGTGCACACATAAACTTATTTTATAAATTCATTTTTAAGTGACCCTACAAAATGATTAAAAAGATAATTTTAAATCTTGATCTTAAAAATAACCACTACCCATGAATTAAGACCTTAGATGATTAATCCTAAAATTAAAATATAATTAACCCTAGTAAAAAACAAGATCTTATCCAATAGTTTAAGATCAATCATTGCCACCCTGAATGCTTAAGACAAACCATAAAAAATCATAAAGATCATAAAATATTGCTAAAGGGGTCTTCACATATATTAAACAAGACAAAAAGAAGGAAAAGAGACAATTTCATGTCGTAATCACACTCCCATCTCTCTTATTATCACTATGGTCAAAATTAGAATTAAGTGTTAGGATAATTAATACAAATAATTATTTTATAGTATTTCTTATTTTTAAGATATTTTAAGGTTTATTTAATTTATAAGTTTTTGTCAATTTTGCTTCCAGGTTTGAGAGGTGGGACTTTTTATGGGCGGATCTCATCCGTAGGGGACTAGTCTCGCCCTAACTCGCTTCAAGTACCCAAGATACGGGTTGTTGAGCCGTTGAGCCACAGACACCCTCTTGTATAAAAGAAAAAAATTATAAGTTTTGATTTTTGGTTTATAAGTATAAGAAGAAATAGAACAAGGAGAAAGATCATTAGATTTTCGTATTTATAATTTTAAAAAGGATTATTTATATAGAATATATTTATTCATTATATTTTATTTTTTTAGCTTTTCTTTCATAATTTACAAAATTTAACATATTCAGAAATAAAAGAATATATATTTATAAATATTATTATAATGTGAAGTTTTTATATATTTTTATTTTAAATTTGATTGGATTAGTTGGTATGTAATAACTAATGTATGAATGGTGTGTTTTGTATCATAGTTAACATATTCTTCAAGAATTTAGTTTGATTCCACCTTTATGTATTCTTAGGAATCAATTTTGATATTCAATATATTTGTTTATCTATTTTAGTCAAAATTATAGTGTAAAATTAATTGTTGTCATTTTAAAACTTAACTTTCAAATGAGCCCATATCCTCTCCTTTTAGCAAGTTGCTAAGTAACTGTGTGCAAAGTTGAAGCATAAGAAATTTTAAATGGTATTCTAGCATGCAGTATAAAATGACAAACCCTAATTCATTATAACAAAATGAAAGAATGAAGGAGAGGAGTTAAATTGGTAAAATAATCTAGGGAGCATTCAAGATTCATAAACATCTAAAAAATTGTAGCAAAATTTTATAGTAGCAACAAATAGGCATATTGCATAGTTGTTTATTGACTTCAATCATTGTTTCAAGATTTAAATCAACCCATCTAGGGGTGTAACCAAGGAGATCATGAGCCTCATAAGTTAATTAATTACCTCATTCCTTAATCTAATTCAAGCATTAGAAGACCAAAGAAAATCAATTCCTAAAGTGCAAGACCAAGTAGATCAATTTTGTATAAACATGGTCAATTTCATATTGAGTTGTTCATGCCATTAAATCAAACTAGATCAGTTTTGTAGTAATGATTTGACCTTGTAGTTGAAAAGAATATTTTTTGTAAAGTGGTCATCTAACGTTTTCTATAATTTTTGACGCAAACAAATCATCTTGTAATATTTTATAGCCTTCTTAGCATCAAATTCATAGCTAAGTACATTTGATTTTCAATCACTTAATTCTTACATATTTACTTGTCACGTTTATTATCTAAACAATAACAACCCCTTTATCTAGGGTATTAATTGCATGTATTCTCCTTGGTTTATTGATGCAAAATTCAAGACCAAGACTCCAAAAATAAGGGTTGGATATTGAGTCTCACAACGAAAATTCATACAACTCTAAAATTGCACTCAAAACTCATGGCATGCCTTCTTTCCAAAATTATATTGAACCATCTAATGAATTCCTTTTTTACTAAAAACTTAGATAATGAAAGCCCTCATATTCATATACAGGAAGGTAAGTAGATCATCACTTTTCTCTCCACAATACCCTCAGATTTCATAGTCAAAAACTCAAAAAACCCATAAAAACCCAAATCACTCAACCAAGGAATTTTGTTTTAAACTATGAATTCAAACTATAGAGAATGTATTCCAAAGAAATAAACATCACACATAATACAAATTTTGAGAGAGAATTCATATTTTTCATTATATTCAAGCTTGCATTGTCTGCAATAACAAGCTACAAGAGGCAAACTAGTCACAACCAAAACTCTACTATAGGAAAGATTGACCACACAACCACTTCAATTCAAATAAAAAAGCTTCATGTTTAGCTACAGTTAACAACAAATGCATCTCCAAATCTCTGATACTTTATTCTTGGACTCCAAGGCATGGTTTCTCTAGTCTTTCCCCTTATTTCTCTATTATTTTCTTCATTAATGCCTTCCTTTCTTTTTTCTCAAGATTGGCTATTTCTCAACCTCTTCAAAACCAACCACCTTCAATCATGTTCTCTATTTTTTTGGGTGTGCCATTTCTCCATTAATCCCCACTTACATTTTCCTGGCAAGCAATCCCTTTATTTGCTAAAATATACCTTCCACTAGCTCACCCCACTACCTCCACTTCCACATGTCCAGATTCTTTTCCCTCTTCATTTTATGAAAATTTAAATTCAAAGAAGAGTTACAAGATGCAAAAAATGGCCTCCTCCAACATGGGTGTGGGATTTTGTACCACAATTAAATTTTCAAAACAAACACCACTTTCTAGCACCATTAATCCCAAATTCAACTTAATTAATCAACCTTACAAAATGATTTGTTGTTGAAGGAGAAGGAGGAGATTTTTTTTTAAAATAAATCATGTTTGCAAGACAACACAACCAAAAATGAGAAATTAAAGATGACACATTTTTTTGGTGTGCAAGATTGTCCATGCACCCAGATGCTCCTACATTAGACGCGTTGGGTAAGAATAAATATTTCATGAGTTGGGCTCATAAACATTTGTAGATCATGTGCTTATTTTTCATCCATCATTATTCCTTATCCTCTTTCTTTTTCTTCCTCTTCACCTTATTCTATACCTTTATATCTCTCCCTTCCTTCATCTTTCCTCTCTTTCTCTCTTTCATGAAATTTGCTTGACTATACCATAATTCATCCTCCCACTCTATCTCATCACCTTCATCACCTATGTATGGATTAGCTTTAACATATTCATGGAAATCAATGAATAGAACTTGTACAACTTTCTCACCTATTTTTCCTTCATCTTCTTATTCCTCTTCATTCATTGTTACAACTTTTTCTCCAACTCAGATTGTCAATGTGAGTGCAACCTCCTCTTCTATGCCTTCAAATGACATATTTGAGTTGCAAACTCTTTCTTTCATTTTCCCTCTTTCTTTTCATTATCCCCTTGCATGAGGATCTCTTCTTATTTAGTGTCATATGCTTGACACTTTGCTACATTTTCTTTTATAGCCGCATTCAAAGAAATGTTAGCAAATAAGATATAAGATTCATCATTTTTCATTTTTCATTTCCTTGGTCACTTCTCCATTTAATAAATTTTCTATCATTCTTATCTCCTCTCTCAATAGGAGATATTCTTCATCTTCACTAATTTCCTCATCGAATATGGGATTTTCAAAGATCCCCACTTTCACTCCTCCATTTGTTTCACTTACTTCACTCACAAATAAATCAGCATACATACAAAAATCAAAAACTTCCTCAATTTTTCTCTTCTTCTTCGTCCATAGCAAATGTAGGTTTTGTATTCTCCAACTTTGCTCAACTCTCAAATACAATATCCAATATATTCTTGTCCTCCAAAGGATTCTCAACCATTGTTTCACTCTCCTCTTTCTCATCCTCAACCTTTGCAACTTCATTCTTTATTTCTTCAACTATATTTATCTCCTTCACCATGCCATCTACATGACATTCTTTATTGCAATCACTCACATTGGTAACAACTTTATTTTGCATAGCTTCTATTCTATCAAATCTCAAATGGATGTATATTATCATCTCATAAATTTTGTTTCTCAAGTATTGCTTCATAGCTATCCATAAAACAGGTCTCTTCAAAACAATCTTCATTCCCTTTTTCACATTCATCTTCAGACCCAAATATCTACAACAAAATCACTCACATTCAACAACTATCCTCTACCCAACAATTTTTTTGGAAGAGACACCTCTCCTTGTGCACCTTCTACCAAGCCTTAACCTTTGTTGTAGAACAACAATAAACTCACACACCACACCCATAGATCCTGGTGCTAGACTAACTCACGTTCGATGCTCTTTCTCCACACTTAGGAGCACTAGCTCTGATACCATTTGGTGCAAAATTGAAGATCAAAACTCCAAAAATAAGGGTTGTATATTGTTGGTATATGGTGTTGTACACCATTGCATAAATTGAATTATCATAATATTGTAATTAAATAATTATTTAGTTGTGATATACCTTGGTGGTGTTGTTAATCACACTAGGTAATTATTTGGGGACCACTTGATGTTGTACTGTAACATTGTATTATTATTTAATGTGTGGGAGACATGTGATAATAATTTAATATTAGGGAAATACTGAATAATGTGATGTCTTAGTACCCAATATTAAATAAGGGGTTAGTGGTTTTGTATTCACATGGTTTTGTGGTACATGGTTTCACCTTACCACTAGTTGTATTATGTGTGAGCTTGTGTCTATAAAAGAAAATACATTTGTTGTGGTTTAGGTTGGCTAAGTGGTTTGGTTGTCATTATTGAGTCTTCTTGAGAGTGCATTTGTGAAGCATGGTGTGGGATGTGTGGATTCATGCTTAGACACATGGGAATGCATTGGAGGACTTGATGCTTTAGAAGTGTTCATTGTAACTCTTGTATTTTCTTCATGGCTGATTAATATGATGGAGTATGGATGCTTTTGGAGGCTAGGTTTTCCCACTTGAGGGTTTTCCCAAGGTATATCTTGTGTTATCTTTGATGGGTATGTTGTCTATTCTCTTGCATGTGGATTCATTATACTTATTTACATGAATATATCTTTTGGGTTACATGGAAATTGTCATACAATGGTTGCAAGTTTCCTTACAAGTGGTATTGGAGCTTTCATGGTTGAAGATTTTTTATTATAACCCTAGGTTGAGAAAATATTGCTTGAAGTTTGAATCTATGGAATGCATGAGAGAATGAAATGCATGGAAAGATATGAGGGTTTTGTAGGTTGTTTATTGCAGATCTAAGGGTTTTGGGTTTGTTGTTATGATGGGTTGTTTGCAAATTTGGGGTGTGAAAAATTTAGGGCAAAAAGGGTTTCTAGGTTGTGCATTCAAATAGGGGTTTTGTGGGGAATATTTTACAAGTGACCTCTTGGGACAAAATGGACCTCAGGGTTGGATTCAAGTTGGCCGAGAGACGAATTTTGATATATAATTTTCCCTATTTTGGAGAAGTTGAAAAAAAATAATTTTTTTTTGTAAAATCCCCCTTTCGCTGGTCGTACGAACACCATTTTATTCTTCAACTAATTAAAAAATAAAAAATAAAATAAAATCCCATCGCTTTAAAATTTGACCTGCAAAAATAAAAATAAAAATAAATTAAATCACAAAAAAATGGGGGCCGATTGAAATTTATTGAAAAAAAATTAAAAATATATATATATAAATTTTGGAGGGGGGCGGACCCCCCTGGCCAACCATCATACTTGCAGTCTACAGGCAACAGACCTGCCAACGACAGGTATGGCTTTGTCATCCTATCGGCCGACAGGTACTCCCGATAGGTTGCAAGCAGGCCCCACCACCATCCCCCCTTTATAGGGGTTTTTAAACCTTTTTAAAAATTTTTAATATATAAACTTTTTATATATTCGTTTTAAATATTAAATCCGCCAATAAATATTAAAAGCTAACATTTTTTGGAAAATATTAAAAATTAAAATAAATTTAATGAATTTTTGGGTCTGAAGCCATGGGTGGTGTTGTCGGGTGGCTCTGCCACCACTGGCAGGCCACCGCCCTACCACTAGGGGCTTAATTTTTTTTTGCCTCATACTCTAACTGGGAAAAAAAATTTAGGGGCATAACTTTTGCCCAATTGCTTCATTTTTTTACTTCTTGGACTTGTTGGAAAGCTGACTCAGTGCTCTATGTTGTGGTGCTAGATATTTTTGGATATTTTATAGTTTTGATAGTATTTTTCTAGTTGGAAGTCAAGTGTTTGTTTTAAGCTTTGAGAGGTCATATCGGGGGCATACGGAGTCAATTTTTGTACTTTGAATAGTCGACAAAAATCTTGTTCAAAGCACTACATAGTGGATCAGGTTTGGAGTTGTTTTGACATGATTTATTTGTTGGTATTCTATCTTGAGGTGTTTATGGGTTATGTTGACTATGGTAATACTATGAGCTTATGGATAGTCAGATCTAGGAGATTTGATGTTGAATTCATTGTATGCTCAATTGTACATCTCAAATTATTCTCTTTTTGACATGGTTATCAGTATTTGGTTGGATTTGTATGCTTCATTGTTGTATCTAGAAGTTGTGTAGCATTGTAGGTGGTCTATACTTACTTGTTGCACCTATGACTTGGACATGGGTTGTCTATGCCCATAGATATTTCAATTTTGATGCATTTTAAGTTTGGTGGCTTGGTTTAGTTGCTTGGTTTGCTAGTTTTGATGCAATATTGAGGAGGTGAGATGGTATTACCAGGTACAGTCATGATGTGAGACCTATGCAGTTGACTATGTTATGTAGATATGTGAGACATGGTTGGGTTGAGTTGTTGGTACATTTGGTGGTGATCATGGTGTCATGGATGTTTCTTGTACTTTAGAGACTTTGGCATGTCATGATGGTTTATACAGGTGCATTGTTGGTGGTGTTGGATTGGTTTTTGATTTAGGTTGTGGCAGTGTATCTCCTTGGTATGAGGATCATGATTTACTTTTCCTTCTTTATTGGGGAGCTCATATTGCATTTGAGTTCTTTGATTGTGTGATGGCCTTTGGTTGATCTTCATTACGAGATTGTTATCACGATGTCATGATAACTTGTTACATTCATTTGTTATACACTTTCAGTGGGAGTTTTGACAGTGATGGATTGGCGGTGATGGATATGTTTATGATGGTTTGGCGGTTGTAGGTATCCTCTTGGCTTGGAGATATTGGTTTCACTTGTATGATACTGATATTGCAGTTGAGTGTGTGTAGACCTAGATGATCTTCATGGAGAGGATGGTTGTCATGATGTCATGTGTAGCTTATACCATGATTCAGTGGGAGTTGTTGGAAGTGACGTGGATGCATCATTGGGTATGATTATCTTCATGTGATTGGGGATATGCTTTCTTGGTTTAGAGTGCTTGCTATTATGTCATGGTTTACTCTTGATGTGCACTTAGAGTTGTGGCATGGTACTTGTTCTCTTGAGACCAGGATGTATATATGTTTTTATGCATGTGATCTCCTAGGAGGAGATGATTAGATCATGGTGTCATGTTTATGTTTCTGATTCATGATTGGAGCTTTGACATTGATTGTGTGTAGTTCTCTTTGTATTGGGTATATGGATCATTTACTTGATTACTTCATGATGGTGCTATGTTGTATTTAGATTTTGGCATGGATTTATTGGTTATAGGTACTCATGGATACTTGGAGACTTAGGTGATGGTTGGATTTCTCTTTTGATGAGAGACATTTTCTTGAGATAGTTACTCTTTCGAGGTTTCAACAGGATGACCGAGGAGATTTCACCTAGATATGGACATGAGTTCATTATAGACCAATAGAGGAGATTGTTCTTGGGGTGAGTCATGATGGCTTGGTTATCCTGGAGGAGCATTCTCATTCCCCACTCTTGGTCTAATCAACAATTTTTCATTTGAGAGGTATTTTCCCATTATGTCTTTCAAATGTGTTATGTTTTGTGCGTTGATTTCTCATGGGATTAAGTTGGTTCATGGTGATTGATTATGGATACTCATTTGAGGATTGTCTAGCATGAGTTTATATGCTTTATCTTTCATAGATATGGATCTTGAGCTATGGTTATTTAGTTCTGGAGGATTCATTTCGAGGAATGTTATGGCATGGTTATCTCCTTGTGCTTTTGAATTTATGGTATCATTCTTTGATGAGGATTGTTAGGAGATGGTTTATGGGCTAATTTCCAGTGATGGGGATGGTTACTATGAGTTTGATCTTCTTGATTAGAGAAGCATCCATGTTGGCATTATTACATCGATTCATATGTTTTACTTGATCTATGAGGTTGAGTGTATGGATGTTGTTGAGGCTTTTCATTTGGGGTTTTTTAGGAGATCATACTTGACATAGCAGCACACTTTTGAAGTGTTGGTTTTAGGAAATTATGGTTTACAAGTTTCTCTCTTCATGGTTCCTTCTTGGATGTACATGTTTTGGGAGGATGGTGGCAACATGTTGTGAGAGATTATGCAGTACTTTAGGTTTCATGTGTGGATCATTGTTATTGTTCTTGGTACTTCATGCTTTGATTTACTTATCACACCTTGATATAGTGTTGATTGGTAGAATTGATATGTTTTGGCATTACCTATGCAGTGGGAGTTCCTAGATATGTATGTTCTTCATTGACAGGTTTTATACAGGGAGCTTGATTGTAGTTTACAGGTTGCTTATGTTCTTGGCATGGGTTTACTTATGTATTGATACCTTGGAGGTATGGATGGTTGGATGTATTAGCATGTGTTGTGGATGTTATTTCTGATCATGTGGGTTTTTTTAGTCGACAACAGCTTGGTTAGAGCCTTTGTTATCACTTGGATTTGATGCTTGTGCTCATGTACTAGTGCATCTTCACCTTGGCATGTTCATTTTCTTGCATAGGTGGCACGTTGGAGGATGAGAGAAGTTCTTGCTTGAGATGGTGGTCACTTTGTTCTTATTTCAAGTATCTTGATGGAGCACAAGAGCATGTTGGTGATTCATGTGATTTCATGTATGGCTATGATGATGTATTTCATGTAGTAATCCCTTATGCAATGTATATAGCAAGTGGGAGAATGTTGGGATATGGTGTTTTACACCATTGCATAAATTGATTTATCATAATATTGTAATTAAATAATTATTTAATTGTGATACACCTTGGTGGTGTTGTTAATCACACTAGGTAATTATTTGGGGACCACTTGATGTTGTATTGTAACATTGTATTATTATTTAATGTGTGGGAGGCATGTGATAATAATTTAATATTGGGAAAATATTAAATAATGTGATGTCTTAGTACCCAATATTAAATAAGGGGTTAGTGGTTTTGTATTCACATGGTTTTGTGGTACATGGTTTCACCTTACCACTAGTTGTATTGTGTGTGAGCTTGTGTCTATAAAAGCAAACACATGTGTAGTGGTTTAGGTTGGCTGAGTGGTTTGGCTATCATTATTGAGTCTTATTGAGAGTGCATTTGTGAAGCATGGCATGGGATGTGTGGATTCATGCTTGGACACATGGGAATGCATTGGAGGACTTGATGCTTTAGAAGTGTCCATTGTAACTCTTATATTTGCTTCATGGATGATTAATATGATGGAGTATGGATGCTTTTGGAGGTTGAGTTTTTCCCTCTTGAGGGTTTTCCTGGGGTATATCTTGTGTTATCTTTGATGGGTATGTTGTATATTCTCTTGCATGTAGATTTTTAGTAGTAATTTGCATGAATATCTCTTTTGGGTTATGTGGAAATTGTCATACAATTGCTGCAAGTTTCCTTACATATATTACATCCCCACAAAGCAAATTCATACAACTCTAAAACTACACTCAAGACACATGGCATACCTTATTTCAAAAATTATTTTGAACCATCTAATGAATGCCTTTTTTACTGAAAACTTGGATAATGAAAGCCCCCATATTCATATACAAGAAGGTAAGTATATACCCCTCAAATTTCATAGTTGAAAACTTGAAAAACCCATAAATTCCCACATTCAACAACTAGCTTCGAGCGACAGCAAAATAGTTGCAACAAAACCCAAATCACTCAACCAAAGAATTTTGTTTTAAACAATGAATTCAAACTATAGAGAGCACATTCCAAAGAAATAAACATCACGCATAATACAAATTGGCTTCCTATTTGCATCTTATATCCAAAATAACAAAATCTATAAAAACACTGATATTGTAGCATAGTATTTAGAATGAGCATTTTGTCAATAAGAACATAAAACTCTCTAGGTGAAATTTATTCTATCTATAAAAAATTTCTCCATTAGGAAATCGTTCACAACTAAAAAATGGTGGCTCCTTGACACTAGATTGATGGTTCTATGATGCTAGTGCTAGTGATGCCACCTAAGCAATGGTGCAATAGAATAAATGTGGTCACTAGTGGTACATATACTACTTAGGGGTATTTAGCTTAGCCCCCATGGGTTGGTCCTTGGTTGTGATTATCTCTTGTGCATAGCGAGTGGTCACCTATATGATTGTGGGATTCAACTCCAAACTCATAGCACCTTTACTAATGTCATTGTACCACTTATAATTACTTACCCAAAGCAATTTTTTTTTCTATTTTTAAATGTGCACTACACATGCAATTACAACTACTACAGGACTAGAGAGAGTTATTTAAAGCACACATCAAATCGTTGAGGGAAGTGGTCAGCCTCATACTTGCTCATGTTATTGAACTACTTCATGATGTGAAGAATGTTGTCCAAAAATTATAGATCCCAAGTACTATATTGGAGGCAAAAAATACCCTTACCCAAGTTAATACCCAAATATAGGTGTTGCAACAAACCAAAAATTAATGGGATACCACATTTCTATAGCTTAAAGAAATCTACAAAAATATTTTTCCTACAAATTGACTATTTCTCATGTTTTGAGGATAAGACATAGTTTTAAGGGGGGTGATGTTGGCAAAAGATAGATTAGATATACAACACTTAGAATCCAATGTAATTGACCATAAAATGAATGCAAATCATAGGACCAACTAGGCCAAGTAGGAAAATACATATTTTGTAATGGACACATCCCCATTGTACATATATGTATAAGAAACTATGATGATAAGATGTATGAAGTAAGCAAGGAAGGAATATAATAAGAGTAAAATACATTATATCTATTGTTATATATAATAAAAAAAATATACATATATATGAAGTTTGTGATTATGATGTTATGGGTGTTTAAATTCAGTAATGATGTATTGTTAAATCTCCATCAAGGTATCGCATCTTAGTCACAAACTCTTTGATAATTATCTTACCGTAGTTACTAGGATATAAATATAACACACAAGATTCCTAGGCTTATAACTTTGATTTGTGGTTCCACTTTTCTTATTAACAATATCAATTTATTTTGTCTTTAAAAATAATTTAATTTAATTTACATCAACATTTTAAATCACATTTGATCCTCAAAATAACAAAAAATAACATGCATAACATAAATAGTACACTAAAATATATAAAATTAGTTAAAATAAATTTTTATCCAATCTATATTAAGACGTTCTATTCCTTCCACTGAATGTTCTATGGTTTAAAATGTGATTTTTGATCTCTTAAATTTTTTGAATTACTTTTGTTAAAGATGATCTCCAATCAAAACTTAATTCCTCCATTTTCTTTTTACCATTTGAAATATGAAGTATATTTTTAGATTAAATTTTAACATAAAAATATTTTATGAATTAATATTTTTTATTTTAATTTTATCTTAAAGATTTTAAATAAATTTAATTTAATCTTTCAAGTACTTTATTACGTCGAAGGCATTCCCTCATTGAACAAAGCCTGGGTGATTTTTCAGATCAATGGTGCAAACACTAGGAGACAGGATGTAAGATGATGAAAATTATCAGGGTCATTGAATTCGTAGAGGAGAGAGGAGAGAGGAGAAACAGTGTCATGCCCTCGAAATTACAATACGAAAATATAAAACATTGAAACATAAAATAAATGAATAGCAATATGAATATTAAAAAATACATATATGTATTAACAGTTTAATATTATTATAATAATATATATTAGAATATGTATATATGCACTTGAGAATAAATATATTTAAATAAAAGATGTGATAGCAACAATAATGTTTGAATAAGACAAAGGATACTGACATGGAGAATACGACAAATTAAGAATAAGGACAATATACCAATCAACGATTAATCTTAGACCAAGAAAAGCAATGATCACATTGAAAAAGGCAACAATTAACCAATAAAGAGGTGACAGTTCATATTGGTTGAACTATTAAGGAAACGATTCACAAAGGGCAATGATTATATTATGTAGTTAAGGTAGCAATGAAAAGGTATGTATTTATTTGGAGTTTCTTACTTCGCTAATAGATGCATCCATTCATGAATCGCTGCCCCCCAAGGAAGTATAAAATATGATTGTGAAATATGAAGTTGGGAAAAGGAGACACATAGGGATATAATAGAGAAACAAAGAATTAAGAGAGCATTCCATATAGATATAAAGAAGTTTATGATGGAGAAAACATAAGTAGGTCTTAACACAAAAATAAAGACATAATAATAAAGAAGAATGAATCTGAATTGAGCAAAATAAGGAATCTGGAATACATATTTTTTGAGTATTAAGGCAGATCAAAGGAACAATTAGAAATTAGTAATCATTGTTATAGTAGGTGTTTAGTATGCAAGGGGAGAATTTATGAAGGGGTACGACAAAGAAAATAGAAAGAAAATAAGAATAAAGGAAATAAAAAGTGAAGGTCATCAAATCAGGGAGGAGGATAATAAGCTTTAAGAACAAATATATAACAATGAATAAGGACAAAAATAGATACATTATCTGAATATAACAGCAAAGATCATCAGATAAGTACATTGTTGCAAGAACATATAATTATGGAAGTATGTATATCTCTAGTATAATTTATATATATATATATATATATATATATATATTCATACAAAAATATAAATATATAGATGTATATATGATTAGGCAATAATGATGCTTACAAGCAATTATTAATCATTATCCAATTGAAACTAAT
Organism: Sequoia sempervirens; assembly: GCA_007258455.2. Taxonomy (NCBI): domain Eukaryota; kingdom Viridiplantae; phylum Streptophyta; class Pinopsida; order Cupressales; family Cupressaceae; genus Sequoia; species Sequoia sempervirens. Next base: position 58,831,038 of record VDFB02058242.1, read on the forward strand.
CTATTGGTTTCTCTTTAAGCAATATTTTTTAGTATTGAGAACAAATCGATCAAGGGGAGGAACATACAAATCAAGAAGACAGAGAGACTTAGACCCGTGTATCACAAAAGGTTGCTAAAATCAAATACATCAATATAACCAGGTGTATTTTTTGCAGATCATTGCTTGCATATGTACGCATATTGCCTATATGATAATAAGAATATTTAATGAATGATTTATTGTGATAGAATATATGATGTGATTGATTTTTTGAAACTCGTCCTATGGAAGGCCTTGAGGTGCCAATGTTAGGGTCCAAAAGCCCACTTATAACCGCGTCCCAACTCCTCACAAAAGTAGGGCTTGAGGTGTAGTGGTAGGAGCCAAAAGAGCCCACTCGCGATCTCCGCCCAATCCCACAAGTTGGAAAGTGTCTATCGGGAATCGAGGCCTTGATGGGGAAACTAGGTACAAGTCGCTAAGGGGGAGAGTTGTGGTATACAACCTCTTAGGCTTGGCATATGGCTTCAGGAAGACCTATCATGTCCCTTCTCCCAAACTTGTTTGTATTGATTGATAATCTATGGATGCGATGAAATTGTCTAACCCTAACAAGCATATATACATATTTGCAAATATTGTTCATGTGGTGAATGCAGGATTCCAATCCAAGAGATATTTATTTAATAAGGTGAAACCCTAACCCTAATTTGTTACAATTTGTGATCAATAGGAAAACTCTAGGGCAAATTGGGATGGGGACATTAGAATGGTATCAGAGCATCCTTCTTGCCATCCTATGTATGCTTCATGTATTACGTGTATGCTTCATGCTTCTTATGTATGTGTACATTCAAGTTTATACCTTGTGGCTTATGTGTATTCGAGTGTATTCAAGTGTATACTTTGCAACATATGTGTATTCAAGTGTATACTTTGTGACTTATGTGTATTCAAGTGTATACATTGTGACTTGTGTGTATTCAAGTGCATACTTTGTGGCTTATGTGTATTCAAGTGTACATACTTTGTGACTTACATGTATTCAAGTGTATGCTTTACAAACTACATGCTTTGTGACTTGTGCGCATTCATGTGTATACATGTATTCGTGAGACTTACATATTTAAGTGTATACTTTACAAATTACATGTATTAATATGTATGCTTTGTGACTTCATGTACTCATGCACACATACTTCATGTATTATTCACATATATGCTTCATGATTCTTGTATATACTCTATATATTATGTGTATTCTTTCCTCATATTTATACTTTTAAGTATCACATGTATCTATGTGTTACTTCATGTATCTTCAACAAGATGTGTTCTTATAATTAATTTATGCTTAAAAACTATGAAAATGTTAAAAATGTTGTTTATCAAGTTTCTTAAGTTGGTTGGTTGTTTGCTTGAGCTACTTGGTTGTGTGCTTGAGCTACATGCTTACTTACTTGAGTTGGTTGGTTGTGTACTTGAGCTACTTGCTTACTTGCTTGAGTTGGTTGCTTGCATGCTTGAGCTACTTGCTTATCTACTTGAGCTAGTTGCCTACTTGCTTGAGTTGGTTGCTTGCATGCTTGAGCTATCTACTTTCCTACTTGAGAAAGTTGCATGTATGATTGAGCTACCTGCATGTGTGGTTGAGGTGCCTGCGTGTCTACTTCACCTACTTGTTTGCTTGCTTCAATTTTTGGCTTGTCTCATTGTCAGCATATGTGCCAAATTAGCATGGTGTCAATAGTTGAAAAGTCAAATGCCAAATCAGCTAAGCCATGTCAGCTTCAAATGGTTTAATTTATTTAGGCGAATAAGACTTTAGACTTAGTGAACACCTATTTCATTTAATTTTACCTTGTACTTATTTTCTTTCTTACACTCCTTAAAATTTATTATGTAATTAAATGGAAATGCATGTAACCTATAGACTATTGTATTCACTTTTATATTTAACATCGTAAGGAGATCATTCATCACCATTCAACCTTGAGGTAAGCTGGTATGATTCAATAAATCAAATACACATCCCAAATATTTAGCACCTAACATAGAAGAAAGATGATAACCTCCAATTGAATTAAAAGATGGAATATGTAATTGGATAATAAGGTAAAACTATAAATTTAAATCTAAACTCTTTTGCATCCCTTTAGTTTTTCAATCACATAAATTTATATTTAAGTATGGGAGTGGTAGATACTTGACCAAAACACTATAAGCTCCTCATTAGAAACAAACTTACCTCAAACCTTGTTTGAATGTTTACACAAAATAAAACATCAAACCTTGTTTGAATGTTTACACAAAATAAAACATACTTTATCTAAGAGAAGTTATCTTGATATTCACAACATTCCTGCAATCCATCATGATTTTAGATTTCAACAAAGGGTAATGAAGAGTTTGTATCATTACCTAGGATCTTTGCAATGATGAAATGAGAGAAAACTTGTTTTATGTAACAAATCTTACCAATTTCCAAAATCTTGGTTCTATTGTTGAGAGATATTGAGTACATAAGAAAATAAATTTCCCTCATACTTTAGAGGATGGTATTAACCTCATTGGTCAAGTACTATAAGCCACTCTCCAAGAACATGGAATCAAACATAACCAAATAATTGTCACTTTTTTTAGAGTTTGCAATACCTATCAAAATATCACATTTGAAGATAATATCATCACAAGAAAGAGCAATATTTAAAAATTGAAAATTTTAAGTAGTAATTGCTTGAGGACAAGTAATCTTGGATAGGGTGGGTTTTCATGCGCCCGAAATTCTAATATGAAACTATAAAACATTGAAACATAAAATAAATGAATCGCAATATGAATATAGAAAAATGCATTTATGTAATAACAATTTAATATTATTATAATAATATATATATATTAGAATATGTATGTATACAAGAATAAATATATTCAAATAAAAAATGTGATAGCAGCAATGATGTTTGAATAAGACAATGACCCCATGCTAAGGGCATCAAATTAAATGACATCGTATGAGTCTGCCGATTGATACTAAAAATGATCCCATGAATAAGACATAGGGCGATGACCTGGAGAATAGGAAAAATTAAGAATAAGGACAATATACCAATAAATGATTAATCTTAGACCTGGAAAAACAACAATCACATTGTTAAAGGTAACAATTAACCGACAAAGAGGTGACAGTTCATATTGGTTGAACTATTAAGGAAATAATTCACAAAGGGCAATCATTATATTAAGTAGTTAAGACAACAATGAAAAGGCATGTATTTATTTGGAGTTTCTTACTTTGCTAATAGATGCATCCATTCATGAATCACTACCCCCCTAGGAAGTATAGAATATGATTGTGAAATATGAAGTTAGAAAAAGGAGACACATAGGGATAGAATAGAGAAACAAACAAATAAGAGAACAATCCATATAAATATAAAGAAGTTCATGATGGAGAAAACATAAGCAAATCTAACACAAAAATAAAGACATAATAACAAAGAAGAATGATTCTAAATTGAGAAAAATAAGGAATCTGGAATATATATTTTTTGAGTATTAAGCAGATCAAAGGAATGCTCAAAAAGCAATAATCATTGTTATAGTAGGTGTTTAGTATGCAAGGGGAGAATTTATGAAGGGGAACGAGAGAGAAAATAGAAAGAAAATCAAAATAAAGGAAATGAAAAGTGAAGGCTATCGAATCGGAGAGGAGGATAATAAGCTTTAAGCACACATATAATGGTGAATAAAGACAAAAATAGATGCATTATTTGAATATAGTAGCAGAGATCATCAGATAAGTACATTGTTGCATGAACATATAATTATGAAAGTATGTATATCTCTAGTATAATTTATATTTATATTCATACAAAAATATAAATATATAGATACATATATGATTAGGCAATAATGATGCTTACAAGCAATTATTACATTATTCAATTGAAACTAATCTATTGGTTTCTCTTTAAGCAATATTTTTGAGTATTGAGAACAGATCGATCAAGGGGAGGAGCATACAGATCAAGAAGACAAAGAGACTCAAACCCATGTATCATAACAAGTTGCTATTATCAAATACATAAATATAACCAAGTGTATTTTTTGCAGATCAATGCTTGGATATGTATGCATATTGCCTATATGATAATAAGAATATTTAATGAATGATTTCTTATGATATAATATATGATGTGACTGATTTCCTAAAACCCATCCTATGGAAGGGCCTGAGGTGCCAATGGTAGGGGCCAAAATCCCACTTACAACCTTCTTCCAACTCCTCAAGAAGGTAGGGCCTAAGGTGTAGTGGTAGGAGCAAAAAGAGCCCACTCACAATCTCTGCCTGATCCCACAAGTTGACAAGTGTCTTTTGGAAGTTGTGGCCTTGATGGGGAAAGTAGGTACAAGTTTCCAAGGGGAGAGTTGTGGTATACAACCTCTTAGGCTTGGCATATGGCTTTGGGCAAGCCCATCATGTCCCTTCTCCTAAACTTGTTTGTATTGATTAATAATCTATGGATGCGATGAAATTTTCTAACCCTAACAAGCATATATACATATTTGCATATATTGTTCATGTGATGAATGCAAGATTCTAATCCAAAAGATATTTATTTAATAAGGTGAAACCCTAACCCTAATTTGTTGCAATTTGTGAACAATAGGAAAATTCTAGGGAAAATCAAGATAGGGGACATTACAAACAGAAGTAGTGACAATGACAAGTGATCAAACATGCACATTGTGTGTTTGAATAGAAAATCATGTGAAAATAATGGAGAAGCGTCACTGATTCCAAGGTAATAAACATTGACAACAACATTAGCTCAGAAGCACACCGTCTGATGTGGATAGTAGTAGGACAACATAAGTTGATTGAGAGGATTTTGGCCTACTTTACCCCTCCAATCTTCTTTAGGATGCGGGCACTATGTCACCACTAGTATTGGCTCATGTTTTTTGACAACTTTCTTGAAGTGTGCACAAGCATGGCTTCCCATGCCCTAGCTTCTCCTCTTCAAGTGAGGCCTGTGGATGGTAGGCTATCTTTATGACCCTTCACCTGCTCCTAGTTGAGATCCCGCCTCTCATCTCTACCCTTCATCTTCTTTTTCATCACCTCCACGAGTGGCCTCCTCTACTAGTTATTTTTTGGAGAACACCGAATGCAAGATCGTGCTTGTGTGGAATCCCTTGACCAAGAAGTGCCTACAATTTCCCTACACTCTCAAAGAACGCTTTGTTCCCTCAATGAGGTTGGTGTTCGATAAGCACACCAAGACATACAAGGTCATCGTTGTTGGCGATAACATGATCTCCCCCTTTTCCATCAAAAATATCACCATAGAAATGTATGACTCTGCCTACCAATATTGGAGAATAGCCGAGTTGCTACCATGGCTGTGCAATTTGGAGTCTAGGAATATGACCCATATGCAGGGTGTGTTGTACTGCATGAACTATAACCCCTTTAGTGTGCTAGCTTATGACATAAGGGAGTGGGTGTGGAGAAAAATCTAGAAGTGCAAAAGCACACCAAATTTTTTTATTTTTTTTAATGTGGATGGAAAAAGGATTGTAAACACAATCTAAATGGAAAGCATTAAAATTTTCAACCTTTTCTCTCAAAGTTGTCCTGTTTCGTTCACATTTTGTAATCTTTGGCCTTATTCCAAGACTTGTTTCCCTTCTTTCACCTTATTATTTGTAAGAGAGGGGAACCAACCACGTCAAGGCTCCAAGTCATGGAGAACAGAGAGCAGAGGGCTGCCCTAACTTACCTCACTATAAAGGGATGATTTAAGACAAGGATCGAGAATGATGAGGACTACAATGTACTTCAATCACTCTGTAGATCCTGAACTTAGGTTTGGGCTAGGTAAGCTAGTTTTAGAAGTCGGTACTGTACCTTAGACAACTCTTTGCCCAAGGACGGTAGCGTAGTTTTGGGATGTCAGCACAAAATGTTGGAGTCTCTCAAGCGTGTTGGTGTTTGTATGGTCATAAAATAGTGAACACAATACAAACTGCCAAAAAACAAACTAACAACCTAGCTGACTAGTCTATACATGGTAAAAATAGAATAAGTAAATACAAGAAATAGAAACTAAAGTGATAAAATAAGTAAATGAGAACTAAGGTGACAAAGATGATCTGACAAAAGCATCTGCTCACCAACTAGCTCCACATGTACTTTCACCTACACACAAGCACAAAGGGGAAATTTTTTGGGGTTGTATAGGGACCTACCTCGGTCAAACCTCCATTTTGGTGTTTCCAGTTCCATGGATAGCGAAAAAGCAATGAAGTAGAAATATGTGATAAAGAAGTAAAGTAAGTAGAGATTGCAATAAACAGTACAAAAGAGTATAATGCTACTCAATCAATTCACAAAGGAGAGGATCAAAACATTACCACATCCACCTGAAAGCTCACTAGCCAATGGAGGAGAATACAGACTTGGAAAGGTTGCCATAGTTGCAACTATGATGAAGGGAAGTCTCACAAGACCCCAAGTCCACACTTTTATGGCTTGCTTCACACTTGCTATGTGGAGTTGATGGAGTGTTGTTGTTGCTGTAATGGAGTGTTGTGACTACTAAAAGTGCTAAGAGAATGCTTGAGAAAAATGCAAGAGCTTGTGAGAGGATGAAATGAGATGAAGATAGATGAATTTGAAGGAGAAGAGAGAAGAATCTACCATTTTCGAGGTTGATTGGTCGAAGAGGGATGTTACAAATCATTCCCAATCGAACATGTAATGCCTCTAGCAACTTCAGACATGGGAATCTGTCAAGGATGGCAATGCATCGTGCAAACATCTGCATGTCGCGCATGCATCCCCAAAGGAAATAATCTCTCCAACACAACATATAGATTCCAAGTGGAAGGAAGGCAGTTGGGTGATGTGGAATTTCACCTTCGGATTTGATTTTCTAAGGTGAGCTTCTGTAAAAGGGGAATTTGTGTAGGGGGTGCAAATTCACTCCTATACATTAATGTAATTTGATAATATATTCAAGTATTTTTATTTGTTACATTCTTATATATTTTATCTCAAATATTTTATTTGCTAAATACGGTTTCTATGTTCCTGCCATCAACTCTTTATAGAGTGGTGTTTGGATGAGTTGTCATTTATTTGTAGAACACACACTAAGATTATTCCCATTTTCTATTGTGTGAAGCCTGAAGATGTCCAATATGCAAAAGGAGTCTATGCTACTACATTTAAACGCTAGATACCCCTCAAAAAATCTTCAAGAGTGGAAGGATGCACTCTTTAGTGTTTCACAAATTATCGCTCATCCAAATACCACTCATAAATGACAACTCATCCCAACACCACTTGGATTGTGCATAGTTATTTGAAAATATAACTATACAAAGCTCAATTCTCTTCATTGTTGAGCTTCTATCTCTCTAGGAAAGTAATCCCCCAATTCAAGCTCTTCTTCACTCCCATCTCATTGGTAAGCATTTTATAGAGAGTGGTGGCTAGTGTATGTTTGAGTATGGGATCACGGTGATTAATAAATACATTGTAAGATTTTCCAGAAGAATATGCAAATCAAATTCTTCATCCTTAGCTTTTACTATTGGAGGTAGATGCCATTTCAATTCGATTGAAAGGCTTCATGTTGAGGTGATGAGAAGGTACAATACATATTAGGTATAAGAGGAGAGGGGGCAGACAAAGGCATTGACAAAGACAACAAGTGACTAAACGTATCACAAACTTTGAGCTAATTAAAGATTCATTTAAAAAGAGCCAATGACAAGAACATAGAAACCATATTCAACAAATAAAATATTTGAGATAGAATGCAATAAATAAAAAAATACTTGAATATATTATCAAATTACATTAATAAGGCGAAAGAAGGGGAAAATGTTATAATGACAAAATAGAAATGCCAAAGAAAATGAACCCATGCATGTAGATATTTATGATAAAGGAGCTTGATTACCTGCAGATAAAACATGTTGGAAAACAAAGTGGCCACGCAGGCAAATAAGTGGACAATCATGTAGACCATCAATAATTTAGAATGCTTTCAAAGGGATCCCTTAGGAACCCGTTGTGAAGAGGGGTCCACTCAAGGGATGTGCTATTAGAAAGTGAGAGAATGTTTTTCACAAATCGATTTGTCATCAAGGAATTCAAAAGGAAGAAAATGCCCCCTTGCGAGGGGAAGGTAAAGGCTACTCCCACCTCAAAGGAAGGTTCTCAAGTTCTTTCTTTGTGAACCCAAGATGAAGGAAACACGTTCGTTAGGTCCAAGTCAAGAATATGATTCTTGGAAAAAGCTTGCAAGGATTCTCGAGAAAAGATTCGTTGGCAATGAATACATTTTCTAAAAATCAAAGTATTATAGAAATGTTGTTGTCACACATGAAAGGGACAACTCAAGCAAAGAAGAGAAAGATAAAAGGAAAGCTAAAAGAGACAAAGACATCACAAACAAGGGCACATGGGTGATCTAATTTTTCAAGATCAGAGCTGCTCATTAATATATATATATATAAGTATAATAGTAGTATGTAAATGAACTGTCATCAACCCCCTACTATATCAAACCATGTGAAGAACGCATGAGAAGACAAAGTAAAAATTAAAAAATTGGGTCAACATGGAAGGGAGGCCTAAATGCCCCCAACACTTTGCATTGTCCCCAACTTGTTGAAAATCAAGCACAAACATGGAAGAATGATGATACAAATAGAAGGTTTATGACACAAAAATCACTCTTGTATCTAAGCACTAGCAAGGGTGAGAAGGGTTATCCAGGAACACATAACACAATCATGGGGGAACACATAACAACACACACATCTAACCTAAAGATAAAGAAGAGGCCCCCCCCTAACATTCATTGACCAAGGGGTCATCCGCTTCCTAATCTAGATCATTGTAAGGGGAAGGAGGACAAGCCTGCAATGATGGAATATTAAGGGGAGGAGCTTCCAACCCTCCCATAGCAAGGACTAAGGAAGAAGGCCCCACAAGGTCTTCTCCACTAGGCTCTTATGGAGCTATGGTCAACGACTTCGTGAAGATTGCTGACAAGGCCATAACTTCATCTAGAGAGTTAAACACACACTTCACTATGGTTTCATGTCATACCCCACTGAACAGGAAAGGCTGTGCCTGAGGTTCATCGAGTGGCTCACCGAATGACTCGGGAGTGGTGACAAACTCAGGGGAAGCCAAAACTAGTTCCATCACTAAGATAGAACAAGCCAGCATGGGACCACCCTTTGGAGAAGGTGGGATCCTCTTATGTCCTCCATTGCTAGAAGGTCCATCCTCTACCTTCTACTTTGTTGGGGGATGTGAACTCCCCACAAACGAAGCATGAGGCATGGAGGAGGAGGAGAAAACCATAGCAAATACCATAGAAGTATTTGACATATCCATGGGTTTAGGGAATGGCGGGATGTTTTGAAGGGACATCAACAAGGGCAGCTCCACCGAAGGAGTGATAAACACCTACACCTTTTTAGGGTTACGTGCACCCATACTCACAGTGGGAGCTGAAAGCGAGACTAAACTAGATTGAATGGAAGCAAAGGGAAGGAGAGAGGGAGAGAGGAGGATGCATTAAGAGGCATTGAAGCAGGGGCAAACGTTTCCTCTTCCTTCTTCTACAAAGTAGCCTACTTAGCCGCAAGATCCTTTCACTGATGCTTGCACTCATGTGCAAGGAGGTTTCTATGACTCTTCAAGCTAGAGACTAGAGCTTGCGAAGGGAAGGAAGACTCTTGCTCAGCCATGGGAGTTTCCACTACAACCGTTTCTAGTGGAGGGACAAACTCTTGAATGGGAGCAAGAGAAATAGATTGAGAAACAACAAGGGGAGTCGGCTCTAATGCCTCGATAGCGGGCTCTTCTTGTTTATTACTTTGGGAGTAGAAGCGGTGGGAGGTCGCAAAGGCTGAGATATAGAGGATTCCCCATGGGGACCCTTTCCCTTGCCATAGAAGTAGTATCAACATCCAAGTGGCTTAGTAGGGAGGTATGATATCCTGATCTTAGGCTTACACCAAGCAGGTATCATTGGACTTAGTGGGTAAAAGCTAGGCATATTAATCCAAAACTCTTCTCTAGAAAGAGGAGTAAGAGATCCATCCTGAGGATGGGGGAGCTTCTCTTTTCCCTTTTAAGAAGAGGAGGCAGCTAGCTACTATGCTACCAGAAGAGTCAATTTTGGTTATCCCTTGCCCTCAGTCTTATACTTCACATAGTTCTTGTAAAGCAGGTTTGTTCTTGGTGGGAGCAGATTGACCAAAATGTAAGTAACCCATGATTTTTCTGAGACATAGAAGATTCCCTGTGGGAACCCTCTCCCTTAAAAATAATGATTCATGTTGGATTCCCCATAGGAACCCTTTCCCTTAAAAATAATTAAATGATTTTGAATAATTAAGTGAGCCATACATTAAAATGTATTATGATTTAATGAATAATTAAATCATTGTGGACATAGAAAAAGTAACCCTTCTACTTTTTCTCATGTTTAAGCCCTCCTTGTGATTTGGCTTGATTTTTCCTTGATTTAATGTTGTAATGTGGTCAACATATTCACATTAGGTCTTGGATTCTTGAGAACCAATAAGAATTCTATGATGTCTTGTAAAAGTGTTGTGAAGTGTTGTAACCCGCTTTCACACTTTTTTAGGATCTTTTTATTATAATTTGCCTAAATAACTTCTTTTTATCACCTACCAAGCCTTATTGCAAAGTGTTGTAAAGAGTTGTAACAAACTTTCACACTTTTCTAGGCTTTTCATCAATAATTTGATCCTTTTTTATGTTTAAATGGCCCCTTAATACACTTTTCGGCCCTAATTAAAAATCATTTAATTATTCATGTTGGATTCCCCGTGGGAACCCTTTCCCTTAAAAATAATTAAATGATTTTGAATAATTAAGTGATCCATACATTAAAGTGTATTATGATGTAATGAATAATTAAATCATTGTGGACACAGAAAAAGTAACCCTTCTACTTTTTCTCATGTTTAGGCCCTCCTTGTGATTTGGCTTGATTTTGCCTTGATTTAATGTTGTAATGTGGTCAACACATTCATATTAGGTCTTGGATTCTTGAGAATCAATAAGAATTCTATGATGTCTTGTAAAAGTGTTGTGAAGTGTTGTAACCCACTTTCTGGTGCAAGAGCACCCAAGGCCTTCAAGGAGCTCTTCAAGGATCAAGAGTGTGCAGGGGTCGGGAGGACTTGTAAAGAAAATCAAAACATCAACTATGACCTTTTGAAGCCTATAATGGCATTTGGAAAGGATAAATGTAATAAGAGAGTCAACTGTCCTAAGGGTCCTGATAAGGACCCTAGGACCAAAATGCAATATAAATAGGAAAATCATGTTCTAGGGGTTTAAATAGTGATCTAATGCGTAAATTGTGTCAAATAAGGTTGGAAATTAAGAATCCAATAGTTTTTAGATAGTAGGGTTAAATAAATTGCAAGTTAGAAATTCAAATTTTTGAATTTCAACTTTGGGTGGGTAAATGAGTTTTGTGAGTTTTAATCACTTTGATGTAACTTAATCAATCCCAAATGGTTTGTTCAGTTGGAGAATGGTTCTATAACCCAAAAATAATTATTTTTATGGAGGTTGATTAGTTTTTGAAAGCATTGTACGGACTGTTTTCTGGAAATAGTGAAAAACACAGTTCTCTTGCATTTTATTGTGTTCTTTTGATAAATACTTGATCTCTATTGAATTTATGTCCAGTAGGATGCTTTAATAATTTGAGTTTACATGTTTTAACACAATTGGAGGCTTTGAAAGGAGAAATAATTAATTTCTTTGCATAATATATTGACTGTCCTCAGGAAAACTCTGTTTTTTCATTGATTTTGAGAGTCATCATGAAGTAATGATCCATTTCATGAGAGCTTGTGACTGAAACTTGTGAAATGGATCCTATTTAACATGTATCATACAAATATAACTAGTTAATGTGCAGGAAAGAGGAATCCTAGGGTGTACACCAAAGTTTGACAGTGGAAAGAGCATGAATATGGAGGCTAGGGTATAGCAGTAGAAGGTCTACCTGAAGGAGGGGTATTTTTTTGAGTTGGGATAGACTAAATATGTTTTCCTAATGGTGTAGGGTCAATAAACAGGTTCTGAAAGTGTGTGGAAAACCAATATCCAAGAAGCCCTAGTTTTGAGACATTTTATGGAGGGTTTTGTGATCAGGGATCTTAGAGGTGTCATAGAGGGTTAGGACCTTGAAAATCCTTGGTTTTGAGACAATTTGAGACATTTTTGAAAGTTTCTTAGTCAGGGGATAAAGTTAGAGAGGGGTTGCTTTGTAAAAGTAGGCTAATTGAGTAGCCTTGAGCAGGGTAGGTCTATTGAAAGTATATGTTGGTCCAAAAGAATCACTATTGGTTTTTGGATATGTTGTGTAGGCCCTAAAAGGGTATCTCAATCCATATTTTATTTGGTAAGTGTTTTGGAAAGCTTGAGTGTAAAGTGGCTTAAACCAAGGTGCATATGCTACAAGGGAGGGCATGCTCATATGGTGGAATTTTGATGAGTTCTTTGAAACCCATTTTGAAGTTGATCTGATATTCATTTGTGAGTCAATTTGAGAAGGTTTCCACCTTCCTCTGCATCACTTTCACACTTTTCTAGGATCTTTTTATTATAATTCACCTAAATAAATTCTTTTTAACACCTACCAAATCTTATTTCAAAGTGTTGTAAAGAGTTGTAACAAACTTTCACACTTTTCTAGGATTTTCATCAATAATTTGACCCTTTCTTATGTTTAAATGGCCCCTTAATACACTTTTTGGCCCTACTTAAGTGTGTTTCAGAGAATAATCCCATTAAACATTATTAAATACACTTTAATTCCCAACACCCATTAAAATTTCCCTGGTGGGATCAAGTCGCCACCTAGGGTGACTTAGTTCCACTAGGCACAAAAATCAAAATTATTTTAAATTTTTGGCGGTATATTATTCTCTTAACCTTGAGGTCAGCCTGTGATGTGTTATTTTTGGAAAATTTTGTAAGATCAAGTATAAATGAAGGGTTTTCCTCTCATTTTCACCCCATCAATTCATTCATACATTAGCATACATACATTCATTCACTCATTGATCATCCTCAAGCATTCTAGGCATTATCAAGTCTTCATTGGAGCATCCACTTGCATATCTTTAGATTTCTAAATCAAGGGTTTGGTCAGTTGTAGCATTGCATGTTGTTCATTCATCATTCTCTTTCCATTTTATTTCATTTTCAAGGGTTTGATTACCAAATTAGGGTTTGAACAAGGGAAACCCCTATTCACTAACCCTTAACCCTTTTTCCCTTCTCTATATGTATGTTTTGCAAGTCTTGTATGCAAATTTGTCAAATATAAAGGTGTTAAAAGGTGTCATCATTTCATCAAAGTCATTCAAGTCAATAAAGCCCTAAAAGAAGCTTGGAGATCACTTATAACCCGAATTTTGCAGATTCAAAATCAGACACTTGTCAAGAATAGAAGTACAGATTGAAGGCTAAATATTCTTGCCTCAAATTTCCTAAGATTCACAGGTGGACTAAGTTTCCATCTGTGGTGAATTAGTCCCACTAAAAAGTGATTTCTGCATTTTTGGATACCCTTTTGGCTTAAACTTGTTTCGACGGAATCTCCTCGAAATAGGACTAAGTCACACAACTTGGTGTAAGTGTCCCAGTTGGCTTCAACAGAAAATTTTACAAGATTCCAAAGCCTTTCTACATCACATTCCAATTTCTAGGTGCACCTCTCTAGTTTCATTCATTTTTGTTATTGTTTGTTTGCATTCTTAAGTCATTTTGTATATCACATTGTGTTTTCAAACAACTTGTATTTCATTAGATTTGCATTAATAATCAATATATTTTATCAGTTTATTGCATTAGGACATTGCATTTAGGCATATTTCATTCATATTTGCATTAGTTTTGAGTGGGGACATTGCCCATTTTGGCCTGCCTCTCTCCTTTTAGGTAAAAACCCCAAGAAGTGATAAGGAGTCTTGTGGTGCCAAAATCTTTGTCCACAGTAGAAGTCAGGAATATTCATCCAAAACTCTTCTCTAGAAAGAGGAGCGGGAGAGGCATCCTGAGGATGGGGGAGATTCCCCTTTTCCTTTCAAGAAGAGGAGGCAGTTGGTTGTTGTGCTACTAAAAGAGTCAATTTCAATTGTCCCTTGCCCACAGTCTTATACTTCACATAGTTCTTGTAAAACAGGTTCGTTCTTGGTAGGAGCGGACCAACCGAGGTGGGCCAAAAATGATCCAATGAGTAACCCCTATGGGACACCAATAAATGGTATCCAGTGTCACGAACTACATGCACAACACCTTAATAGGAGAATTTCAAACACTTATGAATGATAGAGGTGATTCCATTCATGGAAGCTAGCCAAGGTATGCCTAACTTCAACCTGAATAGATCCAACTCTAGGATAACATCAAAGACTATATCTATAGCCTTAGGTCCAACTAGGATAGACAAAGTTATTAAGCCATACAACTTGAGAGAAAAACCATTATATGTGCAAATGGTAGATTTTGTTTCTTCGTACTCCTTTCTATGCAATGAATTAAGCCACGTCTCTTCTGTAATGGCATTCACTCAGCTCATGGGGTTGACTAAGACCCCCGTCATAATATTGACATTGAGGTGAGTGGGAATGTAGAGGGCAAAGGGCTTGTTGTTCAAGGGAAAATCCCGCGATGTGAATGTCACGTTTGGTGAGGGGTAAACCCACAAAAGTGGTTTACAATTTGAGTGAGGAAGGAAAAGTTGCAAAAATGACCCCATTCAAAAAAAAAAAAGGTTTTTGGGGGTTCAAATGAACTTTTTGTTCAAGTGAACTCATTAAATGTAAGGTCCCACCATTCCTAGGAAAAAACAAAAAGAAAATCATTGTGGAAAGGGGGTTCACTCGAATCCCCCTTTTCCCACCTTCTCACCCTCTAGCACCAAAAAACTCCAAAATTTTTCCTTCAAGCTTGGGTTGAAGATGAAAATGGAGGAGACTTCACAGACCCAACTAGAAGATGGTAGTCCTTGAAACGAGCTATCCAATGAATATAATTTTAATATGTTTTGGTTTTATTATGTATTTGTTTTTTAGTTTTATTAAACATAGGTTTTTCACCAAAAATCAAGCTCTTTGTTCTACACATGTGGAAAAATAGCGATTATCAAAAAATAAATTTGAAAAATATGAGTGTACCAGATATTGAAGTCCTTGATTCAACAAAAAAAAAAGAATTTCGATACATACAAAAAAAGTTACGTTGTATCAGTCTGCCTATGTCTGAATTGTAATTAGTTTGACTTTGAAACTTGATTAAGGAAAAAATATTCAATAAAACACTATGAGACTAATTGGAAGCACTAGATATTGTATTACAAATCTAAATTCAAAATAATATAATTTTATCATTCATGGAAAAATAGTTATGTTGTATCGGTGATCACTCCTTAAAAATGGTGTTTATTGAAAAAACTAGTTTTCGAAGGAGATGGAAAAGAAGTACAATTTGATTCCAAAATTTTTGAAAAAAATATATTTAGAATCTAGAAAAAAAATGTCACAAATCACTAGTTTGCATCATCTTCAAATTCTTCACGGTTTAGCCACTATAGGTGCCTGAAAGTGAAGATTTAGTTCGAAAAAATTATTTCAGTGTCCAGTTTGGCCAAAAATTATAAACCAATATTGTGGAATCACCCTAAGCCAATCGCAGGTTGTGCTGTAGGAGTAACCATGACCATGTTAACATATGCCTCAGGCTGAGTGGTAGAATTAGAGGGATCGATAATCATGTTGGCAAAATGCGCCGGAAATGGGTTTGTGTATATTTGCAACTCACTATTCACTTTCTCCATCATTTGTTTGCATTTTGTTTACTTCCATTGAGACAAATTTTACCATCCTCGATGTGGTCTTGTATCTCGTGACATAGGTGCATACAACATTTGGTATCATGTCTGTTAACTCGATGGTTTTGATAGAAGGTATTCACATAGTACCAACTAGGGTAAGGTTCTTTGAGAGGTTTAGGGTTCTTCAAGATTATGATCTTGTCCTTTAACAACTTCTGTAAGATGGAAGAATAAGATTCTGCCAACTTTGTGAACTTTTTGTTGCATATGAGGCCATTATCATTCATAGTGGCCACTACATTCGCAACAGCCTTACCTTTTCCAGAAATTGATACAATGGAATTCCCTTCTAAATGAGAGCGCGATGAGGATCCCCCAAACTAAACTATCATTTGTTGATATTCTTGTAATGCCACACACAGATGTGTGGAAGAAGGGTACTTCATAAGGGAAGACTTCTCCTACCAAGGTCTCTACAAGTTCCCTATGAACACCTTTTGCACGTCAGAATCAGGTAGTAGGTACGAGATTGTGAGAAGAGCACTTGGTACCGTTCTATGAAATCAATAATCTTCTCATTATCCCATTGTTTGCATCAGAAGAGATCCAAAAAGGTCATCTTCGGTCCGATGTTGGCTTGGAACTATCAGAGAAACTGATCTACAAGTTGATCAAACAAGAAAATAGAATTGTCTGGTAAGGAACAGTACCATTCGAGCACTGTGTCCTTAAGAGATCAAGGGAATAATTTTGCCATCAATGCATCGTGATGGAAGAAGTCTGTACACAAGACAATAAAGGCAGACACGTGTTTTTGGATCCCCTTTTCCACCATATTTTTTGAATTTGGGAATCTCCATTCCTTGCGAGAAGGGAGTGTTTAAGATTGGTAGTGACAATGGGCTATGTCAAAAGAAGGGTTGAAAGATAGGTTGGGTAGAG
>VDFB02058242.1:58847990-58948238 GCA_007258455.2 Sequoia sempervirens
AGGTAATGCCAAAACATATCAATTCTACCAATCAACACTATATCAAGGTGTGATAAGTAAATCAAAGCATGAAGTACCAAGAACAATAACAATGATCCACACATGAAACCTAAAGTACTGCATAATCTCTCACAACATGTTGCCACCATCCTCCCAAAACATGTACATCCAAGAAGGAACCATGAAGAGAGAAACTTGTAAACCATAATTTCCTAAAACCAACACTTCAAAAGTGTGCTGCTATGTCAAGTATGATCTCCTAAAAAACCCCAAATGAAAAGCCTCAACAACATCCATACACTCAACCTCATAGATCAAGTAAAACATATGAATCGATGTAATAATGCCAACATGGATGCTTCTCTAATCAAGAAGATCAAACTCATAGTAACCATCCCCATCACTGGAAATTAGCCCATAAACCATCTCCTAACAATCCTCATCAAAGAATGATACCATAAATTCAAAAGCACAAGGAGATAACCATGCCATAACATTCCTCGAAATGAATCCTCCAGAACTAAATAACCATAGCTCAAGATCCATATCTATGAAAGATAAAGCATATAAACTCATGCTAGACAATCCTCAAATGAGTATCCATAATCAATCACCATGAACCAACTTAATCCCATGAGAAATCAACGCACAAAACATAACACATTTGAAAGACATAATGGGAAAATACCTCTCAAATGAAAAATTGTTGATTAGACCAAGAGTGGGGAATGAGAATGCTCCTCCAGGATAACCAAGCCATCATGACTCACCCCAAGAACAATCTCCTCTATTGGTCTATAATGAACTCATGTCCATATCTAGGTGAAATCTCCTCGGTCATCCTGTTGAAACCTCGAAAGAGTAACTATCTCAAGAAAATGTCTCTCATCAAAAGAGAAATCCAACCATCACCTAAGTCTCCAAGTATCCATGAGTACCTATAACCAATAAATCCATGCCAAAATCTAAATACAACATAGCACCATCATGAAGTAATCAAGTAAATGATCCATATACCCAATACAAAGAGAACTACACACAATCAATGTCAAAGCTCCAATCATGAATCAGAAACATAAACATGACACCATGATCTAATCATCTCCTCCTAGGAGATCACATGCATAAAAACATATATACATCCTGGTCTCAAGAGAACAAGTACCATGCCACAACTCTAAGTGCACATCAAGAGTAAACCATGACATAATAGCAAGCACTCTAAACCAAGAAAGCATATCCCCAATCACATGAAGATAATCATACCCAATGATGCATCCACGTCACTTCCAACAACTCCCACTGAATCATGGTATAAGCTACACATGACATCATGACAACCATCCTCTCCATGAAGATCATCTAGGTCTACACACACTCAACTGCAATATCAGTATCATACAAGTGAAACCAATATCTCCAAGCCAAGAGGATACCTACAACCGCCAAACCATCATAAACATATCCATCACCGCCAATCCATCACTGTCAAAACTCCCACTGAAAGTGTATAACAAATGAATGTAACAAGTTATCATGACATCGTGATAACAATCTCGTAATGAAGATCAACCAAAGGCCATCACACAATCAAAGAACTCAAATGCAATATGAGCTCCCCAATAAAGAAGGAAAAGTAAATCATGATCCTCATACCAAGGAGATACACTGCCACAACCTAAATCAAAAACCAATCCAACACCACCAACAATGCACCTGTATAAACCATCATGACATGCCAAAGTCTCTAAAGTACAAGAAACATCCATGACACCATGATCACCACCAAATGTACCAACAACTCAACCCAACCATGTCTCACATATCTACATAACATAGTCAACTGCATAGGTCTCACATCATGACTGTACCTGGTAATACCATCTCACCTCCTCAATATTGCATCAAAACTAGCAAACCAAGCAACTAAACCAAGCCACCAAACTTAAAATGCATCAAAATTGAAATATCTATGGGCATAGACAACCCATGTCCAAGTCATAGGTGCAACAAGTAAGTATAGACCACCTACAATGCTACACAACTTCTAGATACAACAATGAAGCATACAAATCCAACCAAATACTGATAACCATGTCAAAAAGAGAATAATTTGAGATGTACAATTGAGCATACAATGAATTCAACATCAAATCTCCTAGATCTGACTATCCATAAGCTCATAGTATTACCATAGTCAACATAACCCATAAACACCTCAAGATAGAATACCAACAAATAAATCATGTCAAAACAACTCCAAACCTGATCCACTATGTAGTGCTTTGAACAAGATTTTTGTCGACTATTCAAAGTACAAAAATTGACTCCGTATGCCCCCGATATGACCTCTCAAAGCTTAAAACAAACACTTGACTTCCAACTAGAAAAATACTATCAAAACTATAAAATATCCAAAAATATCTAGCACCACAACATAGAGCACTGAGTCAGCTTTCCAACAAGTCCAAGAAGTAAAAAAATGAAGCAATTGGGCAAAAGTTATGCCCCTAAATTTTTTTTCCCAGTTAGAGTATGAGGCAAAAAAAAATTAAGCCCCTAGTGGTAGGGCGGTGGCCTGCCAGTGGTGGCAGAGCCACCCGACAACACCACCCATGGCTTCAGACCCAAAAATTCATTAAATTTATTTTAATTTTTAATATTTTCCAAAAAATGTTAGCTTTTAATATTTATTGGCGGATTTAATATTTAAAACGAATATATAAAAAGTTTATATATTAAAAATTTTTAAAAAGGTTTAAAAACCCCTATAAAGGGGGGATGGTGGTGGGGCCTGCTTGCAACCTATCGGGAGTACCTGTCGGCCGATAGGATGACAAAGCCATACCTGTCGTTGGCAGGTCTGTTGCCTGTAGACTGCAAGTATGATGGTTGGCCAGGGGGGTCCGCCCCCCTCCAAAATTTATATATATATATTTTTAATTTTTTTTCAATAAATTTCAATCGGCCCCCATTTTTTTGTGATTTAATTTATTTTTATTTTTATTTTTGCAGGTCAAATTTTAAAGCGATGGGATTTTATTTTATTTTTTATTTTTTAATTAGTTGAAGAATAAAATGGTGTTCGTACGACCAGCGAAAGGGGGATTTTACAAAAAAAAATTATTTTTTTTCAACTTCTCCAAAATAGGGAAAATTATATATCAAAATTCGTCTCTCGGCCAACTTGAATCCAACCCTGAGGTCCATTTTGTCCCAAGAGGTCACTTGTAAAATATTCCCCACAAAACCCCTATTTGAATGCACAACCTAGAAACCCTTTTTGCCCTAAATTTTTCACACCCCAAATTTGCAAACAACCCATCATAACAACAAACCCAAAACCCTTAGATCTGCAATAAACAACCTACAAAACCCTCATATCTTTCCATGCATTTCATTCTCTCATGCATTCCATAGATTCAAACTTCAAGCAATATTTTCTCAACCTAGGGTTATAATAAAAAATCTTCAACCATGAAAGCTCCAATACCACTTGTAAGGAAACTTGCAACCATTGTATGACAATTTCCATGTAACCCAAAAGATATATTCATGTAAATAAGTATAATGAATCCACATGCAAGAGAATAGACAACATACCCATCAAAGATAACACAAGATATACCTTGGGAAAACCCTCAAGTGGGAAAACCTAGCCTCCAAAAGCATCCATACTCCATCATATTAATCAGCCATGAAGAAAATACAAGAGTTACAATGAACACTTCTAAAGCATCAAGTCCTCCAATGCATTCCCATGTGTCTAAGCATGAATCCACACATCCCACACCATGCTTCACAAATGCACTCTCAAGAAGACTCAATAATGACAACCAAACCACTTAGCCAACCTAAACCACAACAAATGTATTTTCTTTTATAGACACAAGCTCACACATAATACAACTAGTGGTAAGGTGAAACCATGTACCACAAAACCATGTGAATACAAAACCACTAACCCCTTATTTAATATTGGGTACTAAGACATCACATTATTCAGTATTTCCCTAATATTAAATTATTATCACATGTCTCCCACACATTAAATAATAATACAATGTTACAGTACAACATCAAGTGGTCCCCAAATAATTACCTAGTGTGATTAACAACACCACCAAGGTATATCACAACTAAATAATTATTTAATTACAATATTATGATAATTCAATTTATGCAATGGTGTACAACACCATATACCAACAATATACAACCCTTATTTTTGGAGTTTTGATCTTCAATTTTGCACCAAATGGTATCAGAGCTAGTGCTCCTAAGTGTGGAGAAAGAGCATCGAACGTGAGTTAGTCTAGCACCAGGATCTATGGGTGTGGTGTGTGAGTTTATTGTTGTTCTACAACAAAGGTTAAGGCTTGGTAGAAGGTGCACAAGGAGAGGTGTCTCTTCCAAAAAAATTGTTGGGTAGAGGATAGTTGTTGAATGTGAGTGATTTTGTTGTAGATATTTGGGTCTGAAGATGAATGTGAAAAAGGGAATGAAGATTGTTTTGAAGAGACCTGTTTTATGGATAGCTATGAAGCAATACTTGAGAAACAAAATTTATGAGATGATAATATACATCCATTTGAGATTTGATAGAATAGAAGCTATGCAAAATAAAGTTGTTACCAATGTGAGTGATTGCAATAAAGAATGTCATGTAGATGGCATGGTGAAGGAGATAAATATAGTTGAAGAAATAAAGAATGAAGTTGCAAAGGTTGAGGATGAGAAAGAGGAGAGTGAAACAATGGTTGAGAATCCTTTGGAGGACAAGAATATATTGGATATTGTATTTGAGAGTTGAGCAAAGTTGGAGAATACAAAACCTACATTTGCTATGGACGAAGAAGAAGAGAAAAATTGAGGAAGTTTTTGATTTTTGTATGTATGCTGATTTATTTGTGAGTGAAGTAAGTGAAACAAATGGAGGAGTGAAAGTGGGGATCTTTGAAAATCCCATATTCGATGAGGAAATTAGTGAAGATGAAGAATATCTCCTATTGAGAGAGGAGATAAGAATGATAGAAAATTTATTAAATGGAGAAGTGACCAAGGAAATGAAAAATGAAAAATGATGAATCTTATATCTTATTTGCTAACATTTCTTTGAATGCGGCTATAAAAGAAAATGTAGCAAAGTGTCAAGCATATGACACTAAATAAGAAGAGATCCTCATGCAAGGGGATAATGAAAAGAAAGAGGGAAAATGAAAGAAAGAGTTTGCAACTCAAATATGTCATTTGAAGGCATAGAAGAGGAGGTTGCACTCACATTGACAATCTGAGTTGGAGAAAAAGTTGTAACAATGAATGAAGAGGAATAAGAAGATGAAGGAAAAATAGGTGAGAAAGTTGTACAAGTTCTATTCATTGATTTCCATGAATATGTTAAAGCTAATCCATACATAGGTGATGAAGGTGATGAGATAGAGTGGGAGGATGAATTATGGTATAGTCAAGCAAATTTCATGAAAGAGAGAAAGAGAGGAAAGATGAAGGAAGGGAGAGATATAAAGGTATAGAATAAGGTGAAGAGGAAGAAAAAGAAAGAGGATAAGGAATAATGATGGATGAAAAATAAGCACATGATCTACAAATGTTTATGAGCCCAACTCATGAAATATTTATTCTTACCCAACGCGTCTAATGTAGGAGCATCTGGGTGCATGGACAATCTTGCACACCAAAAAAATGTGTCATCTTTAATTTCTCATTTTTGGTTGTGTTGTCTTGCAAACATGATTTATTTTAAAAAAAAATCTCCTCCTTCTCCTTCAACAACAAATCATTTTGTAAGGTTGATTAATTAAGTTGAATTTGGGATTAATGGTGCTAGAAAGTGGTGTTTGTTTTGAAAATTTAATTGTGGTACAAAATCCCACACCCATGTTGGAGGAGGCCATTTTTTGCATCTTGTAACTCTTCTTTGAATTTAAATTTTCATAAAATGAAGAGGGAAAAGAATCTGGACATGTGGAAGTGGAGGTAGTGGGGTGAGCTAGTGGAAGGTATATTTTAGCAAATAAAGGGATTGCTTGCCAGGAAAATGTAAGTGGGGATTAATGGAGAAATGGCACACCCAAAAAAATAGAGAACATGATTGAAGGTGGTTGGTTTTGAAGAGGTTGAGAAATAGCCAATCTTGAGAAAAAAGAAAGGAAGGCATTAATGAAGAAAATAATAGAGAAATAAGGGGAAAGACTAGAGAAACCATGCCTTGGAGTCCAAGAATAAAGTATCAGAGATTTGGAGATGCATTTGTTGTTAACTGTAGCTAAACATGAAGCTTTTTTATTTGAATTGAAGTGGTTGTGTGGTCAATCTTTCCTATAGTAGAGTTTTGGTTGTGACTAGTTTGCCTCTTGTAGCTTGTTATTGCAGACAATGCAAGCTTGAATATAATGAAAAATATGAATTCTCTCTCAAAATTTGTATTATGTGTGATGTTTATTTCTTTGGAATACATTCTCTATAGTTTGAATTCATAGTTTAAAACAAAATTCCTTGGTTGAGTGATTTGGGTTTTTATGGGTTTTTTGAGTTTTTGACTATGAAATCTGAGGGTATTGTGGAGAGAAAAGTGATGATCTACTTACCTTCCTGTATATGAATATGAGGGCTTTCATTATCTAAGTTTTTAGTAAAAAAGGAATTCATTAGATGGTTCAATATAATTTTGGAAAGAAGGCATGCCATGAGTTTTGAGTGCAATTTTAGAGTTGTATGAATTTTCTTTGTGAGTCTCAATATCCAACCCTTATTTTTGGAGTCTTGGTCTTGAATTTTGCATCAATAAACCAAGGAGAATACATGCAATTAATACCCTAGATAAAGGGGTTGTTATTGTTTAGATAATAAACGTGACAAGTAAATATGTAAGAATTAAGTGATTGAAAATCAAATGTACTTAGCTATGAATTTGATGCTAAGAAGGCTATAAAAAATACTACAAGATGATTTGTTTGTGTCAAAAATTATAGAAAACGTTAGATGACCACTTTACAAAAAATATTCTTTTCAACTACAAGGTCAAATCATTACTACAAAACTGATCTAGTTTGATTTAATGGCATGAACAACTCAATATGAAATTGACCATGTTTATACAAAATTGATCTACTTGGTCTTGCACTTTAGGAATTGATTTTCTTTGGTCTTCTAATGCTTGAATTAGATTAAGGAATGAGGTAATTAATTAACTTATGAGGCTCATGATCTCCTTGGTTACACCCCTAGATGGGTTGATTTAAATCTTGAAACAATGATTGAAGTCAATAAACAACTATGCAATATGCCTATTTGTTGCTACTATAAAATTTTGCTACAATTTTTTAGATGTTTATGAATCTTGAATGCTCCCTAGATTATTTTACCAATTTAACTCCTCTCCTTCATTCTTTCATTTTGTTATAATGAATTAGGGTTTGTCATTTTATACTGCATGCTAGAATACCATTTAAAATTTCTTATGCTTCAACTTTGCACACAGTTACTTAGCAACTTGCTAAAAGGAGAGGATATGGGCTCATTTGAAAGTTAAGTTTTAAAATGACAACAATTAATTTTACACTATAATTTTGACTAAAATAGATAAACAAATATATTGAATATCAAAATTGATTCCTAAGAATACATAAAGGTGGAATCAAACTAAATTCTT
The DNA here is from genome assembly GCA_007258455.2 of Sequoia sempervirens. Classification (NCBI taxonomy): domain Eukaryota; kingdom Viridiplantae; phylum Streptophyta; class Pinopsida; order Cupressales; family Cupressaceae; genus Sequoia; species Sequoia sempervirens. Next base: position 58,855,660 of record VDFB02058242.1, read on the forward strand.
GAAGAATATGTTAACTATGATACAAAACACACCATTCATACATTAGTTATTACATACCAACTAATCCAATCAAATTTAAAATAAAAATATATAAAAACTTCACATTATAATAATATTTATAAATATATATTCTTTTATTTCTGAATATGTTAAATTTTGTAAATTATGAAAGAAAAGCTAAAAAAATAAAATATAATGAATAAATATATTCTATATAAATAATCCTTTTTAAAATTATAAATACGAAAATCTAATGATCTTTCTCCTTGTTCTATTTCTTCTTATACTTATAAACCAAAAATCAAAACTTATAATTTTTTTCTTTTATACAAGAGGGTGTCTGTGGCTCAACGGCTCAACAACCCGTATCTTGGGTACTTGAAGCGAGTTAGGGCGAGACTAGTCCCCTACGGATGAGATCCGCCCATAAAAAGTCCCACCTCTCAAACCTGGAAGCAAAATTGACAAAAACTTATAAATTAAATAAACCTTAAAATATCTTAAAAATAAGAAATACTATAAAATAATTATTTGTATTAATTATCCTAACACTTAATTCTAATTTTGACCATAGTGATAATAAGAGAGATGGGAGTGTGATTACGACATGAAATTGTCTCTTTTCCTTCTTTTTGTCTTGTTTAATATATGTGAAGACCCCTTTAGCAATATTTTATGATCTTTATGATTTTTTATGGTTTGTCTTAAGCATTCAGGGTGGCAATGATTGATCTTAAACTATTGGATAAGATCTTGTTTTTTACTAGGGTTAATTATATTTTAATTTTAGGATTAATCATCTAAGGTCTTAATTCATGGGTAGTGGTTATTTTTAAGATCAAGATTTAAAATTATCTTTTTAATCATTTTGTAGGGTCACTTAAAAATGAATTTATAAAATAAGTTTATGTGTGCACCTTTTTCAATCTTTAGGGCTTCTTAGTCTTAGAAACTTATCTTGACTTTCATTTGATGTAAATGGATTGTCACTTAAATAATTTGATTGAACCACCTTCCAAACCTTGGGTCATATGATGTATATTGAAATATATGTAAACTATTTCTATCACTTTGACTTCTTTCAACTACCACTTCATTTACATTCATGACACATTATTGTCTAATCAATCCACTTTGCCACAACATATAATTCATGCTTAAGATATTTCCTAATTGTATACACGATGACGTCATGGCGAATGAATTGTTGATGATGAATTGTTGGAGGTGAATTGTTGGTGATGAATTGTTGGGAGTGGATTTTTCTAGAACAACAACAATGACATCAATAGTTGCAGGGGACCACTTACAATATCAAATGTAAAAAAATGTTAACCCATTTAAAAAAAATGCATATTTGAATCAAATTTTATGTGAACGTTCAATATATTAGATATAATAATATTATATGTACAACTTTTGGAATGGATTAGGATAAAGTGTGTAAAGGTAGTTGTGGCTTGTCTATGCTTTATATATATACAAAGTAGAAAGAAGATTTTTGAATCACACAAGATTGACATTTAATTATGAGTTTTGCACATGTTTATATTATTTTGATAATTTTAAATATAATATAATTGAATTTTTATATCTAATTTTATATTTTAAAATGATATTTAAAAAAAATACTTTTAAAAGTATTTTTTTTTCAAATTTAAATTGTATATTTTTTTTAACTAAATATATTGGTACCTATCTTTATATATTTGTATCAGCTCTAAGATATTATATGTTAATTTTGTAAACATTTCTTATTAATCAATCCATCTCAAACTAAATAGGTGGGTTTTTGAAAGGTCTCAATTTTTTTTAAAATGACAAGAATAGATTCAACGTGGAAGCTCAACAAAATAATATTGAGACATAGAAACAACTCACAATATGAAACTGAAACAAATAACACAAGACAAATTTAAGGAAAATAATCACGAGTTCTAGTCTCCCCACCATCCCCACGTGAAAATTTTTACTAGACACACTGCAGTCTAAAAAAATTTACATAAAATAAAACTAATTAGACATCTTAAAGCCATAGAATTTCAACTCTAAACACCAGCAAAAATCCTACCCACTAGGGGAGAGGACCCGATAGTTGTGCACCCTAACTTCACGCTTCTAATTATCCTATGCGGAAATTTCAAATCACTCCCAATTTTTTACAGCAGCTTACTTGGCAAGTCCCCTGCTTATAACTAAGGTTTCAGGGCCACATCATCAAATATGATGCCACATCAGCATGCTTTTTGTCAAGGTGTCCAAAAATGCCCAAAAAAAAAGTGAGACCAATACTTGTACATTCACAGCATGTTTTATTGAGCACCGATGTGGAATCACATGATTGGTTGCTTTTTAGATCAAAGGAATACATTTTGTTTAATTATGGGTAGTCATCATCAACACTAACAACTTTAAAGTCATAACTATTGGTTTAATATTGACAAAAATATTGGGCATAATATAAACAACTACTATCACAACTATTGAACACGCTCAGGTACTGGGTCCTCTCCCATAAATTATAATTTTTGAATATAAATTATTGACTTAGTACAAGAACTCTCTCTTCCACAAGTAAATTTTAATTTTATCTGTACATTCTTTTAGCATCTCATTAAGATTTGGACCATAGGCCAAAATAAGATTAGGACCATAGATCCACCGTTCAGTGTAAAGAGTACAAGATATTTCCAAAAGGACATGCAAAAGGAATAGCATATAATCCTCAGCCACCCATTTAATTCAGTTTTATTCTCTCGTCCATTGAGACAATAACTTCAACGGCTGTAGCTCTTGATAAAAATGAAATTCCATTCTTCCTTTTTGTAGAGTTCTGATGGAAGTAGCCACAACCCAAATACAAGTTGCTAATATGAATACAACAGTGCCTCCATGGGCAGGGGCAGTTATCACAGTTACCCTGCTCTCCCTTTCATCCCCACTTCTTCTTCAGCTTGCTAGAACTAAAAAGGTAAGTTACTTTCCCTTGAAAACACTTTCATTTTACTCCTTTCTTTGAATGGATGGTCAGGGCTATCCCCTGGGCTCTGGTTGCCAGATTTATTGGGCTAACCAGTGACTTATTGTCTTTGATCCATTTTAGGGTTTTTCTGAAGCAAAACGTTTTCAATTTCACTAATTTTTCTTCGTCTGAAGATATGGATTTGTGCGTTTATACATGCAGAGACGTTTTCAATTTCATTAATTTTTCTTCGTCTGAAGATATGGATTTGTGTGTTTATACATGCAGAGACTTGCAAAGTGCAGCCAATGCTTGGTAGTTGGTAACAATGTAAACCCTCTCTAACTAGAAAAGCCAATGGATTCATTTGTATTTTAGTTGGACACTAACGATTTCTAGGCTTGGAGTAGTTACCTTGCTTAAAAACAAAGAATTTAATGTTGAACAAAAGGAAACATCTTTCCTTTTAACCTGTTCGCAGTATAATGATTTGATCTCAGGCACAATGTTATTGGTGATCATAACTTTGTGTACATAAAATTGAGTCAGACAGAACAAAATTTTAGTTTTTTAGTTTTGACTGTTGAATTATTGAATATTTAAGATGATCTTTTATTCATTTATTGAAACAATTTTATGTAAGTGTGTAAGTACTCTTTTGGTTTAAATGATATCAAAGGTTATTTTATTTCAACAATTCTCTAAAAAATTTCTGGATTTGATTGTGAGCATTTTTCATGTGATAGTTCCATTCAAACTCGATGAAATAAAAAGCAAAGAATTCCCCTGTATCTGAACCATTTCTCAGGAGAAATGGTTCACAAAGAGTGATTCCATATTAATTCCCCAAAGTGACATTCACATAATGATGCACTGTTAAAGCACAAAAATGCAGAAAATCTTCAGTGATATTTTATTTTTCTGTTATTTCCATTGACAGGTGATAACTTATATATCTACAGTGCTTGTAGGATCAGTGACAAATCATAGTTTCATACACTATTTTATCTGTGTGGGTATTCTTATTTTCATATTTGTATTGAACTAGTACCATGCTTTTGCATGTTTTGTAGCTTTGCTTGATGTGCAAGGGACGAGGCAAACAAGGTAGTTTGTTGGATTTTATGGCTGCTTATTACTTTATTTCATACACAGTTCCTTTGTAACTTTTCTGGCTTTTCAGGAGGATTGTTCACAGGAGAGCCATTAGAGAAGTGCTCAACTTGTGCAGGCAGGGGAAGACAACTATGTACACAATGTGCAGGCAAAGGAATAACAAAAAGGTGATGGTGGATGTGATATGTAGATCATACAGTGGAACAAAGACCTCCACTGGTGTAACATACCATTTTGTTTGGAAAGAGCTAGTATTAAAAGCCTTCTTTAAATGAAAGGTTAGAGCTCTTAAACATCTTTTCCAATAGAATATGAAAAGAACCTTGCTTCTCTTTATGTTAATTGAGTATAGACCTAAGACAATGGCATCCCAAAAAGTAGAGACAATTAAATAGTGAGCAATCAAATTCATTCAAACAAGTCTTAAAGGGGAATCACAGGCATTTGAACAGGGCTTCCTTAGTTTCAGAAGCAATGAAAGGGGGACAAATCCCAAAGCATTCAAACAGGGTTTAAAAGGAATCACAAGCATTTAAACAGGGCTTCCTTATATTGAAAAATAATGAATAGGAGAAGAAATGCAAGCATTCAAACAGGATGTGTATACCAACTAAGATTTCTGGTTTTAGGTCATCACAGTTCAACTATCAAAGCTATAAAGATTGATTTAGTTAAGCATAAATACAACCCATCCCAATCAATGTAAGCAAATTAAAGAAAAGAAAATTAATCATTTGTGTGTTGCTGCATTTTAATTTCAATAATTTTTTCTTATCTGTGGACAGAGAATGGCAAATAGTATGGATGTCGTCCTTATCTTTTTGCCTTCTTTACTATTTATTTATATGAGGCATATACACCATGTTCATGTCAAAATTCTATGGTAAATTAAAAATAAATGTTAAAATATCTCATCACATTCAATTTTTAAGCCAGGCTTTTTATGATACTCTGGAAGTGTGACAAATCTTGAACACCTTTTAAGATAGGATGGTCACCTTGACAGGGTCATGGTTTCTTTGTGGGTGCAAGAAAAGTTTAGGATTTTTTTAAAGTCATTCCTTTTCTGTTTCAACAGTATGATTTTCTTAAAAATGATTGAAGGCCTTACATATAAAACATATAAACTTATCAAAATCTCTGAAAATTTTAGAAAGGGGAAATATTGTTTATTAATAAGTTCTACTCCACCACATATCCTTTCTACCAATTGAAGCTTATAGGCTTATATTCAATTCATCTATTTTTCAGATAATTTAATAATAATCATACAATTAATTTACATTTAATTAGGAATTGAGTTGATAAATAATAACAAATATTCATAAATTAAATAGGAGGATAGATGCACTTAGCTTTGTGAATAATGATGAAGATAGTATTGATATCAAATTGGAATCATCAATACTCTCAATTTAAAAGATGTTTTAGGGTCTGTGTAATCTAATAATTCACTATGGTTTATATATGAGTCCCTTGGTTTTGAATCTGAAGCCCATGGTCTTGATCTAATACATGTGAATGAATTTTGTGTGGGAAAGAATTGACAAAATGTGTGCATAGAGATCTATTCATCATTGCTTTTGTTGTGTCTAAATAGCTCATGGTAGTGTTTACAAAAACTTTGGGGATATTGTTAGATCACTAGGCTCAAGTTCTCCCATGTCAACCAACTTTACAATTTTGAGAAGATATTTGAAGACAACATGCACAAGCATGTAGATGATATATATGATTTTGATACAAATTATGATTCTTTATCACTTAGAAACTAAATTGTAATCTAGTGACTTTCTCCTTGTTCTTGCATGTGACTTCCTCTACTTTTTTAAGTACACACTGAATGTCTTTAAATACTAAGACATAACAATAAGTCACACAATACTAAGACATGACAATAAGTCACACAATCACATGTCAAGTTGTCTTGCAATGGTTAGTGAAAAGAGGTGGGCATTTTGGATTTTGAATTTGAAGATTTGAATTTTAAGTTCAATCCCAATTGCCTTTGAATTGAACCAAATCCAGCTCAAGTGGCATACAATTAAACTTATAAGTTAAAATAGTAAGTTTAAAAAAGAGAATGTATGAAAATAAGTGCTAACATGGATAGATAAAATAGTGAATGTATTGGATTTTGCACAAAATAGGGGATGAGATAAGGTCAAAGGTATGGGGTAGGTACAAATAAGGATGAAGTGAATAGAGAAAGGTATCGATTGAGGTAAGGTATGATGAAAAATTGGGATTTAAGGAACCCAAACCATAGACTAAAGAAGAACCCAAATAGGTGATGTGGGAAGAAGATTAACTAAAACGAGAAGAGGTCATCATGGGATGCACTCTTGCCACACTCTTTAGTACTTTGAGATATAATCCCTTTCACATCCATGGGATCTTCCAAGTTCAAAGGATAATTATACTCATCAACACTAGTGCTACACATAACTTGATTGATGAGTAAATAGTGGCCAAACAAGACCTCAAGGCGAAGGAATTTAAAGGATTCAGTATTATAGTGGCTAATGATTTCACCATACAATCCAATAGAAAGATCTCCTAGCCAAATCTTATTTTGGGAGGATATGATATGAAGGAGGACTTCTATGCTATCAACATAGGAGAAATGAATATGGTCTTGTTGTTCCTTGCACACATGCCTCACTAAAAGTGAGGACCCCCTCTTTTCTTTTGTTTGGTTTTCTTGCCTTTCAAATTTTAGGTTAGAGTTCTTTTAGGTTAGCTTCCCTTTGCATAGGTGCTTTTTTATTTCAAGTCTTGGGTGCTTTCTTGTTTTGGCCTTCCAAGTCCATGTTTTAGGAAGTTTGTGGAGATTTGGATCTTGGTCGGTTGAATCTTGATTGTATGCAAAGTTGAGGAGATCTTGATTTCCCACAAAACCTTCATTTGTGCAGATTGACTATGACTGGACCAAGGGCAAGGAGGGGTTATTATCCCACAAGGTTGAAGGGGATGCAACTTTCCACAAAGTCAAGTGGGTATCATATTTACGTAGTTAGGTGCTTGCCACTCTTTCCTATAGAGCATTAATGGGGGTTGGTGGCTCGAGGTATTTAAGTGTTTTGAACTCAATTTTGAATCATTTTCAAGAGGTTGCGAGCCAAGTTGATGTTGTGGAGCTACATGCAACCTAAGTTCATCCATCATTGCAATTTATAGAGCTCCTAAGCCATCTTCATTTGAATTTTGATCATATTCCTAGGTTTTGTTTGTGTTCTCATTATTTTTTCATTTAAGAATGTATTCTATTTGATCAATTGATTAAGATGATGAATTCCTAGATATTTAATGAACATTTAATTTTGATTGTCTTCAAAAATATGGGGTGTGTGGGCCCTCTAAAAAAAATTGGTTTGAATTTGCTATAAATTAAGGTGTAATCACTTCCTTTTTTTTTTTTGAAAACTCTACAAGTTAGGGTTAGTTTGTCTATGTAATCTAGGATTCCAATTTTGTTCCCTAATAGGATATTTTGGAGTATTCAAGTGAGGCCTAGGTTTATATGAGCAAAATATGTCAAGGCATAGTGTGTCGTATTGCTTCTAGGGTTTAGTCAGGTTTGTGGAAGCTTGCGGGTCCATCTTCGAGCGAAAGGATGTCATTTAGGGACTAGGTTTCTGGCACCTCAAATCTCTACACGGTGTATTCAAGTCTTCCTTCATTTGCAGAATTTTAAGTTGTGTGAAACTTTGCATCTTTCACCCAAAGTTGAGTTGTGGATTAATTCCCTGTGAGATAAAAGGTTTCTTTTCCTTGCAGAAATTTGGTCTTTGTGTGGATTTAGTGGTCTTTTAACCTTATCTGCGTGAACTCTGATCTTCCATATTTAACCTTAAATTTTCCTTTTTTTTTCTTTACAGAACTCACATGCAGAGTTTAGATAGTTACCCAAACTAGTCATTTATTTTCGCAAGATAAAAGAGTTTGGTTCACTTTATCACAAAGGTTAATCTAGTTAAAATTTTGGAATATTTGCGGAGCTTTTAGGGGTGCTCAACCTCATCATGATCTTTTTGAGATTCCCCACAAGGTTGTCTCTGCATCATTTCTTCGCAAAGCAATTACTAGGACAAAGGCAAGTCCATTTCCCATAAGGTTGGATTTGGATCATTTATCCATAAAACTAGGTTTTGTGAAGATTAGGGGGATACTTACCTTGTTTGTGTCTCCTTTGTTTTTCTATATGACCTTATCCACAAGGTTGTGTCTAGGCCCATTTTCTATAAATTTTTTCTTTCTAATAATGGTAACTATTGTCCCAAGGTTGAATTGGGGTCGATTCCCCACAAAGGTCAAAGAAGAAGTATTTTTTTTGCAAAGGTTGAATGCTTGGGGTTTTTTCACAAGATTTTTGTGCCTTGGAACTCTGAAATGAAATTATATGTGCTAGAATTAGTTATTCATGCATGGTGATTATTATTTTCATTTATAGGAGTCTCAAGTGGTATTTATGAATAATGATGGTAAAGCTTCTGATTATTTAAGGATTCATTTTAGTAATCTTTTTAAGGATAACAATAGGAAGTTATCAATCTTCTCATTAATGGTTTGTTGTAGATTCCATGGATAAGATACCCAAGATGAAGTTCAAGTTTAAAGGTGTGTAACCTCTACTAGGATTACTTCTAGCTGGAGTATGATTGGAGACACCAATTTGAAGCACATGGACATTAAATAATTCTAAGAAAGGATATTTGGGGTCAACCCAAATGATCTTGCAAAGAGAATAGTTCAAAGTAGGATATCCCAAGTTATTAGCTTTCCTACTGTCGTGCAATGCCAAGAATTGATAATGCAATGTAGAGAACACTACCACAAAGAATCAAGGAAGATAATATTTTTTGATGGGAGAGTGTTAGCAAATATTTTTCGCTGCCTCTATTGCACAAAATCTTGGTATCCCATCCTTCTCCACCATGTCCCTAACGACTAGAGAATAGGCCACAAGAATATTTGATGAGAGCTCAAAGGCTTGTATGAAACTTGTGAATGATCTATGTGGATGGAGCACCCCAATTCCTCTACCCAAAAATTGTCTAAGTTCTTGTATAGAAGTGACTTCATCATTGAAGTCAATGACTCAGTTACTCTTCTGAGTAGAGTAATAGGAATCAACTTGGCATGCATATTTGAGAACTAGATATTTTATTATGTTGAATAAATCTTGAGAGGGACCAAAAAGTTTCATTAGGCCCAAATAATCAGTGACAACATCCACCAACAATTTTCCATAGTGAAGAAAATTGAGATGTTCTTCATGAATTCTTACATAGTGCATATCCTCACTACAAAATTTAGATATAGAGGATTGACATGCTTGGGTCTTGTTGGTGTTGACCCTAATCAACATAAGGTATGACTGCTACCCTCAATTGCATATGCAAAATGCAAAGAATCACTACAAGAGGGTAAATGATGCTTTTGTATTGTTCTTAGTTTGAACTCTGCAAGGGGACTTGAGTAGAAGGCTCTCTTCCCTAGCCATGAAGATGCTAAAAATATTTGAGTATTGGTTTATCCAATTCCAAAAATTCACTTATTTTAGAATGGAGGGTTTCTCATGGGCTCCATATAGACTGCCCAAGTACCCTAATGAAAAAATTGCAATGCTAGAAATGGCAAGGCAGATCTGCACTTCAAACCAACTATTAAAAGATAAAAAAAGTAGTTCCCTATCCTTTGAAAATTGGGAGAGGATTGTATGCTTATCCCTTAGCTCAATCAACTGAGTATTTAGATGTGGAGATGCAATCATTTGGATTTAACTTCCATAATCACAAAATATATTTTTACCCTTATGGAAAGATGAAGAAATTGGTGGGTTGGTAATATAGGCATAAGTTAGACATTAAGGACTTCTAGGCCAACTGTTAGGATGATCTAGAGGCTAGGAAAATAACCTACTCAAGAGCCATTGTGAAATATATCAGAACTCTCTGTCTGTCTATCATTCTTGACCAAGTATAGGAGGATGGAAAAGTATTATAGGAGGATGAGTATAATGAAGTGGTTGATAAGAAAATTATACTTCTAGATTGGATAGAGGATGAGATTACTGATCTTGATGTAATAACAAGGCCAATTTTGAAAAGGACTAGGAAATGGGTAGAAGCCCAAACCTTTGATCTCATGGAACAAGGGTTGGAGTTAACTTACAATGAGATAGAGGAATAACAAGATTCTTCCAATGAAGAAGAACATCTTGAGGAAGATGCTAAGCCCGAAAAGGAACCTACTAGGGAAGAAGTAGTGACTTCTTCCAAAGAAAAGGGGAAGTCCAAGAAGACCAAAGAAGAAAGGTATCACACTACAAAACCAAGGGTGTATAAGAGAAAATATGGAATATCGTGTAGGGAAGTAAGCCTCGACCAAAAAGAGTTAGGAGAGCTAGGAAATTCTTGATGGAGCTAACCACTGAGTGTCAAGAGGATTCCTCTCCATCTCCAACTTCTTCCATTTCCATTCCTCCACCTTCTCCTACTTCTTAGACTTCTCCTACATCCACCATTCCTCTTACCATCTGCACCTCACCTCCACCCATTGATATCTTTGTAGATATCATCACTTCCATCATCATTCCCTCCATTTCTCCCATCACCATTGATTCTTCCCCTAATCCCTCTCCTACCACTTATCCTTCCATTGTATCCATTCCATCTCTCGAATTCACCATGTCTCCTATTTCTTCCACTATTCCTTCCTCTTCCCTTCCTCATACCTCTTTGGACCTTCCACAATCCTTTATATCTCACCTCTCACATATACCTAAGGATGTGGTTGCCATAATATTATCACAGGTCAACAAACCTATATTGAGTCAATTGGAAAAGGATACACCTTCACCTCCTTCACAAGAAACACTTGATCCCGCCTCTATGGAAAGTATAGATAAATTATTAGGGGATTTGCAAGAGAAAGAAAAGGAAGTTATGGTAGGCCTAGCTTCTATGGAGGATGTGTCAATCCCCCCTTAGTAGGAAAATCCCTTAGGAGAAGAGAAGCTTGCAGAAGGTGTTCTAAACCCTGAGCCTAAAATAAAACAATCAACTGGGAAAGAGGAGGATGCAAATATAGAGAATGTTCAAAATGATACCTCTCCCTCTCCTCTATAGATAGAGTCTGCTAATAAATTTGTGACTCCTTCATGGTTGGAAGGTCAACTTAATAACAATAAGCCAATCATTGAATTCCTCGAGTTGAGCTTAAAGGCTATCTTAAGTAGGATATAAAATCCTAGGGAGAAGAAGAAGGCCAAAATAAGGTCTCATATGACTAGAGATGCCACAAGATCTAGAATCCTTTATGTAGCCACTCCCATCATGGATAAAGATAGCCAAACCATATTATTAGAATAATTCAATATTTGCATTATCAACCTTGTTCCTTCTAACAGAGCTCAAGAGATATATGACTTATAGGATTTCATTTCCAACATTTTATAAAGAATGAATAAAGATGAGCCTACAAAGATTAAGTTGAAGTCCCAAGTGGCTGGACTCATGACCTTCATCAAACATTTAATTACTCCCATTCAAAGAGAGCCTAGAAAAAACAATAAATCTAGTAGACTTGTCTAAAGGTGAGGTTGACAAGATGAAGAAGATCAGATCTTGGACCCAGTCCACCCAAAATTGGCTCAAGAACATTTTTATTATGGGAATAAAGAAATTGATATCACTATATAGTTGCACAATAAATGACGTGTTCTCAAGGAAGAAGTGGAAAAATTAGTGGAGGATTGCAACAAAAATGAGAAGTACCATGTGGTTTGTTATTTCCTAAACTCGAGGCCATTCAAAGACTCCCTAATTAAGTCTTGATAAAGGAGGGTATCTTGAGAAAATAATTTGTTAAGGAACCTCATTATTGGATTCATGCCCTAAAGTTCCACATGGAGGTAGTTGTTCAAATTGAACAAGAAGTAAAAAAAATTAATGCTCAAATAAATGAGGTCCTTGCCTCTTGTGGACAATTTTTTTACAGAATTAAAAAAGTTGGAAGTGGACACTTCCAATGAAATAAATGAGAAATTTATGGAGTATAAATGAAATCTGGTAATCCATAAAGAGTCCACTGATGAGTTATTTGTAGATTGCATGGACGAGGCTGCTCAAATTCTAGTGAAGATATAGAATTATGTTGGACATAAAGCTACTTGGATGGCTTTGTACCATCAACTAATTGACCAATATGATGTTCAATCATGCCATTTATGGTCCACCCAATGACAAGGTCACTCCAATCTTGATAACTTTTGTGAAGTTTGTTCGCATAGAGAAGGAAAAGTGAAGGAGCATCATTGATGTTTGCTTTTTATGACATGCCAGTTGGATGATTTTTAGATGTGTTCTATAGTATTTTTTTTGGGAATTTGTACCCCATATTTCTTGGGATGTTGTTAATGTAATTTAATAAATAAATATAATATAATGTGCTTTTACATATTCCAAGGTAAATATCACAAGATTCTATTGGAGATGGATGATGACTATGTAGAAAATATTTAATGCTCTCCAAATATTGAATGCTAATGTAATCTTTTCCTTTGGTGTTGAGACAATCTCCACCATTGAATTTTTCCTTGGCTTTTGTTGTTTTACCTATAAAAGGTACCTAGTATTTTCTCATTGTAAAGGGTTGTTAAAGTGGAATTGTTGTAACTAGACATTTTGAAATCAATACAAGAAAAGCATTAAATTTTGGTGTTCACTTGTGGTTTCTTATGTTGGCATGGTTCCTTTCTTCAATATTAGACAAAGTTCAAGAATGATGATGATGAAGTGTGAAGATATCTGATAGATCTCTAGTTCATACCATTTGTAAATTATTGATTGTCAGTTACTTTGCATGGTTAGTCTGAACCATGTTTTTTTATATTAGTTCACAATATTTCTCATCAACTCTTCCTCATTTCCTCCTTTGATTGATTTATTTTTAATTTTTTAGGCATCATTTACATTATCAATGATTTACACATTAATCCTCAAGCTACAACATTTAAAAGATTGAAATTAAAATAGACATTTTTTCAATTAGAAATGAAAAAAATGTTACCCATATCTTCCTCCATGATCATGAAACCAAAATTGAACTACCTATCTAAAAAGGAAAACTAAAAACTAAAAACTAAACTAAAGAAAAGAATTGCAAATTATTTTGGTTGATGAGGATCGCCAATATACCCGGGATGCTCCTGCATCACTTATCTAAGGAATTATGGATGCTCTAGTGGTAGCTCTAGAATAGGCTTGTTATTCATTATAATTCTCTATATGCATTTTGGAATAGTTTAGGACAACCTCCTACTTCAACTTCTTTCCTTTTGGTTGTTTGGGACTTTGGTCCCTCTTTTATTATTTAGAAAATTTATTAGAAAGGAATCAACATATATTCCAAGATCTACAAAGTTTAGTTATTCAAGTTTGGCTCAAAATCAAGAGTACGCTTTGAAGGAGACCATTGAGATGAAATTTTATGATAAGGGCCCTCTCACCTTCTTAGATTGGTGCCTTGTCAATATTTTGGATATTTCCTTTCATTTTTCTTCACAAGCTATGTCTAGCTCTAGAGTTCAAAAATATAAGAAGGTGAACTATATGGGTTAGTGGCATTGGTGTGAAAGGGGTTATTTCCTAACTAGTCATTAGTGAGGACCTATTCACATGATAAGTTTACCTAGGAGTTAAGTTATTCCTAGGCGCCATTTCTAGAAGTTAGTTATAATGGGGCCACATCTCATTATTTACTTTTAGTCAATTATGTATTTAATATTTATCTCATGCATTTAATAATTTGCATTGAGCATTTAATGTTTGTATCAAGGGTAGTTACCATACCTCATCACACCTTGCTTATATATACAAGCTACTTGTGCATTGTAAATCATCTCAGATAATCTAGGTCAATATATATCATGAATTCAATTTATTCAATATCAATCTCATAGATGAATTTGATTAATATCAATTCTCAATCTTCATGTAAGCTCATAACACATTGCAATACTTTCTTATGGATGGTACCTCTCTTGGTTGATCCATTGAAGAATGTAGCTTCATTTGGGTTCATTAATATTTCCAACATAGTATTAGAGCCAAGGCCTTGTAAAGCCCATCTCGTATTGGAGAGTTGGGTGTTTCCTTGAGAAGAGAAACCATTGCAGATTATTGAGGGTTTGCATTGTGGGCTAGTTGTCGTCATCAGGAGGTAGCTGATTTCTAAAGTAAATTGGGTCAAATTTGACCCTGCCATTGCGTCCAGGAGGCCCAAAAACCCCTAAAATGCATGTGAAATCGTCGAAATTCAATATCTTCATCAGGAGGCATTAGAGGGTTTCTTTTTCAATAGTTGGAAGATTTTCGTACTGTACGAATCTGTGCAGTCCTGCGGGTGAAAAAATCCTCCCCCCCTCATGCAATTTTTTTCTGCAGGTTTGCATTATTTTATTTTATAGGTTAATTTTTTAATTTATCGAGTATTTTTCTAAAAGTGTTTGGAAATATATTTTATTTCATGGTTTATATCAAGTTTATGCGTTGGAAATTGGAAGATTGTCATTGATTTCAACATTAATGACTAGATACCTTAGTCACATTACTTGTATAGATCAATAGTCGCTCCGGTAATAATCCAGTAATAATGGTTTGAGCTATATTTCTCTAGTACTGAAAGTTTCTTGATTCGATATTTTGGTCTGGATTATCTTGTAAGATTCATTCAAAAGTTGTTAATATGTTCTATCTTCACATCACTTGCTTCTACTGACAAGATTTCAGTTAGCTTGGTTGTACGATTGAAAAGATATGAGTAACAGTGTTCTATTTTGAGGATTACAATAATTTTATGTACAACGCACTGATGTGGGAGATTCCACATTTTATCATGATTAATTGTTTTTCCTTGCAGATTTGAAGATAAGTTATTTGATTCCATCTAAAAGAGAATTCAATGTGTTAACAAGTTTTGGTGTTACATGTTTTGTGAATTGCATATACATTTGAAGTCCTTGGTGTTTTAGGTTTAACTCTAGCCGACCTAATTTTGAATTTGTGTTAAGAAGATTAAATATGTTTTTGTGAATGTTAAAGGGATCTATCTTAGGTTTGTACTGACCAATATCATATATTACACACTTGTGTTGGGCACGAGGATGAATTTGTTTGAGGAAAAATCTGAAAGAGTTAATTTTGATTTGAAATAAGGCTACTCTAATTAGGCTAACCTAATTAGTGTATGTGAATGTATACAGTATATATTGTGGACAATGATTTTGGATTGCCCAACTGCATTAAGCTCCTTGTAGGGTTTTTCACCTAAAAGGAGAAAGAATGGGGTCCAAAATGCAAATGTCTACACTCAATATTAATGTAAAAGAGATGTAATATGTCTAGTTATGATGTACTAATGCACTTCTATGAAGAGAAAATGATTTAATGATGCTAAAACTAAGAAATGCAAAGTTCTAGAAAACACACTGTGATATGCAAAAACACCTTAAAAAAAGTAAATGATGAAATAACTAAATAGAACTAGATAGGTGCACCTGGAATATGAAATATGATGTGGAGAGATTATGGAATCCTAAAAAATTGACTGAAAATGTTGACTGGGACACTTACGCTAGGTTGGGCGACTTAGTCCCAGTTTTAGGAAAAACTTGCTGGAACAAGAATCTACCAAATGGGTATCCAAAAATGTAGAAACCACTTTTCAGGCCTAGCAGTGGGATTAATCCACCACTAGTGGTGACTTAGTCTACCTACAGATTTCGGGAATCTCGGGACATGATCTTGTAGCCTCAGGTCCACACTTGCTTTTCTGACAGGTGTCCACTCTTGATTCTACAAAAAACAAGATAAAAAGTGTCTCCAAGCTTGAATTAGGGTTATGTTGACCTGAATAGCTTTGATGAATTCTTGACCACTTTTTGACACCTATTTCTTTGACAAATCTACTTACAAAGTCTGTAAAAACACATGCAAAGAGGGAAAAAATGGTTAAGGGTTAGAGTATAGGGGTTTGCCTTGGTCAAACCCCACTTTGGTTATCAAACCCTAAGAAATGACATGAAATGGAAAGAGAATGATAAATAGATAACATGCAATGTCATAAATATACCAAACCCCTTGATGTAGAAATCTGAAGATATGCAATGAAGTGCTCCAATGGATGACTTGATTGTGCTTAGAGTGCTTGAATGCTTGATAATTTCTTGAATGAATTAGGTTAGGGTTAAAATGAGAGGAAAAATCCTTATTTATACTTGATCTTACTAAATTTCCCAAAAGTAACACATCACAAGCCAACCTCAACAGTTAGAGGATGAAATCCTGCCAGAATTTTGAAATAATTTTGAGTTTTGTGCCAAAAAGGACTAAGTTTCCCCTATTGGTGACTTAGTTCCACTTAAGAAAATTAAGTGGGTGTCAGGAATTATGGGGCATTAAATGTTTTCCAATCGGAATATCATTAAAAAAACACTTAAGAAAGGCCGAAAAGTGCATTAAGGGGACATTTAAATATGAGAAAGGGTTGAATTAGTGATGGCAAGTCTAGAAAATCATGAAAGTGGGTTACAACACTTTACAACACTTTGAAATAAGACTTGGTAAGTGATAAAAAGGAGTTATTTAGGTGAATTATGATGAAAGGGTCCTAGAAAGGTGTGAAAGTGGGTTACACCACTTCACAACACCTTTACAAGACATCCTAGAAGTCTTAATGATTCACAAGGGTCCAAGACCTAATGTGAATGTGTTGACCACATTACAACATTAAATCTAGGAAAAATCAAGCCAAAGTCCACAAGGAGGGCCTGGACATGAGAAAAAGTAGAAGGGTTGCTTTTTTTGTGTCCATAGTTAGCCCCCACTTTAGTGAGAGGATGAACCTCCTTCAAGCCCGCACTAAAGTAGCCTATCATGCAACCAAGAAAGGTCCAAATGCACTAATGCTTGATAAGATGAGATGGCGATAATCAAGAGGGATGATCAAGTCCCCATGATCATGATCTCATGGCAAATCAAACATGAATGCAAAGGAACACACATGATGATGAGAAAGGATGAAAGAAAGCTTCGATCGTTTGTCCAACTCATTGTGGAAATTAGATCTAGGTTGTTTGTTTGAAATAAGAAATGTGTACTCACTCTGGGGTGATAGAACTTATGGCTATCTACCGGGTGAGAAGGCCCAAGTATAATCACTCTAGGGCCATGGAACTTCTTGTTGTTTGTGGGGTGATAAATCCGCAACATACTCACTCTGGGGCCACGAAACTTCTAGTTGTCCACGGGGTGAGAAATCCCAAAAGGTGGCTATGGGGAAAGTCATGCCTCAGAATGGGCTTCCCACTCAACCATATCAAAGTTATACCTCCTAATAACTTTAATAAGGTTCCACAAAGACAATGTCATTTTGTGCTTCATGAGACAAGCAAAGCTTCGTATGCATAGAACTCATGAACAAATGCAATGGTACCACATGCATGCAAGCTGTGTTATGTAAGGTGTCCATGTAAATGCAAAATGCAACATGCAAAATAAATGTTCAAATGAGTCTTGTTTAGTTCATGTGAGGTCTTTAAATTAGGGAAAATTGTGCCTAATGTCTCCAAGAGAGGACCAATCAAAGAATATAAGATTCACAATTTAGGGGATGCAATGTGTCACATCAAGCCACTAAGAGGAATGTAATATACTAAGAGAGATCACACTCATGAAGGACATCACACCCAATGTCATCCACAAAGTGGAAAAATGCATCATATGAAGTAACAAGGCTACACCAGGAAAAAGGAAAAATGCAATATGAAGAATGCCAATGTATGCCCCCACTTTAAAGGAATTGCTACACACCGTTCTATGAGAAATTACTTTAAAGTAGCAAAGAAAAAAGAAATAGGACATGAGAGCCAACTTGGAAATCCCCTATGCCAAGTCATACGTTACCGAGTAAGGCTACATCATGTGAAAGAAAATAAATAAAAGAAAGAGGGGATTCCCCCAAAAAGGAACACACCAAATACATAAGGAATCTATGGATTTGGAGTCAGTATGTTCATTGCTGCAATGTTTTGATAAAAGAGCTCAAAATTGTCATCATTCCCCGAATACATAGAATTGGAAGAATGACACAAAGAGAGTGAAAACAAAAGAAAAAGAAAAATCCATTTTGGGTTAACGTGGAAGAGAGATTGCGGTCTCAATGCTATGCATCGTCCCCAAAAGGAAAACAAAAGCGAAAAGAAAACAAAAAGGAAAAAAGAAAGGAAAAATCTTTTGGGTCAACATGAAGGAGAAATTCCGGTCTCAATGCCTTGCATCATCGCCAAAAGGAAAACACAAGAAAAGACAAAGTAAAAAGGAAAAGGGACCATTTGGGTCAACATGGAAGAGACATAGGGCGTCTCAACGATTTGCGTCATCCCCAAAAGAAAAACACAAAACAAAAGGTGAAAAAGAAAAGACCTTTTGGGTCAACATGGAAGAGACATAGGGCATCTCAACGCTTTGCATCATCCCCAAAAGGAAAACACAAAACAAAAGAAAAAAAGAAAAGACAAATGTACGACATATAGAAGAATGGACGTACAAATAGAGGAATGTGACAAAGAAAAAAAGAACATCAAATGCCACACCATAGGGAAACACGATACACACATGCAACCACACCAAAGAAAAGGAAAAAGATAAGTGTAAAAGGGATAGTAATGTAAATGTAATTTATGCCTCAAATAGGTAATCCACTTCCCAATCTCAATTGGTATAAGCGAAAGATGAATAACGTAGCTAAGGGACAAGGAAAAATGCACTACTAGGACAAGGCTAACAACTTCTTTCCCCCACTAAGCTGAAGGAAAGAATGAGCCAAGATAGGTGATGGGAAAGATCATGCAATAGTGAGAATGGAAGAATTCTACAACTATTACATGATAAGGCTAGTGGTAGGGTACTATGGGATGGCATGATAATAGTCGGTATCAGTAAAGTGATACTTGTTCAGTATGTCCTTCAATGTATGACATTCATTAATTCGGTGTCCAAGTACATGATGGTATTTACAATATGGACTATTAGAGTCTTTAGGATGAATGACCAACCTATTCAAAGGTGGTAAGAGTATAAGACCTTTTTCTAAAGCATTTGGAGTTTCCTTTCACATTCAGGTGGTGGATGGAGAGGAAAATTTATTTTTTTAATTTGTAAGGTCATTTGCATTTACTAGATTCACATTTTAATGAATTGAAGGAGGAAGAGGACCCATGGGGATCCTAGTATCCTTTTCAGTGGAGTCATGTAAGGGTTGTTCACATGGAAGAAGGACATTCAAGTCAAGAGGGGAATCAAAGATCACCATACCATCATCATGAAGTCTCCAATATTCAAAAGGAGGCTTGTTAGTATGAGGAGGATCTTGATATCCTAACCCTGTGGTGTTTTCATTTGTTGGTCTTTGTTCTAATAGTTGGTGAATGTCATGTTCGGTTGTTGTGTTACATTCTTGTTTGCTTAAGATAGTAAAACCCTTACCATATGTTTCTTCAAGGTTGATTGGTGTGTTTGTAACTTTGTGATCATAAAATGGTTGAGGAGTTGCTTGTTGAGAGGAACTAGGTCCACCTGATGGAGGGAACTTAGGTCCTTCATTCATTTCAGGATGTAGATAACCAAACATATTAGGTGATGAGACAGTAGGAAGATTTTGTGACTTCATGGATGGGTAAAAGGCTGCATTTTTTTCAATATTCTCAAGGCATTTGTTTAAGAAATTATTCATGCTATCATCATCTTCTCCAATGATGTCAACAACACGAGGAGGATATTCATGAGGAGTGGAAGAAGCATGAGGAAGCTCAAGGTCATTAAGATCACAGCCAAAGGCACAATTTGACATGTCCACTAAGGATTTTAATGAATTCCAAAACTTATTAAAGCAAAAATCCATGATGAAAGAAAACTAAATGCAATAGAAAAAAAATCTGGAAAGTATGACAGAGTGCAATAACATAAAACATAAATGTAGGAAATACCTAGAAAATACCATAAATTACTGTGTAAAATATGCAGGAGGACTAAGTCACCCAGCATGGCGATTTAGTCCCAGTGATGAATTTTGGTGATTTTTCAAAAAAATTGAATGCAATTTTATGTCTTTCGGATGCATAGATGCAACTACAGTATGAAAATGCAGAATTTTTGTTGTTTTCAATACAAAAATGATGCAAAAATGCAAGCTATTTGAGCTTTTCACTAATGCAATTTTGAAAACCCTGGGATGTAGTTTAAACAATGCAATATCTAATGCAATATTTAATGAAAATGGAACCTAGGATGCACTTTGAATTAGAAGTGAATATTTTCAAAAGTCAGGTTCACCAAAATGTGGACAATGATTTTGGATTGCCTAACTGCTTTAGCTCCTTCTAGGGTTTTTCACCTAAAAGGAGAAAAGAATGGGGTCCAAAATGCAAATGTCTACACTCAAGATTAATATAAATGAGATGTAATATGTTTAATTATGATGTAAAAATGCATTGATTTGAAGAGAAAATTATTTAATGATGCTAAACCTAAGAAATGCAAAGTGCTGGAAAACACACTGTGATATGCAAAAACACCTTAAAAATGCAAGTAAATGATGAAATAACTTAACATAATTGGAGAGGTGCACCTAGAATATGAAATTTGATGTGGAGAGATTTTAGAATCTTGAAAAATTGACTGAAAATGTTGATTGGGACACTTACACCAGGCTTGGCGACTTAGTCCCAGTTTCGGGAAAAACTTGCTAGAACAGGAATCTGCCAAATGGGTATCCAAAAATGAAGAAACCACTTTTTGGGCCTAACAGTGGGACTAATACACTACTATTGGAAACTTAGTCCTCATGTAGATTTCAGGAATCATGGGACAAGATCTTATAGCCTCAGGTCTGCACTTGCTTTTCTGACAGGTGTTCGCTTTTGATTCTACAGAAAATGGGATAAAAAGTGTCTCCAAGCTTGAATTAGGGTTATGTTGACTTGAATAGCTTTGATGAATTCTTGACCACTTTTAAACACCTATTTCTTTGACAAATCTACTTACAAAGTCTGCAAACACACATACAAAGAGAGAAAAATGGTTAAGTGTTAGAGTATAGGGGTTTTCCTTGGTCAAATCCCACTTTGGTAATCAAACCCTAAGAAATAACATGAAATGGAAAGAGAATGATAAATAGATAACATGCAATGTCATAAACTTACCAAACTCCTTGATGTAGAAATTTGAAGATATGCAATGAAGTGCTCCAATGGATGACTTGATTGTGCTTAAAGTGCTTGAATGCTTGATAATTGCTTGAATGATTGGATGAGTGAATGCTTGAATGAATTAGGTTAGGGTTAAAATGAGAGGAAAAACCCTTATTTATACTTGATCTTACTAAATTTCCCAAAAATAACACATCACAGGCCAACCTCAAGGGTTAGAGGATGAAATCCCACTAGAATTTTGAAATAATTTTGAGTTTTGTGCCAAAAAGGACTAAGTCGCCCTTGTTGGTGACTTAGTCCCACTTAAGAAAATTAAGTGGGTGTTAGGAATTATGGGGAAAAAAATGTTTTCCAATGGGAATATCCTCAAAAACACACTTAAGCAAGGCTGAAAAGTACATTAAGGGGACATTCAAATATGAGAAAGGGTTGAATTAGTGATGACAAGTCTAGAAAAGCGTGAATGTGGGTTACAACTCTTTACAACACTTTGAAATAAGACTTGGTAAGTGATAAAAAGGAGTTATTTAGGTAAATTATGATGAAAGGGTCCTAGAAAAGTGTGAAAGTGGGTTACAAAACTTCACAACACCTTTACAAGACATCCTAGAAGTCTTAATGATTCACAAGGGTCCAAGACCTAATGTGAATGTGTTGACCACATTAAAACATTAAATCTAGGAAAAATCAAGCCAAAGTCCACAAGGAGGGCCTGAACATGAGAAAAAGTGGAAGGGTTACTTTTTCCATGTCCACATATATGTAAGACACTTTTGAAGAATTGAGATGAGATGTGAGTATGAGTGAATTAAATAATGAAGTGGTGAAAATTAGAGATATCATGGATTGTTGTATAGTGCGAACGTGCAAAATTGTATATGTGAACATAAAAAATTATTGAGTACAATATATAGAGAGGTGCTTTATATTTTTTGCTTTATTGGAACTAGACTCCAGCACAAGGTGCATTCTATCTCAATTCTCATCCTGGAAATGTTGCCATACTCTATTTTGTAAATTACTTCAAGCTATGAGCCTTCAAGGATAGTGTTTCCTAGCAGTGACCCATTGTAATATTCATATCTGGATATATAATATTGTGAGTTAATCCTCACTGTGGTTTTTCCCATTCTTGGTTTTCCACGTAAAAATCATGGTGTTCATGTGTATTGTGATCTTGTGTTGATTTCATGCTTTCACTTGTTACAATTTGAATTGTGTTATTACTTGGATTTATATTATTTTTGTGCCTATAACACACATTGCCTATTCGAAACGAGACCCCCTCCCTCTTTTTCCTTTGCTGGGTCACCTTTTGCCTTTGCCTCATTTTCCCTGCCCCTAATTTTGAGCTTAAAGTGGTTAGGGACCCTAAAGTCATCATCCTCAGTTGACCAAAATTCACCACCCTAAAATTTTCTAAGTCACTGGCCCCTGTAAAGGTTCCCATGCAGATTTCCCTTAGTATTTTGCTCCAGCATCCTCCAGGTCCTGTGGGTCTGTCTTTGCAGGATGCCCTTTGTGCGTTGTTGTTGACCCTCCACTTTTTCATCGGCGGCTGACTTGAGATGTTTGCCAGCATGGCGGGTCTCACACCCTTCCTCGTCATCATCTCTCAGTCATTCGTTGGCGATGAAGTCTTTGGGTCCTTCCAAATTGTGGGTTCCACGCTTCCCACTGCCACATCATCATTTGCCACACTCAACTACCCCAGTGGCCATCGTACCTACATTTATTGTGGCTCATTAATGATATTTTTCCTATAAATAGCCCACTTGACCTGTCATTTTCACCTGGCAATTTAGACTTGTTAGAGAGTGAAATGGTGATCAAACCTCCTACGCCTAAATTGCACCTGCTTAGATCCAAAGCCTGATTTTCATCAAATTTCTCCATGATTTCTAGGTGAGTCCGCTGTCCGCCACTTGAAATGCATCCTTTTGTGAGTAGGGTTTTAAACTAATTTTAAAATATTTGAGGAAAACCCTGAAACTCCATTTGATGACTCTCTTAAACGTTAAATCCACACCCAAAATCATTTAAAACTTGATTAAAACATTCAAATGACACCCCTGCAATAATGTGAAACTGGACCTTATCATCGTCATTCTTCACGTGGTGCCACCCCCTTTGCGGCCCGCAACCTTGTCACCACCATTTGAATTGAGACCCAAATTATTGAATGTTCAACAGAAAAACCCAGGTTTCTAAGATTTTGCATGCCCACTAATGTGGGCCACCACATGCGAGTGACCCCTGTCTCGTAGCCATTCTCAAACAACTTATCCTTGCTAGCCTCCTGCATTGTGGGTCCCATTGAAACCATTTCCGCCAAATGTCAAGACACACCAAGTCCTAGTATGTAGAACCTTTGTTGTGGGCCACAACATGTGGCTCACCATCCCGTGGATGTCATTCTCTAATGGCTTCCCTTTGCCAGCATCCCACGGCATGAACCCCGCTAAGGTTGCCTCTGCCAAGTGAAGAATTGACTAAATCTTGATACTCCCTGGTGGGCCATCCCTTGTGATCCATTGTCTGCTCTTCACTGTCATGTTAACACCTCTTATTAATGGCTAATTCATTGCCTCCTCCAGCATTGCAAACTCTGCAGCTCTCTATGTCCTCTCAAGTTGCTAAACCAAATCGTTAAGTTAAAACCATCACACGAGCTTACATTTGTGGGGATCCATCTTCAAACTGGCCCACTTCCTTCATCGTTCCAAGAGTTTGAGGAACCCCATCCACCCACTCCATGGACTTCACCTGGGCTGCTTCCCCCAAAAATTCAAATAAAAAAACTAAGCTTAAGTGTCTATGGGTCACTTCTTGTGGGCCACCGCCTGTGGCCCGCCAGTGCTTGGTTGTCATTTCTTTACGGCAGAGCCCTCCTTTCCACTCGCAACGTTGATTCCACATTCCTTGCTATCATTTGAGTTCCTTAAGGAAAAATGACCATCTCTAAGTGTCTTGCGGGTGCATCTATGCAAACTACTGTCTCACCTCCGCCGTTCCTGACGACCATCAAACAATGACCATCCGTCGGTCCTACCCCCAAACCCCCCAAGTTAAGCACCAAGGTGAAACCATCCAAATACCTTGTGCAACCTGCATTGTGGAATTCTCCTTGCGGGGCACCATGCCTTCTTGATGATTTCCTAACGATAGAGTCTGAAGCATCCGTGAAGCCTCCTACCTCCACACCCCTCAAGCTCGCATAAACATGATAACCAATCAGTTGGCTCTGAAGGATTAACAGCTGATTTCCCCATGTGTGAAGTGATCCCCTAATGACTTTGACCACCAAGGCCTTATTGTGGAACTTTGACTGTGAGAGACTATTTGTGGGTCGTTGTTACCCTAGCGTCATCCTACTCCTGATTACTCCTGACGACCTCTAGCCTAGGGAAATCTACATCCCTGGGCCTGCATTCCTGCATCTAATCCAAACAAGCCTTGAATGATAAATATTGATGAATTTTATGATCTCCTAGTGATGAATTACTTGATCTAACCATTGTTCTGCAAGATTTAAACTAATAATTCCTTGATTTTCATATGAATACACTTACTACGTCTTTGTATGTAGGATTTATGGAATCTACTATGGGACCATCGGGGAAGTTTTCAGAGAAAGAGAAAGGAAAGAAGCTTGCAAAAGCACTGAGAAGGAAAGAGGAGAAAGATCAGATGAAGTACCAATTCCATGGGGTGGAATGCACCTCCAAGATCACCTCCACCTAGGATTCTATATTTGACACAAACCTTGGGCATTTGGACATAGATGAGATCTTATGAAGGGTAATGATTCACCCTACAACTAAAAATGCCTAGAAAATCAGAAAGAGTGGTCTTGCTAAGGTAGCCGACCTCCCTCCCACGCTTGTGGCCCCAGAATTAGTAATGGTATGCATAGAATGTTATCATAGTAGCAGAAAAATCATCGACCATGACGACAAAGTGTTAGTAGATTTTTTTGCCAGATCCATAGGCCAAACATTCAACATTCCCACATTTGAGGTAATGGAAGAAACAAAAAAGGATATGCTAAAAATATGTGGAAGATGGACCCTCTAGCATGTAAGAAACTAATCAACCAACACTGGTTGAAATAAAAGAGGGGCTATACCGCTAAGGTGCCACAGGAGTTGTTCAAAAGTGAATTCCACAAGGAGTATCATGATTTGGTCACCTTAATAATTAGGGTAATGGGCTTCGCTACTACTACCTTCTTTCAAGATTGGATGTTCTACTTCACCGAAGAGATCATTTGTGGCAATACAAAGTTCCACTGGGTGAAGATCATCAGTGACAACATTCATAATCAACTTATGACTGTAAAGAAAACATTCCAGTTGTACATGACCTCCTACGTGGTGTACCTCCTAGTGGAACTATTCCCATACAAGGGCCTCTTTGTTGCAAACAAACCAAAACTAAGGAGAGGAGAACTCAAAGTATATGATCGTTACCCTCAGCTACAATATAGAAACTTCAAGAGGGAATACCAAAGGGTAAATGATTCCTTCATTGGGCACATCATCAAACTCCTTTAGGGAGACTTTGAGGGAAGAGTCTCACATAGTGCCAAAGCCTTCATCTAGAGGTTTGGGTATCTATTTATACAGTTCCTAAAATCTACATACATCATAATAGAGTGGTTCTTTGAAAGGCCCTGCAAGTTGCCATGATACCCCAATGACCGAATGATCCTGTTGGAGGTCTCCCGAGAATTACAGAATGCCCACGCCCTATTGAGTGACAAACATAGAGCAAGGATCCCATATCTCCTGAACTTTGGGTAAGGAATGTATGCCTATCTTGTTGCCCAATGTGCAGAGTATTCAGAGAAGGAGATAGTAGAATACAATCTAAACCTTCACACAACCCAAGGAAGAATGGACCCATATGGAAAATTAAAGAAGTTGGTCGAGAGATAGTATGCTCATTGGCCCCATGTTGAAGAATTTTGGGCCAATTGTATATATGATAAGGAGGTGTGAATGAGGCACTACATGAGGATGACAACTCAGTTTGTAAGGTCAATAAATACGTTTTCGATATGTGACCAAATAGTAGAAGAAGATGATACTATTGTTGCTAAGAGGTTTGATGTTGTGGCCAACTTGCCACTACTATTGATAGATTGGGATGAAAAAGAAGTCACTGACCTTGATATAGTGATATAGCCAGTTGAAAATAGGACAAGATAGTGGGTAGATGCCTAGATTGCTTAGCTTAAAGTGTAGGGCATAGTACTAACTTGTGATCTCGAGGATGATCTCGAGAGTGAAACTGATAGTGGAGCAATTATTGCCCCAACAGAAGTGGCACCGAAATCCCCTCCAGAAACAAGATCAAAAAAAAGGAAGGATGCGCCCGAGCGCCATCCCATGCACAAGGTGTATACATGAAAGGCTTCAGAGGGAGAATCCTCAAAGAAAGCAAAGAAAATGGGGGGTTTTGTGAGTGAAATTCCCACAATTGAGGAGAATTGCCAACCCGAGGGAGAAGAAGAAGTTGAGCGACTTCGATCACCACCTACCACCTCCACTCCCACTTCTACTACTACCATTGCCACTCCTCCATGCACTGCATCCTAGGCACTACATGTTTCATCTCCACCCACCATGGATATCTCATTCCACCTCGCTTCCACATCACCAACAGCTTTGGATATGGTACTCGATTCCTCCTCGACCACTGTATCCCCACTATCATCCTCCTCTCTACCTCCTCCATTGCCTAGTCTCTCTACCCTAATGCCTACAGTTGCCATTGCCACTATGCCACCTCTCACTCTACTAGATGCTTTCACAAAATACATGTAAGGAATACTTGTTGAGATCTCTAGGGTGATAATGAATCCTACAGTTCAGGGCTTGATGGCCCAAATTGTCACTGGCTTGCCCATTCCTCCGCCACCTATAGAGCCACCAAAGATGGAGGCCATCATGCAAATCTCTGAAGAGATGGAGAAACAAAAAATGGAGACCGTAAAAGGAATAGTTGAAGAGCCTGAGGACCCTTTCAAAGATGATTATTTTAAACATTCGTATGGCAGGTTAAACATAAACCTAGATAAGGTGGCATCTAATGAAGAAAAGTTGCACTCTTCAAAGAAAGATACTGAGACTTTTAACTTGAAATATATCATAGAAACTTCAAATCAAGAATTGGAAGAGGACTTGTTCCAGCAACTCAAGGATGTAGAAGAAAAGGTTGAATATGAGGAGCACCATTATGAGGAGAAGACCGAAACTGACGTAAATGTGGAGATACTCGAAGAGCCTCCACTAATTGGTCATGACAAGGGACCCATTTAGGAAGAAGAAGTGCCTCCAAAAAAGGAAGGCGAAGAGAAAGAAGAAAAGGAAAAGAAGAAAAATAAGAAGATGAGCTAAAGAAGAACCCCGAGCTCAAGCATCATGTTGAGATCAAATAAGAAGGGAAGGAATCCCAGAAGAAAGATCTCACTGAAGAAAACATAGCCTCTACTAAGTCAGATGGAGAAAAGGCTATAGAAATCAAGGACTCAGATGAAGAAGAGAGAATAGACCAAGAAGCCCTAGGTCATGAAGAGGAACAACCTTAACATGAACAAAGAGAGGAAGGTGATCATGAATCGCCTAAAGAGGAGATCAGGGTGCTTGATTAGCTAGAAAGGAAACTACAAAAGAAGACCCCAGTGGTCATTGATCCAAAGGCCAGGATTGAGGCAATATTGGCAAGAGCACAGACAAAGACAAGAAAGGAGAAGAAGCCTAGAGTCCGCTCTCATATCACGGTTGATGCCTCTGGATCAAGAATGATATAGATTGATACCCTAGTACTAGAAAAAGGTGAAGGAGCCAACTATAAAATCTTGACCATCAACTTGGGCCTGAAAATTAGAGAACAAAATATTGATGAGTTCCAAGGGTCAGTGGCAACAATTGTGCAGCAAATGAACAAGGATCAGTCTTCTAAGGAGGAACTAAAGGCACAAGTGGCAGATCTTATGACCTATATTCAACAATGGACATCCTTGGAAGCAGAGGCTCCAAGAACATCATTTGTGCCCCCTCTTCTCTCCCAAGAAGAACTCAAATGGAGAAAATGAAGAATTGGACCAAGGCCACAGTGAATTGGTTCCAATGGGTGATCTACAAGGGCGACATGGGTATCTACCATGCTGCCCGAATGTTCAATAAATTATAGGATCTACAAAAGTAGCTAGAATCCACTGAGAAGACATGCCATAGATTCACCGAGCTGTATAGGATCACGTATCCTAAGCTCGAAAGCATTCTCAAGCTTCCAGAAAAGATATGGGAAAAGGAATTTTCACTTGTAAAAGATGATCACTGGCTGGTAGAGACCTAGAAAATAGGTTTGGATCATAGAAAGGAGGTCTTGGAAAGGGTATTGCATGAGGTTGAGCTTGACCTCGAATGGGTTGTGGAGCACAAAATGATTAGTGAGGACTACCTCAAGATGATGATAGATTATGACATGCCTGTGCTGGAGCTGAATCCAGAGAAAATCAAGCCACTCTTCCGTAAGAAGATGGAACAAGGGGCTGTAGATACACTAACACTATATTTCATGGACTTTGCTGCAAGCTCATTCACCCAATCTGAGTAGGTCATCAAATCCATGCCCAGGTGCACCAAACACTGGAAGCATATCATGGGTAGATTCAAAAGGATGACCTTTTAGATCCTCCAATCCAATATTAGGGAATGGGACAAGCTCCAAGATTTTATTGGAAAATTTGTGGAACATGCCACCCTTCTGAAGAATGTAGGGAATTCAGTGATTGATGAAGAGTTTCTGACAGTATAGCTGGAAAAAGAAGGAAGTCACTAGAGGAAAAAATAGGAATGAGACAAAATGTATTTTTATTTTTACTCATTTTTATTTCAGATCAAGTTGAGTGAGTTTTAAGTGTTGTGAACCAAAAAATGAGGTGCATTTCATATTAGTCTTCCTTATATTGCATTCAGGTGTATAAACATAAGAATCAATAAGCTTTTATTTTCAGAGATAGATTGTTGCATTTATACAGATGTATACAATATTGAAAAGATTCACATAAAACATTGCTGAAAGAAAATCTTTATTGATTCAAAGGTTCAAATGTATCTCACACAAGCCGTGAGATATAGCTTGTCCAATGTACATAAAATGCAATATATACAAGAATGGATTGAAAAATATAAAAAAAATGCATATATAGAGTAAGAGGCTAGTCATTTCCTGATGAATGGTCTAAGTCCATTGTCTTGCATGATCCTCAAGTCCAAGTTGCTTGTCTTGTGTACTCTACAGCTCTCAGTCTTCATATCCTGCATCTGAAAGAATTGCAATGGGTTAGAGCCAAGCTCTAAACAATGATAGTCTCTAACCCTACATACACATCCACCCACCAATGTATAGACTGCTCTTTATATGCATCAAACAAGCTATAAACTGCTCATGTTCAGAGAAAAAGAGAAAATAGGTCATCAAGCTTTCAGATATTTGCATATTCTTTTCTAACTGTTTCTTTCATGTGTAGCTACAGGTGCAAATGTCTATCTGTTTAAATATGAGTGGAGTAAATGTGGCTCCCACAAGGGTTGAGCCTAGCTCATAATTTATGCAAAACCTTTTAGGTACATTCAAGTACATTTAACACATACTACATATCAGAAATCTGCAATAATAACTTTTGAGATATAGACTACAATTATGATATGATAATGATAGGTACTTGCTCATTGGAAAAGTTAGGCTCCTCATGTCATTATGTAAGCCATAAACAAAAAAATTCAACATTGAGTCTTTATGGCTATGATTTGTTGCTTTCTTGAATCTTTAGTTTCACAAAAATAGTCAACATTGACTTTGAAGAAATATTTCAGTCAATTGATGAAGTAACAATTAGAGGAAAAAATGAACAGTGACAATGAGATTATTAGACAGTGTAAATTTAGAACAGTTGTGAATTTTTGTATCTTTCAAAATACAATACATTGTGGATGGTATTATGTTTAAATACATTGAATATTTCAAGCTACATATGTTAAGTTGAAAATTAGAGCAAGAAGATACTGTAGTGAAACCCTCAAAGGAGTATAATACAAAATGAAAGCCCGCAACCTGTAGATCAATGAAAAGAAATAGTGTTCATGAGGGATAATTCCCATGTTGTACAATGGCATTGAATCATTTCACAAATTTCATTGTGGGGAAGTATTTTTTGTGAACAGTCGACTGAGATGATTTTTGTTTTAGGCATTCACTCTTTTATAGAATCTCATCCATAACGATTTTGCATAGTTTCACCACAACAATTGTGATTATTGCAGATAATAGAAATCAATTGTTTTAAGCATTTATTTGTGAAATGAGTAGGAGAATGTATTTCCATACATGAAAGAAAGTGAGTATAGAAAAATGTATGAGAAATACGCAAAGAATGTAAAACCATCTTCAGATTTCTATGAGGAGAACACTTGAAAATATAGAGGAAATTCAAGATGTAGAGAAAATGCAAGTTTTCTCAAATACCCAAGAGAGCCTACGACCTGTAAGAAAATAAAGCAAGGCGGAATCAAGAGTTTAGAGACACGAAACAAATTCTGGCTTAGACTCAAGCTCATTCTTTGAATAAATGATTCAGATACAAATTCCATGGTGACCCAGATTAAGAGAAAATTTTGAGAGTTTTGTCACAAGACTATGTTCATGAACAATCAAACCCTATTGCACTGACTCACGAATATGGTCATATCACAATGTTCTCTAGCGAGAAATGACAGTGTAATTCCATTCATATTAAGACAATGCTGGCTGACAGACACAAAGCCATGTTGAAAAATGAAGTTACCCATGAGAGTTAAAGATCATGTTCAGAGAAAAAGAAAAAAAATGAGGCCACAGTAATCATATAAGGGTTTTCATTTTTTTACTTAAAATTTGAAAAAACTTCACAATGGAGCAACTAATCTTCATTTTTCCTGTAGGAAATACATGTGTATCAAAAGAAAAGAGTTGTACCTAAAGCAAGCATAAATGGTCGTGGCCATAAAAACAACAGATATCCATAATTTTCAAATCTCCATGACAGCCAAGGAAAAATGGCAAACAAATTTCATAAAATATATGTATTTGCAAAGGAGAAGCATAATATATGAAATTTAGTCTTTTTCCTGTAAAATATGCTCAAACTTGAGCTATTTTTACCTCAGAAAAACACAATAGAGCAACTTAAATCGCTTACCCAGACATAAGAAGCTGTTGTTTGTCAGTTTTTGTGAGAAGAAACACCTCTAAGACTATGGAATTCACCATGAATGTTGCCAAAGCCTTCATCAAGCACCTGTGCATACCTTGTGTCGGTAGCCAAGGGTTTTCAAAATATGAGATGTGAAGTAAAAGTGAGATATTACTTTTCCTCGAATTTTACTTTTAGGGTTTTGTTTTACCCTAATCTTCATCAGCAAACTAAGGCATTTTTCCTCTTATTTTAACTTTTTCGAAAGGGATTAATATTGTATGTAATTTTATGCCAAGAGTTAAATTCTTTCAAAGACTTTTGACTTTATGCTTTTGTTTTGCACACTGGCCGAGCTTTAGTCTTTTTTTTGCATATGTTTATAATGTAAAGTATTTGTAAGTGATATTTTTTATAAATCACTTAACAAATTACTATTCTAAAATGCAATATAAGGCATGTGTTGATAAAACCAGGTCTTGAGGAGGAATTCAAATTTATGAAATACCAAGCTTATAGGAAGAAAATTACTTTTGAGAACATGTAGAAAAAATTGATGACTTGTTGCCAAGCATCTAGAGAGTTTGGAATGAATATAGGAGCTTTTATTGCTTTGGAGAGCATATAGGCATCAGTTTGTTGTGCCTTCATGTTTGTTATGATGGAATTTACCTTTTCAACCTTCTTGGAAGCCTTTTGGAGAAAATCTGGTAGCTATATTTTTGGTTTTTGTAGGCCATCCAAGGGAAAGAAGTTTCCATTCCTGTTTTGATGGGAATTCATTCAAAGTTGGCTTATTTAGTCATTTTATGATTTTATTGTAAGTCAGTTATGAATTGGTAGAGTTCTCGAGATTGTTCATCCTCAGTTTTCACTGTAATTTTGTAACTCATGCTTTCATGCAAACTGTAAGTTCCTTGAGAAATTTATAATTGATTCAGTCTACTTTCTCATCACTTGCTTGTTAGTGTACATGTCCTTTGAAGTTTATCAGTATACTTGTGAAATTTTGAATTTTTCCTTGTATTTTTGCATTCTTCAGAAAGGTACCTTTCTTGCAAGAGAATATCTATTTTTACAGGTTATGAGTTATGTAAGCAATACAAGGGTTTAAGTTATGAAAATTATTCTTTTCTTTCTTAGAGTCTTGTGTTAGTACCTTCTCATGAATCACTTTTTGTGAATGATATACAAAGATGAGTTATGTAGGTTTCCTGCTAATCTATTAACTCAAAATGAAATAGAATCAAGTTTGCATACCATTAGTCAGTTTTGGGTAATTCATTATCAAATCAAAGTTTCAATTTTCATTTTTAGTATTACATGTTTCTTACCTTTTTCCCCTCAAAAGAAAAGTAGTTTTAGGTAAAACTCAATAAGAGCTAGCTTTTCTGGAGATATTTTTTCTGTTACAGGGTTAACCACAACCCTAGAAAAATTCCCATGTTACTCATGATTGGATGTATTTGATCTCAGCCAGGGTGCAAATCATTAGAGCTAACATTTATAATGTTATATTTATGGGGTAGGTAAAACCCTAATGTAAAATGAACCTTGGCCACACAATGAAAGTAAATCCTGGCCATTCATTTCAATTTTGGAAAACTATAAATAGGAGTCTCCTCTCATTTTCAAGAGAGAGTTGAGTTGTTGTGTAAAGACATGTCGCAAATTTTTTAATGATAATTACATTGTTTTGGTGGATTCTTGTGTTTCTCCACATGTTGCATGATTCATATTCTCAATAATAAATTTTAACTTTGTTATTCTAAGTAAGTAGTTGCTTTAGTAGTTAGTTCATGTTGCACCTTGATAGTGAAGAATGTTATTGTGTTGATGCCTTCCATCTTCATGCTTTTTGTTGTTTGTTGATGATGAACAATAGTGTAAATCTAGTATGAACATTAATTCATTGCTACACTTAAAATTCATCTATTGTTCATGCTTCATGGTGAATGGATAGCTGAAAATTAGTAGACCTTAGAAGATAGTACTAATTTCATGAGACAACTATTTTGGTTAAGTGGAACTTAGTTTTAAAAAGGTTGTCCACTGTAGAATCCTCCATTGTTATTGTTCAACATTGGTTGCAGGTCTAGGAACTCTTCTATCCCTTTTCCCTTTTGATTTTTCTATGAAATTGAAGGTAAATTTCCAGCATCTTTGTAAAGCCAAATTTGATGTTAAACATGGAGTTTTAGATTGTTGTTTTGAACTTGCAACAATTGCACCTCATTTCCTGAATTCCACAAAACTCCATTTGAAAAGCCAAATCCTTCCAAACTGTCAATGCCCTTTGTGATTACCAGCAAATCACATCAATCAACTGAGTTTTTTTTGCAAGTCATGACCTGACACTCGAGAGACCTTGGGATAATTTTCTGCAACTTGTTTGTAGGAAGTTATCTTTCAAGAGAGGTAGTGCACTTATGTGCTACTTGTGTTGAGAAGTGAAAAAAAACCCATCGACAAAACTAGTGCTAGAAGGAGGACCGTCCCTTTAGCTAAGCTGGATCAAATTGGTTCATTCTCCCCTTGGAGGTTTGAGAGAGCATTAAGATTTACACCAGACAAAGGGGAGTTTCAAGAGCTACCGCCCCCTACCAAGGCTAAAAGATCCAAGAAAGGGGAAGCATCCTCCTCTAGTCCATCCACTCAGTGCACTTCACCTCCATGATCACCATCTCCTTCCATCCATTTGCCCCTCTCTTCCCCTTCTCTTCTGACAACATCTTCTTCCTCTCAGCTGTACTCCAAGCTACCTTTCATCCCTTCACACTTCACATCCAAGACACTGCCCCAACTACTATTGTTCCTTTGTGGCCCCAAGTAACTATAGCAAAACCAGTCAAGCCTCCACCTCCTATCATGGCTTGGCTAGGTAATAACCCATCTCTACTATCCTTCAATGATTATGATGATATGTCAAATACTTCGAAGGGATTTTGAACTAAGTTTCATTCTCGTGATCCATAGAGGACAACCAAAGAATATATTAAGATCTTTCAGACAACCTTGAAGGACATGCAAATAGGACATGAAGATGTGGCTTGCAGGCTCTTCTCTTACTCCTTGGGGAAAGAAGCCTTTTATTGATATATCCATCTATGGACCAGATCCATAACCACTTGGGATCAATTAAAGAATGTGTTCTTACATAAATTCAAGATCTTGGTCAGCCCCTCCGAGTTGTACCAGCAATTCATGTCCCTTCAAAGGGAGGTCAATGATCCAATTAGTTGTTTTAATGATTGGTTCCACCAAGCTTACATGAGGTTGCAACCACCCTACATGGTTCATGATCCCTCCTCTTGATTGGTGTACTATGATGCCTTTGATAATCTCACATCTACACTAGTGAAGAGAATGTGCTCGCTACCTGCTAGGCTAGTGGATTCATATTTAGAAGCAGTCACAACAAGCACTGATTTGGGACAACACATTGCAGGTCTTCTGCCATCATTGGGACTAGCTTCCCATCCATTGCAAATCCAAGGGCTTACCCATGCCTTGGCCCATCAGACGCTAAGGCTGAATCAAGTTTTGTAGCTTCTGATATTGCCTCATCTGGGGCAGCCATTGAACCAGGCATCTCCCATGCCTCATTACTTGCAATCACAACAAAAAAACCTTACTACCAGTAGCCCCAAGTAACTGCATACCTATAGAGCTTTGAGTTCCCACCTTCTCAACAAAATCAACCAGTAGTACAATCGGCCTTCCTTTAGAGTTCAACCTCATTACCCAACAACACAGAGGAGGATTAGATTGACGAGCTGACAAAATTGGTAAAGAAGATGTCTACTAAAATGACACACTTAAGGAACTAGAATAATCAACTGTGGGCTTCTCAGAGAAGTATCCAAGCTAACCTCAATCGAGATAGTTGCAACAACTGTGATGCAGATACTTCCTCTGGAAAAAATTATGAGAGAGGTCAAAATTTGAACCAAGGCTTTGATAGAAGGCCTTCAAAAAGACAGAATCACACATGGAACAAGAGGCCAAACAACGAAAGCATCCCCACACCTCTTGATTATTCAGTCAATGTTGAAAAAATGGCAAGTGGAGTGTACTTGGTAGAGGCACCCTTATTTGGGTGGTGCCACATCCACAAAACAAATAGGCATTCTAAATTGGACTGTATAGAGTTCCAAACAACAACAAAAATTTTCCAAGTGGAAGTCTAGAATGCAGTTGATGGTGCTGGATGTAAGGAAATAGTTCCATTTGAACCATATGCAAAAGAGATAAGCAACGAATGTTGAGATTAATGGATGCACAACCCCTGAAGCTTCAATAAAGGACTTTAGCCATGAAAGATAATCAACCACAAAAGGAAGTTTTGAAACAATGGAATGCTGATTAAAGATTCTATATTGATGATATGATTGATCTAATATGTTACAAATGAACAAGATGCCTGATTAAATAGGCAAGAGGTAAACCCTAATATGCATGAGATGTTTCCAAGTGTTACAAATGAACAAGATGCCTGATTAAATAGGCAAGAGGTAAACCCTAATATGCATGAGATATTGCCAAGTGTTATAATATAACATGTGACAACATGTGAACCCTATCTATATGATCATTAAATGATGAGATAAGTTCTAGAAGGAATCTTATCCCACAAACTAGGAAAGGGAATATCATCCCATTTATTAAATGATTGCAACCTAGGACTAAATGATTAAATGCAAGACCTAAGTTAACTTATGCTAGTGTAATAATTAATTAATTAATTACACCAAAATCGAAAGCCCTTTATCCCAGATTTTTGATTCTATAGATAATGGTCCAGTAGATGAGGAAGAATCGTGTAAAGATGAGGTCCAAATGTTCCATCAAAGGGAAACCCCTTATAACTTGAGGAATAGACATGTAGGCAACCCTTTTATAACCTCTACTCTGCCCAATAACTTCAACGCTTCGCCTAACCCAAATGTAAGCAATAATCTAGATTACCCATATGTGCCCACCTAGTATTTCAATAAGAATAGGCAATAGAACCAAATTCATAATCAACCTACTAGCTCCTCCCAAGATAAACATTTTGAGGCAGAAGAATTTAAGAAGGTCAAGTTGAGCTTGTCAACCTTCAAATTGCTTAGGGTCCTAGTAGTTAGAAATGCCCTCTTTAGGGTGCTTAATGGGACTGCCCCATCCAAACCAGTTAAAGAAGTACTTGAAAAAAGGGTCTCCTTTGATGACTCACAAAATGAGCTAGTAATTAGGGAAATCCTAGGAAAAAAAATGGATCAACCTTCAAACTAGCAAGCAAAAAAATAACCTGCTAAAGAACGAAATCAAGCACCACTTTCGGATAAAAACAATGATAAAGAAAAAGCTCAAGTAGCTCAGGTCGATGTATCCATAGGGTTGTTCCAAGGGAAGTTGGAGACTCCTCCTTTCTTGAATACCATCAAAATATTTGGGAAGAACCTACATAATTGCTTGCTTGATTCAGGGGCCTAGGTCAATGTTATGCCTTTGGCAGTATGTAAAGCTCTAGGGATAGTTTTGACTCCCTCTCAATAGAATCTAACCTAGTTGGACAAGACAGAGGTGAATATTGTTGGAGAAATTAACAAGATACCTATGCAGATTGTTGCTGATCCAAGGGTGCAACAAGTGATTGACATTCAAGTTGCAGATATCCCTGACACCTATGGTATAATACTAGGAAGGGATTTCACTCAGGCATTGAACATATATGTCACAATAGATTTTTATCACTTATAGCTATCATGGAAAGGGTTGCCAAACCAAATCCATATCAATCAGGAACCCCACATGAAGGTCATGATCACAGAATACAACAACACAAATGAAGTACTGTTTTCTGAAACAAAACTAGGCAACTACTGTCCCGTAGCATATTAGGATGAACACGAATTCAAGGAAGAGGAAATGGCCAAAGAGGTCCTTCTTGTGTTGAGTAGTCTTACCAACTTAACTTGCACACCTCAAAGTATAGATATACTGATTGAATCAGATGATGAGGAATGCTATAAGGATGGTAACCTTAGACTATCAGATGGATTCTAGGACTTTATGGAGAAATGTGTGCAAGATCAACTTATCCTAGGGGCAAGAATGGACTTTTAGGAGCTCTTATTACCTAGCTGGTGCAGGGTGCATAATGCTACCCACTTATAATTCGAATGCTACCTGTGCCAAATAGTAATGGAACACATTAAGGGACAAGTCACCCCAAAGGGGTAACTCCAAACAATGCATCTGAACCAAAGTCATGCCGAATCCACACAGTCACCCAACGCTGTCGAAGTAGATATAACGTTGAAAAAGGAGACATGCTCCATTGGTTCAAAGGTCAAATATTTTTCCAAGTTCTAGATGTTGTGCTTTGATGGATCTAAGTCCAAGCAAGGAGCAAGAGTCGACTTCAAACTCATCAGCCCTACAGGTAAGACATACTTTGCTGCTCATAGGCTTTAGTTTTATTGCAAAAACATCGTAGCAAAGTACGGAGCACTAGTTCATGGGCTCTTGATGGCACTAAGAAACAATGTTAAGATGTTACAAGTCTTTGGTGATTCAGAATTGGTAGTGAAACAAGTTAGGAAGTTGTATTCTTGCCACGATAGAAGACTAGCAAATTACAGGCACATGGTATGGGATCTTATAGAAGGATTAGATGCATTCAACATTCAATTGATCCCTCAAAGAAAAAACCATATTGCTAATGACTTAGCCCAGGTAGCTAGTACCCTTCAGCCTCTTTCCCTAGCTGGCCTAAAGAAGTTTACTATTGAAATTACTACCACTCCATCAGTGCCAGATAATATTACCAATTTCCAAGTGTTCAATGATGACAAGCATATCTTGGATTTCATTACCAGTTCCAATGTGTTTGTGACTCAGATCATTGATGAGGTAGAGCCTGAAGAGGTTGAATTAGACATAGAAGGGGTTATTAACCTTAAAAAAACATGATACCATGAGGTATGGTTCAATTGGAGAGAATATTTCATTTGGATCAGATCAGAGATCAAGATTAGCAAATGAAGAAGGATTCAATTGAAAATCAATGTGATGTTCACAACCTAGGGACAACTAAAGAAGTCAAGAATGTGTTCATTGAAAAAGTGTGCACACCCGAAGAAAGAAAAGGGATCATTGATTCCTTTTGTAGGTACCATGATGTGATCATCTAGAGCCATGAGGACTTAAAGATGTTTGATACCTCGTTCATCACTCACACCATCCCTCTCAAGCCAGATGTGAGGCCTTTCCAGTAGTGGGAACACCCGATCAACGTGTTGCTCAAACTTGTTATTTTCAAAGAAGTCCAGAAGTTGTTGTCTACAAGGATCATTACCCAGTCAGACACTCCATGCAGGTGAAAAAATTGGTTCCAGTTAGGAAAAAGAATAGACTAATCAAATTGTATGCAAATTTCAAGAACTTGAATAGAGCCTCAAAAAAGGACAACTATCCAGTGCCCTCATTGGATGAAGTGCTGCAAATAGTTAATGGATCTTAGATGATGTATTTTTTGGATGGATACTTAGGATACAACCAGGTGATGGTACAGTACGAGGAAAGGTAGAAAACAACATTCACCACAAAATGGGGAACTTTTGCATACAAAAGAATGTTGTTTGGGCTAATCAACGTTGATGCTACATTCCAACATGCCATGGATATTCCCTTGAAAGAACTAATTGGAAAATGAATCATCATATACATGGATGATCTTACTATGTTTTCAAAGAAAAGAGGGGACCATGTCTCTGATTTATACAAGGTCTTCCAAAAATGCAGAGAATTTGGCATTTCATTGAACTCAAAAAATGCATCTTTAGAGTTACGGAAGGCAAATTGCTAGGGCACATGATTTCAGAGAAAGGAATCTCAATAGGCCCCAAGCGCATTCAAGCTATTCTAAACATTTAGCTTCTAGGAAGCAAGAAGGAACTGAATCTTTATTTGGAAAGATCAACTTTGTTAGAAAATTCATCATAGGATTTGCGGAGACTGTCAAGCTGTTGAATTCCATGCTGAAGTAGGATGCCAAAGTGGAATGGACACTTGAAGCCAAGCAAGATTTTGAGGAGATTAAGAAAGAAGTTGTTGATACCCTAGTGCTGGTCAATCCAGACTATTTTTAGCTATTTTATATCTATTCATTCACTTCAGATCACTCTTGTGCCAACATATTGATGTAGAAAAATGATGAAGGAAGTGAGAACCCTATTGCCTTCATGAGTGCTCCATTGAAGAATGAAGAGTTAAGGTATAATAATTTTGAGAAACAAGCCTATGAATTAGTTAGAGGAGTTAAGAAATTTTGGCATTACATCTTGCAGAATAAGGTGTTCGCAATTGTGCCTGATCCAATAGTCAAAACTTTGTTAATGTAAAATGAGCTAGGGGAAAGAAGAGAAAAATGGGTTACTTTGTTACAAGAATATGACATGGAGATTCAGCCCATGAAATTGGTTTTAGGGCAAGCCCTCACTCAAACAATAGCTAAAGCAGGACTCGAGCTCACCGTGCAGCTGTACTAGTTGGAAGATGTCTCTCTTGAAGAGTGGTATGATGACATTGTCTACTATTTGTTGAACAACAAGTGCCCGTCCTGGCTGAAAGGAGTACAAATGCATGCTCTAATACTGAAGAGTAGCAACTACACGCTACAACGATCTATATTATACAGGAGAAATCACGATGGAATCTATCTTAGATGTCTAGGAAAAGAAGAAGCAACTAGATTCCTCAAAGAGTTTCGTGACCAATTTGGCACTGGCCACGGATCCGACCCTTCAACTACCCACCAGATTCTATGGGCTAGGTATTAATGGCTGATAGTGTTTAAAGATGCACATAACCATGTCAAAACCTATCATGTTTATCAAACTACTGCTACTCAAGAATGAAATGTTGTTGTCCCATTACAACTAGTCTTGGAGGTAAGGTTGTTCGCTCAGTGGGGACTCAACTTTATTGGTCTGGTAAGTCCACCATCCTCTACAGGCCACATGTACATTCTAACCACTTCTGATTACTATACCAGATGGATAGAAGTAATAACATGCAGGCAATGCACTACTGAGGTTGTTATTAATTTTTTTAAAACCTTTATATTGGATCATTTCGGTTGTCCGTTTTCCCCTATGTGTGATAATGGCCTTGCCTTTTCGTTCCTTAAATTTGATAGTTGGCCTTCAATTACGGGATTGCGCTTAAATTCTCTTCCAATTATCACCCTCAGGGAAATAGACTAGCTGAGTCAATGAATAAAAATCTGATAACTGTGATCAAGAAATTGTTTGACAAGAATCCCAAAGACTAGCACACCCAACTACATTTTTCCCTTTGGGCAGATCGTACAAGCCATAAGGCTACCCTGGGTGATTCCCCATTCCATCTCGTCTATGGCCTAGAGTCCATCTTTCTTGTCCACCTCAAGATCGCCACAATCTAGTTTCTTAACACATACCATGAGGAAGGAGACTGTCAAGAAGCTTGTTTAGCTAAGTTGTTGCATCTAGAAGAAGTCCGTGACAGAGCAATTGAATTTTTTTCCAAACACCAGCACATAGTCAAAAGATGGTTCAATCGCTGAGCCAAAGTAAATTCCTTTACGATTGCTAATTTAGTCCTCTGTTGGGACAAGGCCCATTAAAATAAAGGGGGAGATGACAAAGTCAACAAGCTCTGGCTTTGCCCCATTTAGATCTCAGAGATTTTAGGAGATACTGCCTTTCACCTCAAGACACTCACTCAAGAGAACGTCCTGTTGCCAGTCAATGGAAAACACCTCAAGCATTATTTCCTTGCCTAGGTTTTTGAAGCTCATCTTTTTTATATAGCTGTATATAGGTTAGTTTAGTCTCTTTCGCTTTGTTGTTGTGCCTCCACTTGAATTTTTGCTCACTTTCCCAACTCTTGTTTTTTTTGAGGGTGTTCCTTCGCTCTTGATGCAGTGGCCATGCTTAGCTTATCAGACAACTTACTTTGTTGTCTGCTCCTATTCTAGATAAATATTCATTCGTAATTATTGATTTCTGATTGTTCCCACCAAGAAATTTTCCTTACTTGAGCTATGAGTTGGCCTAGGATAGAACCCTTGTTTGAATATTTTCACAATTATCTCAGATCACGCATGGACAACACACTCTAAATGTTTTTGAAGGGTCATATGATGGTTGTTATGAGGGCTAGGCAAGTGAAAAATCTTAAGTCTGCTCCAATGACCACTGTGATTCCAAACCCACAGTAGGCTTCAATGCTTACATAGTTGAGAAAAATAAAAGAGTACCGAAGGAAAATATTCAAGAAAATAAAAAAAGGAAAGTGTCAAACAAGCAACTGTGTGGGTGTGTGAGCAACTCTATCGAGGCTATGGATGCCTGGCTAGCAATAGAGAAATGTCCGTTGGGTCACATCAACAACTCCATCGGGGCTATGGATGCCTAACTGGTAGCAAAACAATGTCCATGTTACTTTTGGGGTTAGACAACTTATGTAGCTTGCCTTAAAATATTAACGACTATTCATCGTGGTTTCCGAAGAAAGGGAATGGACTCACTGCACACACTTCTGAGATATCCTTGTGACCTGATTCAACTAAGGATCTCATCCTCCTTTAAATTCCTAGTTCGCTTATGGAAACCAAATTCTTGTCTGCAAAACCAAAGATTTTGGGTTCTGAATGAATCTTTACCCTTAGAACGCTTGGGAGTGTTCACCCAATAGAGTCACCATTTTTTGTGCCTATAGCACACAAGCCCCGTTTAGAACAGGAACCCCCTCCCTTTTCTTCACCTTCATTGGGTCAGTTTTCTTCTTTGCCTCATTTTGTGTGCCCCTAATTTTGAGCTTAAAGTGGTTAGGGACCCTAAAGTCATCATCCCCAGTTGACCAAAATTCACCACCCTAAAATTTTCTAAGTCCTTGGCCCCTACGAAGGTTCCCATGTGGACTTCCCTTAGTCTTTTTCCTTGACGTCATCCAAGTCCTAT
The DNA here is from genome assembly GCA_007258455.2 of Sequoia sempervirens. Lineage (NCBI taxonomy): Eukaryota > Viridiplantae > Streptophyta > Pinopsida > Cupressales > Cupressaceae > Sequoia > Sequoia sempervirens. The sequence continues at coordinate 58,898,250 of VDFB02058242.1, forward strand.
GGGTTTTCCTTTGTGGGTTTCCCTTCGCTATTCCATTGGTGGCTAACCTAAGACGACCACCTGCATGGTGGGTCCTGCACCCTTCCTGACCATCATCTCTCAGTCATTCGCTAGCGGTGAAGTCTTCAGGTCCTTCCCCATTACGGGTTCCACGGTTCCCACCACCACTTCATCATTTTCCACGCTCAGCTACCCCAATGACCACCATACTTGCATTTACTGCGGGTCATTAATGAGATTTTTCCTATAAATAGCCTGTTTGACCTATCATTTTCACCTACCAGTTCAAACCTGTCAGAGAGTGAAATGATGATTGAACCTCTTGCGCTCGCATTGCAATTGCTCAGATCTAAAGCCTAATTTTCATCAAATTTCTCTGAGATTTCCTGGTGAGTCCGTTGTCCACCTCTTGAAATGCATCCTTTTGCGAGTAGGGTTTTAAATTAATTGTAAAATATTTGAGGAAAACCCCATAGCTCCATCTAGAGGCTCTCTTAAATGTTAACTCCACACCCAAAATAATTTAAAGCTCGATTAAAACATTCAAATGATGCCCTTGCAGTAATGCGGAACTAGACCTTATCGTCGCCATTCTTCATGTGGCACCATCTCCTTTACAACTCACAACCTTGTCACCGTTGTCTGAATTGAGACCCAAATGATTGAATGTTCAACAAAAAAACTAGGTTTCTAAGCTTTTGTCATTTTCTAATGCAGGTCACTGCATGCGGGCAACCCCCATCATGCAACCGTTCTCGAACGACTTATCCTTGCCAGCCTCCTGCATCGCAGGTCCTACTAAAACCAATTTCGCCAAATTTCAAGACACACCAAGTCCCAGTATGCTAAACCTTGTGGGTCATAGCATGTAGCTTGGCATCCCGTGGATTTCATTCTTTATCGACTTCCCTTTGTTGGCATCCCGCGTCACAGACCCTGCCAAGTGAAAAATTGACTAAGTCTTGATGCTCCTTGGTGGACCATCTCTTGCGGGCTACCATCCGATCTTCGCCATCATCTTAACGCCTCTTATTAACAACTAAGTCATTGCCCCCTCCCACATTGCAAACTATGCGACTCTCTGTGCCATCTCGAGTTGCTAAACCAAAACGCTAAGTTAAAAGTCTCATGTCGGCTTGCATTTGTGGGGATCCGTCTATGGACTGCCCTGCCTCCTTCGCCATTCCAAGAGTTTGAGGAACCCCATTCTCCCGCTCCACAGACTTCGCCTGGGCCACGTCCTTTGAAACTTGAAAGAAAAAAATTAGCTTAAGTGTCTATGGGTCACTTCTTGCGGGTCATTGCCTATACCCTGCCAGTGCCTAGTTGTTGTTTCTTTATGGCAGAGCCCTCCTTTCTGCCCGCAACACTGATTCCATGTTCCTTGCTGCCATCTGAGTTCATTGAGGAAAAATGACTAGCTCTAAGTATCTTACAGGTCTGTCTATGCAGATCGCCATCTCACCTTCATTGTTCCTGATGACCATCAAATGATGGCCATCCGCCGGTCCTACCCTGCAACCCCCCAAGTAAAGCACCAAGGTGAAACCATCCAAAGACCTTACATAGCCTACACTACAAAATTCTCCTTGTGGGGTGCCATGCCTTGTTTTTTGTTTCCTAACGACAGAGTCTGAAGCATTCGTGAAGCCTCTTGCCTCAACACTCCTCAAGCTCGCATAAACATGATAACCAATTAGGTGGCTTTGAAGACTTGACAACTGATTTCCCCATGTGCCAAGTGATCCCTTGATGACTTTGACTACCAAGGCGCTACTGCAGAAGTTTGACTACAGGCAGTTGTTTTCGGGCTACTGTGAACCTAGCGTCATCCTGCTCTTGATTGCTCTTGATGATCTCTAGCCCAGGGAAACTCTCATCCCTAGGCCTGCATTCCTATATCTAATTCAAACGAGCCTCGAATGATAAATATTGATGAATTTTATGATCTCCTAGTGATGAATTGCTTGATCTAACCCTTGTTTTACACAATTTAAACTAATGATTCCATCATTTTCATATGAATGCCATTACTATGGATTTGTATGCAATATTTATGGAATCTGTTGTGGGACCATTGGGGAAGTCTACCGAAAAAGAGAAAGGAAAGAGTCATGCAAAATCACCGAGAGGGAAAGAGGAGAAAGATCAGATGAAGTACCAATTCCATGGGGTGGAATGCACCTCCAAGATCTCCTCCACCTAGGATTCTATATTAGATACAAACCTCAGGCATATGGACATAGATGAGTTCCGGTGAGGGGTAATGATTCACCCTACAACTAAAAATAACTAGAAAATCAGAAAGAGTGGTCTTGCTAAGGAAACCAACTTCCCTCCCGCCCTTGTGGCCCCATAATTAGTAATGGTATGTAGATAATGTTATCATAGTATCAAAAAAATCATCGACCATGACGACATAGTGTAAGCATATTTTTCTGCTAGATCCATAGGCCAAACATTCCACATTCCCACATTTGACGTAATGGAAGAAACAAAAAAGGGATATGCTGAAAATATGTTGAAGGCGGACCCTCTAGCATGTAGGAAATTGATCAACCAACATTGGTTGAAAGAAAAGAGGGGCAGTGCCGCTAAGGTGCCAAAGGAGTTGTTCAGAAGTGACTTCCACAAGGAGTATCATGATTTGGTCACCTTATTGAATAGGGTAATGGGCCTCCCTACTGCCGCCTTCTTTAAAGAATGGATATTCTACTTCATCAAAGAGATCATCCGTGGTGAGACAAAGTTCCATTGGGAGAAGATCATCAGTGACAACATTCATAACCAGCTTATGGTTGTAAAGAAAACATCCTAGTTCTACATGACCTCCTACCTAGTGTACCTCCTAGAGGAACCGTTCCCATACAAGGGCCTCTTTGTTGCAAACAACCCAGAACCAAGGAGAGAACTCAAAGTATACTACCATTACCCTTAGCTGAAGTATAGAAACTACAAGAGGGAATACCAGAGGGTAAATGATGCCTTCATTATGTACATCATCAGACTCCTTGGGGGAGACTTTGAGAGAAGAGTCTCACATAGTGATAGAGCCTTCATCTAGAGGTTTAGGTATCTGCTTATATAGTTCCCAAAATTTAGATACACTAGATTAAAGGGGTTATCTGAAAGGCCCTACAAGCTGGCACGATACCCCAATGACCAAATGATCATGTTGGAGGTCTCCCAAAAAATTACAGAATGCCCACAACCTATTGAGCAACAAACATAAAGCAGGGATCCCATATCCCCTAAAATTTGGGCAAGGAATGTATGCCTATCCTACTGCCCAATGCTTAGAGTATTTAGAGAAGGAGATAATAGAATACAATCTAGACCTTCACACGACTCGATGAAGAATGGACCCATATGGAATTAAAGAAGTTGGTCAGGGGACAGTATGCTCATCGGCCCCATGTCGAAGACTTCTGGGCCAATTGTCAAGATGATAAGGAGGTGCGAATGAGGCACTATATGAGGGTGACAACCCAATTTGTGAGGTCGATAAATCTGTTTCTGGTACCTTACCAAATAGTATAAGAAGATGATACTATCGTTGATGAGAGGTTTGATGTTGTGGCCAACTTTCCGCTACCGGTTATAAATTGGGATGAAGAAGAGGTTGCTAACCTCGATATAGTGATGCGACCAGTTGAAATAGGTCAAGATAGTGGGTAGATGCCCAAATTGCTCAGCTTAAAGTGCAAGGCATAGTACTAACTTATGGTGAGCTTGAGAGTGAAACTGATAGTGGACCAGTTACTGCCCCAACAGAAGAGGAACCAATATCCCTTTTAGCAACAAGATTAAAGAAAAGGAAGGATGCACTCGAGCACCATCCCAAGCACAAGGTGTATACACAAAAGGCTTCAAAAGGAGAATCCTCGAAGAAAGCAAAGAAAAAAGCAGGATTTGTGAGTTAAATGCCCACAATTGAGGAGGACCCCCAACACAAGGGAGAAGAAGAAGTCAAGCAGTCGTGATCACCACCTACCACCTTCGCTCCCACTACTATTGCTACCATTGCCACTCCTCCACCTCCTGCATCTCAGGCATTGCTTGTTTCATCTCCACCCACCATGGAAATCTTAGTCCACCTCACTTCCACATCACCAATGACCCCAATTATGGTACTGAATTCCTCCTCAGCCACTGCATCCCTGCCATCCTCCTCCTCTCTACCTCCTCCATTTCCTACTCTCTCTGCCCCAATGCCTATAGTTGCCACTGCCACTATGCCACCTCTCACTCTACCAAATGCTTTCACAAAATACATGCAAGGAATACCTGTTGAGATCTCTAGGCTAATAATGAATCCTACTATTCAAGCCTTGATGGCTGAGATTTCCGTTGGCTTTCCCATTCCTCTAGCACCTACAAAGCCACTAAAGATGGAGGCCACCATGCAAATCTCTAAAGAGATGGAGAAGTGCCAAAAGGAGGTCGCAAAAGGAATAGTTGAAGAGCCCAAGGACCCTTTCAAAGATGACTATTTTGAACATCTAGATGGCATGTTAAATATAAAACCTAGATAAGGTGGCATCTAATGAAGAAAATTCGCACTCTTCAGAGGAAGATAGTGAGGCTCTTAATGTGAAATATATCATAAAAATCTCATATCAAGAATCAGAAGAGGAGCTATCCTAGTAGCTCAAGGATGTAGAAGAAAAGGATGAATCTGAGGAGCACCATTCTGAGGAGAAGACCGACACTGATGTAAATGTGGAGATACTCAAAGAGCCTCCACTAATTGACCATGAAAAGGGCTCCATTTAGGAAGACGAAGTTCCTCTAGAAAAAAAGGAGGGAGAAGAGAAAGAAGAAAAGGAAAAAGAAAAAAAAGAAGAAGGGGAGATAAAGAAGAGCCCTGTTCCTGAGCATCACGTCGAGCTCAAACAAGAAGAAGGGAAGGCATTCTAGAAGGAAGATCTCATTGAAGAAAACATAGCCTCTACTAATTCAGATGGAGAAAAGGCTATACAAATTGAGGACTCAGATGAAGAGAGAATAAACCAAGAAGCCCCAGGTCATGAAGTGGAATAGCCTCAACATGAATAAGGAGAGGAAGGTTATCATGGATCACCTAAAGAGGAGATCAGGGTGCCCGATTGGCTGGAAAGGAAACTACAAAAGAAGACCTCAGTGGTTGTTGATCCAAAGGCTAGGCTTGAGGCGATATTGGAAAAAGTGCAGACAAAGACAAGAAAGGAGAAGAATCCTAGAGTCCACTCTCATATCACGGTTGATGCCTCTGGATTGAGAATGATACAGATTGCTACCCCAATACTAGAAGAAGGTGAAGGAGCTGGGTATGAAATCTCGATCATCAACTTGGGCCTGACAACTAGAGAACAAAATATTGATGAGTTCCAAGGGTCGGTGGCAACAATTGTGCAACAAATGAACAAGGATTAGTCTTCTAAGGAGGAAGTAAAGGCACAAGTGGTGGATCTTATAGCCTATATTCAGTGATGGACATCCTTGGAAGAAGAAGCTTTGACAACATCACCCGCGCCCCCTCTTCTATCCCAAGAAGAACTCAATAGAATGGAGAAAATGAAGAATTGGACCAAGTCCACAGCGGATTGGTTCCAATGGGTGATCTACAATAGTGACATGGGTATCCGCCACACTACTTGAATGTTCAATAAATTTTAGGATTTTCAAAAGCAGCTAGAAGCCACTTAGAAGATGTGTGACAGATTCAGCGAGTTGTATAGGATCGCGTATCCTAAGCTCGAAAGCATTCTCAAGCTTCCCGAAAAGATATGGGAAAAGGAATGAGCACTCGTAAAAGATGATCACTGGCTGGTAGAGACTTGGAAAATGGGTTTGGATAATAGAAAGGAGGTCTTAGAAAGGGTATTTCATGAGGTTGAGCTTGACCTCGAATGGGTTGTGGAGCACAGAACATTCAGACAGTGAGGACTACCTCAAGATGATGAAATATTATGACATGCCCGCCATGGAGCTGGATATAGAGAAAATCAAGCCACTCTTCCTTAAGAAGATGGAATAAGGGGCTACAGATGTGCTAACACCGGATTTCATGGAATTCACTACAAGGGTATTCACCCAATTTGAGCAGGTCATCAAATCCATGCCTAGGTGCACCAAGCATTGGGAGCAGATCATGGGAGGATTCATAATGTTGACCTTTCAGATCCTCGAATATGACATTATGGAATGGGACAAGCTCCAGACTTTGATTGGAAAATTTGTGGAATATGCCACCCTTCAGAAGAATGCAAGGAAGCCAGTGATTGATGAGGAGTTTTTGATAGTATAGTTGGAAAAAGAAGGCAGTTACTAGAGGATAAAATAGGAATGAGACAAAATGTATTTTTATAATGTTATATTTTGGGGGTAGGTGAAACCCTAATGTAAAAAGAATCTTGGCCACACAATGAAAGTAAATCCTAGCCATTCATTTCAATTTTGGAAAACTATTAATAAGGGTCTCCTCTCATTTTCAAGAGAGAGTTGAGTTGTTGTGTAAAGACATGTTGCATAAATTTTAATGAGAATTACATTGTTTTGGTGGATTCTTGTGTTTCTCCACATGTTGAATGATTCATCTTCTCAATAATATATTTTAACTTTGTTGTTCTAAGATAGTATTTTCTTTAATAGTTAGTTCATGTTGCACCTTGATAGTGAAGAATGTTATTGTGTTGATACCTTCCATGTCCATGTTTTTTGTTGTTTGTTGATGATGAACAATAGTGTAAAGGTAGTCTGAACATTAATTCATTGTTGTACTTAAAATTCATATATTGTTCATGCTTCATGGTGAATGGATAGTTGAAAATTAGCAAACCTTAGAAGATAGCACTAGTTTCATGAGATAGTTATTTTGGTTAAGTGGAACTTAGTTTTCAAAAGGCTGTCCACTATAGCATCCTCCATTGTTATTGTTCAACATTGGTTTTAGGTCTAGGAACTCTTCTATCCCTTTTCCCTTTTGAATTTTCTTTGAAATTGAAGTTAAGGTAAAGTTCTAACATCATTGTAAAGACAAATCTAATGTTAGACATGGAGTTTTAGACTATTGTTTTGAACTTGTAGTAATTGCAACTCATTTCCTGAATTCCGCAAAACTCCATTTGAGGACCCAACTCCTTCCAAACTTAGTGAAGTTTCAATGCCCTTTGTGATTACCAGAAAATCACATCAATCAACTGAGCTATTTTTGCAAGTCATGACCTCACACCCGAGAGACCTTGTGATAATTTTCTGCAACTTGTTTGTAGGAAGTTATCTTTCAAGAGAGGTAGTGCACTTGTGTGGTACCTGTATTGAGAAGTGAAAAAACACTTATCAACAATTATGTAAATGTATTAATGGAATACTGATTTACCCCCCCTCTTAGTATTCTAGGTGTTTAACAATTGGTATCAAAGCACGGTTCTTCTTAAGAAGTCTAACAAATTGAGGAAGATCTTGGAATTTGAACACATGGTAGATACAAGATTTCTTATTCCTTCAGAAGATATTCTTGCTGAACATATTATTGAAGAAGACTGTATCCTAGATAATAATGGTGAACTTGAAATTTCTCTTGAAGATCTTGATACGAATGAAGGAGAAAACAAAGATTTGAAGGAAATCCTCAAGGATTAAATTGAGTGCATCAAGAAACTAAGAGAAAAAATCAATAAATTCAAAGAAAGACACAGAGAAGTCAGTGATCAATTGAAGAAAGAAAATGAGGACATCACCGGACTGAGAGAGAAAGTGAAAGAAAAGAGGAGAATTGAGGAGTATCAGAAAGTTGAAATTCAGAGCAAGACTGATGAATGCATCAAACTTGAACAAGAAGTGTCAACCTTAAGATCATATCTAGAGAAAGCAAGAGCACATGAGGACAAATTCAAAAAAAATTCTACAAGGCTGGATGATATGATTACAAGACAAAAACCTTCAAAGGACAAAAGTGGTTTGGGACTTGGAGAAGGACACAGTTCAAAAGCAAATTGATTCCCCAACAATATTGACAATTAAAGGAAGATTCAAGGCAATGGTAGGCAAATCAACAATCAAAGAAGCAATACTAGAAGGAATCCTATCAAACAACCTAATGCTCAAAGGTACTTATCTTCTAATGGTATATGTTATTCATTCAATAGATTTGGACATAGGGAAAAATATTATGGAAATAAAATAAAACAAAATGATAGAATGAATCAAAATGCCTTATCCTTCACCAGTCAATGTTTTAAATGCAAAAGAATTGGACATAAAGCTATAGAATGTAGAAGTCAAATGTTGATCAAAATGATCTATCCCTTCAAAGGTTATTGTTATCACTGCAATTTATTTGGACACAAGCCTAACCAATGTAGACATGGATTGAATAAAGGATGGTTTGGGTGGAATAATATTGTTTGTCATATTTGTAGCAAATTGTGACACTTTGCAAAGATTGTAGAAGTAGAAATGTGAAAAAGGACTATCAGACGATAAAGAGGTATAAACCAATTAGTAAGGTTGATACAAAAAAAATTAAGAAGGAAATTGAAAGGATTTGGAAGAAGGAAGGAGAATTTGAGAAGCAAGAAGAATCAAAAGTTTCAATTTCATTTGTGTCGACCTCTAGTGCAGATAATCTTGTCAAAAATTAAACCTAGGCAATGGTTTAGGGGGGGGAATATCAAAAAATTTAATATCCCCCTATTGGTATATGGTGTCATGGCGTGACACAAGTGCATTTATTGAAGATGAAAAATCCAATATTTCATGCGAAAGGAATTTTAGGTGGACATGTGCAAAGAATGAATATTGCAGAGCTTGATAAGATGGAAGTACACACAAATACTGAGGACATCTACTTGTGATCTGAAACATTTATTTCTAAAACAAATGGGACCAGAGAAATAAGTTTAAAGTGTATTAAGGAAAATTCATTCAATGAAAGGTATTTATGGAAGAGAGGTAGCGTGTGGAGCAAGCTTGAAGAGTCTAGAGCACTTCCATACTACAAAATTTTTGATGGATACACCTCAAGTCATAGATGATTTAGAGAAACTAGAACCACATTTTAAGGGGTACCCTGTTAAAACCCTAGAATTAGACCCTTTGGGTGCATTTAAATTAGAAGTTCCCCTTGGTGTCATTTTGACTTAAGACATTAGGATATACATTTATAGAAAATTGGAAGAACCTTCATGTGGAAAAGCACATATTTTGTGGCTTGAAGAGTTAATTAGAGAAGATTGTACCCTAAAACTAGAACACAACGTGCTTACGGAGATTAAATTAGATGTGTGGCATAAATTTCCTAACTTTAGCAATGAAGAGAGATGCATTAGATTGGCACTTAGCAGGTTTCATGATTAGTTTGTGTGGCTTGATGTTTCTTACATGATATCCAGAGAAGAAATTAGATATGTTACTGGTCTATCTTCCTCCAAACCTACTCCCATATGCAAACTAGACAAAGGAAAATGATTGATAAGGAATACTAGTACTAAAATCAATAATCCAACAGTTCAATATGCGAATATGATTATTGCACATTTGGTTTTTGGCGATAATGATGTTTCCGCCACCACGATTGACTTAGCTTTAGAGATGATTGAGAAAAGGACTAAATATGATCTCTGTGAGTTGCTCCGGCAATAACTACTAGAGAATTTGGATGATATCAAGAAGATGAAGTGCACATTTAGGTATGGAACATTCATAATATGCTTAATCTTTTACTTTATGAGAGAAGTTCCTGGTGTAGGAAAAGTTGTTTGGGTGAATACCAAACCAGTTGCACATCAAATCAGAGAATTAATGAGAAATATTAGAGATTTGGATGTGCAAGGTGATGCCTTTGCTGCACTCTTTGGAAAATTTTAGAGAAGCATGAATAGAAGACAAAGAATTATAAGAGAGTTAGTGACAAGATATAACAATGACATAACATTTTTGGTATCTACTGATTACTGTATTATCAAGGTGGTTGAACCTACAAACATATGGATTCTTGAGCTAGGCTATGAGATTGAGATGAATTATGATGTTGGTTGTATTGACGTGTTAATTAATAGTTCTAGAGATCCTAGTAAACCGAGATTCAAAACTTATACAAAATTTTCTCTAGGAAAATCAGTAACAATCTCTGGAGAAAAGAGAAAATCTACTGAGGTTCATGCATTAATAGCTCAAACAAATCCCACTCCAAGAAGACTAAAGCAATCAACCAAAAGAAAGGTACATCCTTAGTTAGTCCCTAAACAATCCATTATGGATAGCACAAATGCATTGATTGATTCATTCAAAGAACTAAGAATCCAAGTAGTAAGTGAAATGGTCACTTGGGTTAGGGAAAAAGAGTTGTTGGAAATTGGAGAAAGATGCAGGTCTACATATAGCAATGCACTTGAGAAACTAAAAGAATTTCAAGATTGTGAAAAAGAGGCCAAAAATCTATTCTCACTTTGTTGGACAAGGCCTGATGCGACTCAAAGACTCAAAGATACTGAGGACACAATTGAGACTCAAATAAAATATACATCTAGCACTTTTAACCTAGCTCTTGATCTGGATGATCAAACCTTGTTTGGTTTGACAAAGCTACATGAAGAATATCTCACATTGCATAAGGAAAAAGGAGAGATGATCGAACAGTTTGGACAACTTAGAGACCTAATAAAGATTAAGTACACACCTGTCTCCTATGCTCTTTCTCTTGTTGATAGAACTCTAAATTCAAATATCACCCCCAGAACTCTGGTAGAAGGGTAAGATACCCTATTTGAACTTGAGTATCTATGTAGAGCCTTGACAAAAGCAAAGAAACTATGGATTAAAATAAAATCTTCATGGACAAGTACTCTTCACAAACTTCAAGGGACAACCACCCCCGATTAATTACTCATAGTTACTATTTTGGATGTACTCCTAAGGGGGAGTATTTAGGTATTCAAATGGAAGATTGTTAAAGCTATTTTTTTTTTCAGTTTCAAAAGGAAGAAAAATACAAATCTTGTATTCTTTCCATTGATGGCAAAGGGGGAGAGAGTTGGTGGAGATGTGAAAAGGAGAGAATACCATTCCATCAGGGAAAAGAGATGAAATGAAGATTTTTCTTTTTTTGTTCTTGATGGTTTTGACATCATGTGTTGCCATCAATGACAAAGGGGGAGATTGTTGGAAACTAGAAGATTGTCATTTATGTCAACATTAACGATTGCATACCTTAGTCACATTACTTGTATAGATCAATAGTCACTCCGGTAATAATGGTTTGAGCTCTATTACTGGACGGTACTGAAAGTTTGTGGATCTGATATTTTGGTCTGGATTATCCTATCTTGTAAGATTCATTCAGAATCTATTAATATATGTTCTATATTGACATGACTTGCATCTACTAACAAGATTTTAGTTAGCTTGGTTTTATGGTTGAAAAGATATGAGTAACTATGTTCTATTTTGAGGATTATAGTAAGTTTATGTACAACACACTGATGTGGAGATTCTACATTTTCTCATGATCAATTGTTTTTCCTGGAAGAGTTGAAGATAAGTTATTTGATTCTGACTAAAGGAGAATTTGATATGTTAACAAGTTTTGGAATTATACGTTTTGCGAATTGCATAACATTTGAAGTTATTAATGTTTTAGGTCTAACTCTGGTTGACCTAATTTTGAATTTGTGTTAAGAAGATTAAAGAGATTTTGTGAATGCTAAAGGGTTCTATCTTAGGTCTGTACTGATTGATATCATATATTACACGCTTGTGTTGGGCGTGAGGATGAATTTTTATCGAGGAAAAAGTTGATAGAAGTAATTTTTATTTGAAATAAGGATACTCTAATTAGGTTGACCTAATTAGTGTATGTGATGTTGACCCCTTTGATATTAGATGAGTTTGGCATTGATGTCAATATGGAATTTCACCTTGATGCATATTTGAAAGGAATAAGATATTATAATTTTGGTTGATATTTGATGATATTTGGTTATCATTGTCATTTTACTAAGGCAACAATAATCAGTAAAGTAATACATAATGACATTTGTGTTTTTGATATACAAAGTGATAAAAGGCATAAATTAAGGTTGTTTCAATTAGTAACCTATCTAGCAAGTCACAGGTGCTTGAGGAAAGGTTTTAAGGAAAATTATAACGTTGTTTCTACTGACCCCTTCTAGGGTTACTGGTTCAGTAGGGTAACATTGTATAATATGGAAAGCAAAGTTCATCAGGAATTTTGAAAAGTTGAGAACTTGGTGTATACAACATCAAACTTAGGATTTTTATCTTATGGTATGCAATGACATGTTTCAAGGCTTTGACAACAACAAGCTTGTGGTGGTTATGAGTAGTTGTAGATTCGATGGTGTAGTTGAGTTTTGTAAGTTTCTTTCAGTTGCATTCTAAAACCGACCGAGGTATGGTTGTATCGAGTTTTATCAGGTTGATGATTGCTATTTATATGAAATGTTTAAGCTCGACATTTTGTTAGACAGTGAAATGAAAAGCTTGAAATAGCAAGTCATTTTATTTCAATTTCTTTGATTATGTTGTTCTAAAAAGGAGGTTTCTTTCGAAACCCTTTATTGAAGTTTCTTGATAAGATGTATCTTTGAATATGTAATAGAATGAATCTTGTGCTTTAAATAATTATTGCAAAATAATAGTGAATAGTTAATATATTTTTTGTTTTCTAGGTTTCAAATGTAATGAATCCTATAGGACACAAAACTTTTTAAGGTAGAAAAATTCCATGAGCATTAGAGAAACAAAGCAACCCTCTACTTTTTACTATTTATCTTGATTGTTGATCAATGTCAGTGAGACATCACTATGCCAGTGAGGCAGTTGTTAACTTGAAAATCTAGTGAGGCTGTAGCAACATTAAACTTTCTAGTGAGGCATATTTTTGTAGCTAGTGAGGCACAAAAAGTAGCCAGTGAGGCTCTATAATCAATGGGTTCTGATTAAGCTAGTGAGGCATTTTCTTCAGTGGTTTTTATCCCTATGAGAATTTTCCACTCATGAAAATAATGTGTTATGGTTTTTTTGTGATCTATGTGGTTATCATGATTCATGCAATTTAGTCTTGTAGCTTCCTTTATATACTTTGCAACATTTTAGTATTTCATGTGGTTTAAGGATTTGATATTGACTATCACATTTGAAAACATACTTGAAATTGAACTTTCCATGATTACAATTTTTTTTTGTGTTTTGAAAAACAATTGAATTGAATTTGGTTATTAAAACACTGATTCACCCCCCCCCACTTTCAGTGTTTTCTGTACTCCAACAAGTGGTATTAGAGCCATACCCTTGTAAATTTTTTAACCAACTTAGGGGATTCCTAGTGGAGTGCTTGCCATGGAAAATCAGGAAGGTCTTTCTACTTCTAGAGCACCATTATTTGATGGTACTGGCTATGCTTTTTGGAAATATAGAATGCAACATCATATAATTTCTCTAGGCTATGAGGTTTGGCATGCAATTGAGACTGGGTACACTACCACAACGACACCCTCTACTGCAGACCAGAAAAAAAAAGCATATGAATGTGATGCTAGGGATGCAAATGCTATTTGTTATGGACTAACTAATGATGTGCTTGTTAAAATTATGGACTGTAAAAGTGCAAAGTCTATTTGGGATAAACTATCTAGTATTTATGAGGGTTATGAAAAAGTTACAAAATTTTAGAGAAAATTTTGAAGGTCTAAAGATGAATGAGGAAGAGAAGTTTGTTGATTACCTTCTTAGAGTTGAAGAAACTATAAAATTTACAAAATTTTATAGTTACAAAATTTTAGAGAAAAGTTTGAAGGTCTAAAGATGAATGAGGAAGAGAAGTTTGTTGATTACCTTCTTAGAGTTGAAGAAACTATAAACTCAATTCGTGGTCTTGGTGAAGCTTTAGAAGAAAAAGTTGTTAAAAAGGTGTTAAGGTCACTGACATCTAAATATGATCCTAAAATTTTTGTTGTAGGAGAGACATAAAAAAACTCACTTTAGATGAATTTCATGGTGTCTTTATAGCCTATGAAATGAGAATCTGTAGTGATAATCCCACTAGCAAAGAAACTACCTTTAAGTCTGTGAAAAAAGACTATGATATAAACTATAATTCAGAGAAATTGGATGACAATGAGTCTATACTTGTGAGTAAACTAAAGAGAGGATTAGGTAGCTATAAAGGGAAGCTACCTTTTAAATGTTTTAATTGTGGTAAGATTGGGTATTATGCTACTCCATGCCCTAATAAAGACCTTGAAAGTGATGAGGAAGATAGTAGAAAATAGGGAAAGAAAAATTAGTACAATTTTAAAAGGAAAAATGTTTTTTAAAAGAAAAAAAGTCTATTTGCTGATGTAATAGACAGTTGCTTAGAAGGATCTATTGAAGAAGGAGAAGAAACCATGTTTAAGACTTCCATTAGTCCTAATGAAAACTAGAAAGGAAAAATTGTAGATCAATTTGAACTTGAGGTTGATCTTGAGGGTGAGTTAAAATGTACCCTTAGTGAAATCAAGAAACTCAAAAAGGAATCCATAGTGCAGAAAAACCAAACTTAGAAAGATACTAAAAATTTGATTAACAAAATTACTAAGTATGAAAAACAAATTTCAGGCTTGAAACTTCAACTTGAGGAAAACAAGAAAATTTTAGAAGTTACTCAAGAATAATTAAATACCAAAGAAAAGGAATGTTGTTCTCTAGAGGCAGAGATTGTTGCTTTGAGGAAAAACCTTGTCATGTGTGACAACAGTGACAAGTTGGAAGACCTCTTAAAAAAACAAAAAGACCACAAGGATAAGACTGGTCTAGGGTTTATAGAAGGACAATGCTCATATTCCAATAAACTTCAACATGTTGATGTTGCAAATGAAAAACTCGTTGAAAAAAGAGGTAATCCATTTAGATGTAATCTGCATTTCTTTGGAAATTGCTTCTATTGCAATCAATACAGGCCCAAGGCAAGTGAATATAGGGTTATGTCTAGAAGGAGGCCTAGCTTTGTAAATGGAAATATTTTCAAGTTCTTGAACAAGTTGAAGTGTTATAGTTGTGGGAATCTTGGACATATAGCTAGGTTTTGCAGACCTACATTTGCAATACAACAAAGTAAGACTAGCATTCATCTCAAAACATCTTCTAGTGCAGACAAAATAATATTAGTTTGGAAACCAAAGAAAGTTGACAAAAATGTTGAAGCAATACTTGTCCAAACAACCCTACATGCCCAAAAGAAAGATCTATGGGTTGTAGATAGAGGGTGCTCTCACCACATGACTAGTGATAAGAGAAATTTTGTCAAATATGAAGATTGCATTGGTGGTTTAATCAAATTTGGGAATGATTTTTGTATTCTGATCAAAGGAAAAGGCACCATACTTCTGGATGATGTTACTCCCTTACATGATGTCTACTATGTAGAAGGTATGACTCACAATCTTCTCAGTGTGACTCAAATCTGTGACAATGGTTTCAAAGTCACATTTATTGCTCAAGGTTGTGAAATTAGTAAGAAATCAGGAAAAACTGTTGCAACTAGTTTAAGAACAAAAGGAAACATATATAATCTTCATGAGACCACAAATAGTAGTAAAGATGGACATGTTTGTTTCATGAGTCAAGTTGAAGAGAGTAAAATTTGGCATAGAAGACTTGGGCATATCAATTATGACAATCTTGTCAAGATCAACAATAATCAAAATGTAAGAAATATGCTAGTCATCTCTAAACCTAGCAACAATACTGGCAAGGAATGCTAGCTAGGTAAGCAAATAAAAGTAAGTTTGAAATATAAAGAGTATTCTTCAACTAAAACCTTACAACTTGTTCATTCTAATTTATGTGGTCCTACAAGGACAAAGTCATTGAATGGTGAAAGGTATTTTGTGCTCTTTATTGATGATTATACCAGAATGACTTGGGTGACCTTTTTGAAGCATAAATCAGAAGCTTTTGACAGGTTCAGGATATTTAGAAAGATGGTTGAAAGGGAATCATGTCTAAAAATCAAGTGCCTAAGGTCAGATAAAGGTGGAGAGTACACTTCAAAATAATTTGTGGAATACTATCATGGCATTAAGAGGCAATATTCAACCTCTAGGACACCACAACAAAATGGTGTAGCAGAGAGAAAAAATAGGACAATTAAAGAAATGGCAAGAAAAATGTTCCAAGATGAAAATCTACCTAACATCTACTAGAAAGAAGTAGTCCATACTACAGTCTATACATTAAACAAAGTTTAGTTAAGAGTAAAAACTAATTATACTCCTTATGAATTGTGGTATGGTAGATCTGCAAATGTTGGGTATTTTAAAATTTTTGGTAGTAAATGTTTTATCAAAAGAGATGATGATAGTCTAGGTAATTTTGAACCTCGCTATGATGAAGGTATTTTCTTAGGCTACTCCACTCACAATAAAGCTTAGAAATGTTATAATAAAAGATTGAAAAGAGTGGTTGAAAGCACTAATGTGAAAGTTGATGAGATGTTGCAGTCGTGTGAACAACAAAAAGAAGATAATGAAGTTCACCCAACAAAAAAAGAAGTGAAACCAGAAATAGAGGAGAAAGATCAAGAAAATACTCTTGAAAAACTTGTGGAATCAACAGGTAAAACTCCTTCAAAGGTAGTGCAAAAGAACCATCCTCAAGAACAAATCATTGGGGAAAGAACTGCTAGTGTTAAAACCAGAAGAAAGCTTGCTAGTGCATGTGATCAGGTACATTTATGTTTGATTTCAAAACTTGAACCTAAAACCTACATAGAGACTAGTAAAGATGAACTCTAGATTAAAGCAATGGAAGAGGAGTTAGGTCAGACAGAGAAAAAAAAAACATGGGAACTTGTTCCTAGACCTAAGGACAAGAATGTTATTGGAGAAAAATGGGTCTTTAGGAATAAACTTGACGAGAAAGGAAATATAGTCTAAAACAAGGCAAGACTTGTCTACAAAGGATACTCTCAGATTGAGGGTATTGATTTTGATGAAACCTTTGCCCCTGTAGCTAGGCTTGAAGCTATAAGGATCTTTCTAGCTTTTTTTGTTTATAAAAATTTCAAAGTGTTTCAAATGGATGTTAAAACAACCTTTCTAAATGGTGATCTTGAGGAAGAAGTTTATATGGAGCAGCCTAACGGATTTGGATGTGCAGGTAAAGAAGATCATTTCTATAGACTGAAAAAAGCACTGTATGGTTTGAAACAAGCCCCTAGAGCATGGTACTCTAAGCTGGATAAGCATTTGAAAGGTCATGGATTCATGAAAGGAGGTGTTGAAAACAATGTCTATTTCATGAAAAAAGGTGATAACATTGTAGTTGTTGTCTATGTAGATGATATTATTTTTGGCAGCAATTATGATGATTTGTGTTTTGCTTTTCCTAACATTATGAAAGCTGAGTTTGAAATGTCCATGCTTGGAGAACTGTCTTTCTTTCTTGGGTTACAACTTTATCAACTTGAGAAGGGTATCTTTATTTCTTAGATGAAATATGCAAAAGAGATGCACAAAAGATTTCAAATGGATGAAAGCAGACCAATTGGAACTCCTATGGAAATTGGCTGCAAATTAGGCCAAGATGTTGATTTTCCTGATGTAGATCACACCATGTTCAGGTCTATGATAGGTAGTCTTTTGTACTTGATTACCACAAGGCCTGACATCATGTATGCTATATGCTTGGTGGTAAGATTTCAGTCTTCTCCCAAGCAATCTCATCTTAATACTATTAAAAGAATTTTAAGATATATCAATGGTACTATTGATTATGGTTTGTGGTATCCTAGGAATGATGATTTTACCTTTCTTTCCTACACTGATGCTGACTGGTTAGGATCTATTGATGACATAAAAAACACTTCTAGAGGAGCATTTTTCTTGGGTGGTAGTTTAGTGGCTTGGCATAGCAAGAAACAAGACTCTATGTCTTTGTCAACTACTGAAGCATAATACATTACTGCTACCACATGTTCTCAGGTTTTGTGGATGGTCCAAACTCTAAAAGATATCAAAGTGCACGTATCTCAGCTTGTTCATATTTTATGTGACAACACTAGTACCATAAATATTTCAAAAAATCTCATGATGCATTCAAGAACCAAACATATAGCTATCTGCTATCATTTCTTGAGGGAAAAGGTTCTAACAAATGAAGTTGTTTTGGATTATGTGGCATCATGTGATCAGGTGGCTAATATCTTTAAAAATACATTAGAAAAAGAGGTGTTTGAAAGTTTAAGGGATAGAGTTTAAGGGATAGACCTCGTGTTCTCTCCCTTAGCTCTCTTCAATAGCACAAGTCATTTCTGAAACATTTCAAGGGGAGCTTCAAGGCTTATTCTTCATCCCTGGCTCATGAATGGTTCATTTTGTTGCCATTCCATTCTTATTTTCTTTATGCTTAGATATTCAACATGTAGAACAACATTTGAGTCAATGGCTTGAGCTTGTATATGACAGTTTTTAATTCCTTCACTGTGTGTTTTTTTATGCATACCTCTTACAGTAATGACAGTCTGTTGCAGGTCTTCCATGTTTTAGTTTGTGATTATCTGTGATATTGTACACCATGAAGATACAGTGGATGTTTATCAAGTTTTGATGCACTCCTTACTAATGCTTGTTGCTTTATGAGACTTCTACATCTTTCTCTAGTATATGCTCAAATGTCCTTGTAACTCTTTATGCAATATCTTCTTTGTCCTAACTATGCTCATTGATGTTCAGTCACAATTTTCTAGGTGCTTTCAGTGGTGCAATGGTTCCTTCTTGCTAGAAAATCAGTTCTATCACTGGTTTCCTCTTACTTTGATGGTTGTTTCATTTCCTAATGATGCTATGTTTGTTTTTGAGCAATAGATCTATATTGGTCAGTCTAGTACAATTTTCTTTTGTTCCTTTGGCATTGTTGTCAAAGGGGGAGATGAACTAGAGGACAGTCATGTATCATTACATAGAGGACAACATGTATTATGACAAAGGCTATCATGTATAGTCATGCTTTTTTTTTACAGTTTCATGCTTCTCATGCTTCATTTGACGATGTTTGATGTTTCATTTTTTAGTATAGCATTTACAATATGATTCATGCTTATGAGCATTTCATTTTACCGTATGGAATTTGATTTTACAATATGATGATTCCTTTTGATAGTATGAGAATGAGCTTCATTTGAAAATCCATTTGACAGTATGAGGACAATGTGCATTTGAGATGCATTCTTCAGTGATCAGGACCATGACCGGGCATTCTATAATAGGGCTTTTTACAGCTATACTTTCAGTTCTTTTCAGGTTTATCTTCAAAGGGGGTGCAACAAAAAAATTAGTTATTGACATTAATGCCAAAGGGGGAGTTTTTTGACTCCTTTGACATTGGATAAGTTTGGAAATTGATGTCAATACGGACTTTCACCTTGATACATATTTGAAAGGCATAAGGTATTATAATGTTGGTTGGTATTTGATGATATTTGGTTACCATTGTCATTTTACTAAGGCAGCAATAATCATCAAAGTTGTACACAATGATATTTGTGTTTTTGATATACATAGTGATAAAAGACATAAATCAAGGTTGTTTCAATTAGTAACCTATCTAGAAAGTCACGGGTTCTTGAGGAAAGATTTGAAGGAAGATTATAATGTTGTTTCTATCGACCCCTTCTAGGGTTACCAGTTCAGTAGGGTAACATTGTATAATGTGGAAAGAAAAGTTCATTGGGCATTTTAAAAAGTTGAGAACTTGGTGTATACAACAAAAAACTTATGGTTTTTACCTTATGGTATGTAACAACATGTTTTAAGGCTTTGAAAATAGCAAGCTTGCGATGGTTATGAGAAGTTGTAGATTTAATGGTGCAGTTGAGTTTTGTAAGTTTCTTTCAGTTGCATTCTAAAACTGATCGAGCTATGGTTGCATTGGGTTTTATCAGGTTGATGATTGCTATTTATATGAAACTTGGTTTAAGCTTGAAATTTTGTTAGAAAGTGAAATGAAAAGCTTGAGATAGCAAGAGTAATTTTGTTTCAATTTCTTTGATTATGTTGTTCTGAAAAGGAGGTTTCTTTCAAAACCTTATATTGAAGTTGCTTGATAAGATGTATCTTTGAATATGTAATAGACTGAATCTCATGCTTTAAAGAATTGCTGCAAAAGAATTGTGAATAGTTAATATATTTTTTGTTTTCTAGGTTTCAAATGTAATGAAGCCTATAGGACACAAAATGTGTTAAGGTAGAAAACTGCCATGAGCATTAGAGAAATAGAGTAACCCTCTGCTCTTTACACTTTATCTTGATTGTTGATCAATGTCAGTGAGACATCATTATGCTAGTGAGGCAGTTGTTAACTTGAAAAGCTAGTGAGGATGTAGCAACATTAAACTTGCCAGTGAGGCATATTTTTGTAGCAAGTGAGGCAGAAAAAGTAGCCAGTGAGGCTCTATAATCAGTGGGTTTTGATTAAGCCAGTGGGGCATTTTCCCAAGTGGTTTTTTTTCCGTATGAGGTTTTTCCACTCATGAAAATACTGTGTTATGGTTTTTTTTGTGATCTATGTGGTTATCATGATTCATGCAATTTAATCTTGTAGCTTCCTTTATGTACTTTGCAACATTTGAGTTTTTCATGTGGTGTAAGGATCTTATATTGACTATCACATTTGAAAACATACTTGAAATTGAACATTCCATGATTACAAAGAATTTTTGTGTTTTGAAAAATAATTGAATTTAATTTGGTTACTAAAGCACTAATTCACCTCCCCTTCTTAGTGTTTTCTATACTCCAACATGTGAATGTATACGGTATATATATGCGAGACACTTTTGAAGAATTGAGATAAGATGTGAATATGAGAGAGTGAAATAATGAAGTGGTGAAAATTAGACAGATCATGGATTGTTGTATAGTGCAAATGTGTGAAATTGTATATGTGAATAGAAAAAATTGTTGAGTGAAATATATAGATCTAAGTGTTTTGTATTATGTGCTTCATTGGAACTGAACTCCAACACAAGGAAGATGAATTTTATCGCAATTCTCATCCTGGCAATGTTGCCATACTTTTGTTTTGTAAATTACTTCAGGATGTGAACCTTCAAGGACATTGTGTCCTGGACATTGTGTCCTGGCAGTGAGCCATTGTAATATTCTAAATCTGAATATATAATATTGTGAGTTAATCATCACCATGGTTTTTCCCATTCTAGGTATCTTTCCACGTAAAAATCTTGGTGTTCATGTGTGTTGTGACGTTTTGTTGATTCTATGCTTTCACTTGTTATTACAATTAGAATTGTGTTATTACTTGGATGGATATTATGTAAATGGATTAATAGAATACTGATTCACCCCCCCTCTCAATATTTCAGTTGTTCAACATTATGGACAAAATCCTTTTCTTGGTGAAGGATTTAAATTTTTGGTAGGTTCATACCTACCAATAGGTCAACCTTGCAGTTTTTTCGGGGATTTATTATTGCTATTAACACTTTTTTTAAAGTCTTGTCGGGCGCCTTTAAAACTACCATTGGTCTTGCTGTATCCATTTATCTTCCACTAACTTTTCTTTCTACAACCTTGCTGAAATACTCCCGCTAGTTGTGGTTACATTGATGATTAGGGGATTCGATAGAGTAGTAGCATCGCCCTAGTTGCCGCTGGAGTTCTTAGCCCCGCCACCACCCAAAGTGGCGGTGATTTTTTATTTTACCAATCCAACACCTGCGATCACATCAGGAACTAGGAGCCAACACCCAAGCACTACATTTTTGTGCTAGTTTAGCTTGCACATGCCCAAATTGGGCCATTTTTCAAACTGAGATAACTTTTGGTCTAGGAGGATTTTTTTTCAAACAAGATATCGTTGGAAAGATGATTTTGTTAATGTTATTGTTGTGGAGTTTATTTCTCAATATTTTTCTATTTGACAACATTTATTACAACTTGAAGTGAAGATTCCCTTTTGGACTCTCGAGCTTGTATCTTTTCACCAAATTGTCAAATTTTGGAGATTCCAATAGTATTGTGAAGGTGATTAAGAGCTTTGTCATTAAGTACATGCACTTTTACAGAATTCAACCCTAGGTACTATCTATTGAGTTTTTGCAATTTGTGGCATCTACTTGATTACTTGGACATATTGTTATTTGGAGAAGGTCTATTTGTTGGGAAGGCTTCATTTTTTAGTTGTGCATTATGTTTGGGGGTTTCTAATTATTGTTGAAGGTTAATTTCTTTGTAATTTTGGAGCTTTATCATAGTTTATTATGGGGTTTTCATTTCATGCTTCACTGGTTATGTTGAAAAGAGGAAACTATAAACAATGGAGAGATGCCATCATAAAACATCTTCATTGGCTTCATTTGTCACCACATTTGTATGATCTTGTTCCCCCTCCAAGTATAGCTAGTAAGAAATTTTCTTAGAATTGAAAAATGGATCGTGTCTTAGGAGTTATTACTATGCATGTAGATGATGACATTTTGAATGCTATTGTTCATTTTGGGTGTCCTCATACTCTTTGGACTAAAATTTGGGAGATATATGGAGATCCCGATTAATACTCAACCATTCCAAGATGATCATGTTTTATATTGTCTTGTGCCTCTTCATTTTACAGACAAGATACCCTATGATGATGATACTATTTAGGAGTTGGATTGTTTGGAGTACTTTGAATCTTCATATGAGGATTGTGAGGCCCCACCTGTAGATGTACATGAAGCAATATTATAGAGGTTTAGAGTAAAATGATAAAAAGGAATAATACAATTAAAATAACAGTAATAACATTTTATGATAAAGAAGAAATAAGATTGCAAGACATAATGTTAACAATAATGAATATAAAACCAATAATAATTTTGAGAAATAATATTAGAATCAACACTAAGAGACAAAAGTGATATTAATTAAGATGCTAATAATAGAGCACATAATATGGTATTGTTAATAAAAGAAATTAATATCAGTAATTATGGTTATGCAAATATTAGTGTAAGACGTCATCCTTGTGTTCAATAGTTGCGAATGTTTTATTATATAATGAATATTAAACTTGATTGTATTATTCATAACAATTAGAATACATGTATGGTGAATATTGTTAAAATATTTAATTACAAACTATATTATCAAATAAAATTCTATTAATAAGTTTCCCAATTGCTCAAGGGATCTCAGAATTTGGCCTATGATCATGAGCATTACAAAAAGGCCAAAAAAAAAAATGTCAATTCAAGCAGGCTTTGGGATGAAAGTACACAGGTTGATGTGTTAGCATTTTCCTCCTAGAGTTCTTTGTGTGGTTTGTTTACCTTGCATTGAGATCATTGCAAATGTAAATTATTATTCCAAAAATGACAAGTACGTTTGTTATGATGTAGCATAGATCTTTTTGGGGATTATTCCACATTAATATTTATTGACATAGTCTCTTAAAACATGTTGCAAATGTGTGTTTTCCACCAAATATATCTATAATAAAAAAAATCTACATGTTATTTTTAAAAATAAAAATCATGCAACTATAAGGCTTCTATTAGAGTTCACAATTACTTTTAAAATTTATGTGTGGATTTTCATGGATTATGGAAAAAATATAATTACAAAAAAATAGGTATTAGGAGACAAAGTGTCTCTATCCTTTCCAATTGGCCATAGTACAAATAAATTCAAAGCTTTATCTATTGATATCCAAATTTGAATTTTTTTTTATAAATTGGTAACTCAAGCAATCAATAATATACATGCATTTAGTAGTAGCTTGCACTTAGTTATAAATTATATTCTCAAAAAACTTATAGTAATGTAATGATGGTTCATCCATGTTAATCAAATTGGTAAACATTTATAGTTGTAGGAACCAAATTTGTAAATAGAAGTTGTTGTAGGATAGGTTGTCTACTAATGATTATTTTTCTTAGAACTCATGTCAATGACACAAACCTATTTTCTAATATTTATTTATTTATTTATTTTAAACTATTGTGACATGCATAAAGATGTTAAGAATAATAGTGCATGTCTTTAGGGACATTTTCTAAGTTTCACTTTTGTACATAAAATTACAATCCCTAAAAAAAAATAGTTTCCAATTTTATTATCTAATATTGTTGTTGAGTATTAGATTTTAACGTGGATATGGATTATGATTTCATGCATGCTCCTTGTAATGAACAATTCATATTAAAATCTACAAGCACAAACCTCCTTGAGTAAAATTTGATAAAAATATGAAATAAGAATGTACTACTTAATGATGTCACTTAACAAAAATAAAAAATGGAAAGTGTGTTATGATTGCAGATAAATATAATTGTAAAGTGAGTTGTAAACAAAAGTTGCATGGGATTTCGAATGATCCAAACAGAGCTATATGTGGCTACTTTATACCCATCCTAAACCATGAATAAATGCTTCAATAAGGAGAGAGATTGAGATCAACAAAATCTCAATTAAATGAATTATTATCTTATTCATTGCACCAAAAACTATTAGGGTGGAGTTTCATGAGGGGGCTTCAGATCTATTTTTAAGGAGCAGGTGTCCCATGAAGCAAAACAAAAAATGCTACAGGATAAATTAGAATCTTTTCCTCAACAATAGCAGCCCCTACTTTTTAGCTCAAAAGCTTAAGCGTGTGCAAAAGGGGTGGGGTTAGAAATTGCCCCACTTTTTCTGCCACTTATCAATCATATGAAGCTTTAAAATTCTTGTCAATTAATTTTTTATTAATTTATATTTATGTACTCAGCTGAATTGAATATGCAAAATAATAAAATTCATGAGACCACCAGCTTCCATAAATATAAGAACTTAAATTTTTAAGCTTAAACCATGTTACAAAATTCATCAGATCACCCACTTTAAAATAATCCTAGAAAATCTCCCCAACACCCACTGAAATCTTTTAGGAAGCCCCCTCCATGAAACCCCACCCTTAGTGCTTAGATATGTTTTAAATAACAACACTTTGCATAGAAAACCAATATGGAAAGTCTTGAAAGTGTGGGACCTTATAGTGTAATATAGATTTCAGGATTGAAAATGCCAGAGGCACAGGAGGGTACGTAGGATTATCAAGGCCTGCAAAACTCGACTAAAGGTAACAAGGTGTCTGTCAGCATCTTCAGGAAAAAAGAAAGAAAGAAAGAATGCAAAATTAATTGGTATGGAATCCAAGTGGCGGAAATTAGGTTGAGCAAGTATGGTAAATGATGCACTTCAAGAAACAAATCTTCTCGGTCAGTAAGGAGGAGAGATCAGTGCTTTTCAATACATTCCTATCAAATCTTGTGGGAAAGAATAAGCTTAGTGAAGAATAAGGTTCAGCGAATTTGTCTTGAAGCATTTTAAGGTATGTTAACCTGCATACACTTTTCCAAGTTTTCTTTCTTTCTCTGGTGTTTCTTTCCTTGAATTATTTTAAGGCTGAGCAGAGCTATGGTCTCATTATGGAGAAACTCATTTATATAAATCCATTTTGTGCATATTGGGCAAACATTACAACACTGACAAAATTCCTCCATTTCTTCTGCTTTGATCGATGTCCATAACCCCTTTTCAAAGTTCTCATTTTGACAAAATTCCTCCATTTACTCTTGTCAATTACATTGAATGAAGATTCTAAAGTCTTATCGTTTAAATCTGCCTGCATATTCTTTGGTGCAGTTCCATACCCTGTCCTGTAGTACCATTTTGTTAAAATGTGGAACGCTGGAAAAATGGTGAAATCGGGTTTTTAGTATGCAAATTTTATTTGTAGGAAAGTTTCCAAAACAAAAATGAAAGACCTTTTAACAAAATCCTTTGCGCATAGCCTGTTATTTTACAGTGTGTCTGTCCTGTAGTACCATTTTGTTAAAATGTGGAACGCTGGAAAAATGGTGAAATCAGGTTTTTAGAATGCAAATTTTATTTGTAGGAAAGTTTCCAAAAAAACAAAGAATTAAGAGACCTTTCAACAAAATCCTTTGCGCATAGCCTGTTATTTAGCTTTACTCTTGTCAATTACATTGAATGAAGATTCTAAAGTCTTATCGTTTAAATCTGCCTGCATATTCTTTGGTGCAGTTCCATACCCTGTCCTGTAGTACCATTTTGTTAAAATGTGAAACGCTGGAAAAATGGTGAAATCAGGTTTTTAGTCTGCAAATTTTATTTGTAGGAAAGTTTCCAAAAAAGAAAGAAAGAGACCTTTCAACAAAATCCTTTGCGCATAGCCTGTTATTTTACAGTGTATGAGACTTCATTGTCAACAATCCTCGTGCCTTGTCTATTGCTTCCGCATCTTGCATCCATGTTGCTGATGGACGTTGGGGAAATTGGCCTTACAGCTGTCGTTCTGCGTCTGCTTGAAGTTTCTAAAGCTTCTTCCATAAATTCATTTTGTGCATACCTGCATTCGCTGCAGCCCATGAGACTACAATATTTGAGGCATTCTGTCAAACAGTTGGCGTGCCTTTCCTATGATTCCACATTTTGATACATGCCAAACGGGTTAATTGCAACTACAACATCTGACAAAGTTCTTCTATCCTTTATGCTTCGATTGTGGTTCATACTCTGTTCCAATCTCCCATTTTGACGCAGAGTGGATTCTGGAAGGGATATAAAACTTGGCTTTACACCTGTCAATTGCATTTGCTTGAAAATTTCTAAAACCCTTTCAATAAATCTATTTTTGCGCTTAACCCGCAATCATTGCAGCTCCTGAGATCATATTCTTGGGCATACGGTAAATTCACTGTCAGGATATACCAACGGAAAATTCACCATTAGTAATTCACCGTGAGAAAATTCACCATGACAAATTTATCGCCAAGTAAAATGGACTGTTGAGTAATTTTTGGCCGTGGTGAATTTTACTTAACAGTGAATTTGTCATGGTGGTGAATTTTCCATCGATAAAGTATTGGCGGTGAATTTTCCTAGAGCCCACATTCTTGAGGCATTATGCCATTATTACTTTTTAGTGTGGGAGTAAAATGACAATCTAACAATATATTTAGGTTATATATATATATATATATATATATATATATATATATATATATATATATATATATATATATATTGATTGAGATAAATTAATTTAGAAATTAGATGTGTTGAAATAAAATTTGGAGGGATTATAAATTATATGGTTTGGATTATTGATAGAAAGTCATTTATTCTATTGATCATTTTTTTTTATTATAGCTCAAAATTACTTAAAATTGGATGTATTATAAGGTCAACAATAGTTTACATCAAAACTACAACTTGATAGCCCTAAAGCCCACCCTATGGTTACCTTGACATTCACACTTTTTGAACATTTGATGTTGGGGATTAAATTGTGGTTTGATGATGATTTCTATGTAGAGGATAAATTTAATTATGCTTATGATGATTTCACTATGATTGATGATTAATTAGATATCATATTTAATATGCAATTAATATAGGTTATGTAATTTATGTTTTGATTCCATAAGATGAATTAGTTCATTCTATCAATTATTTAAATAGTCAATGTCTCTATATACATGTCATACTTGATATTCATGATAATTATGTTTACTTAAAATCAAAATATTAGCAAATGCTATTATGATGTTTATTGAGCTTGTGGAAAATTATTACCTTATATCTTTATATTGTGGTCGGTAATTAGAATTATTATTTTGATCATTTAAGCGTCATATCCTCTTTCTTGTTTAATCGAGACCTTGGTAAGTATAGTATGGTGAATAATATGTGGGGTTCAATCTAACATGTGAATTATATATATATATTTTAGGACTTTAGAGGCGAGTCTCTCTCTTGTGGTATAAATATTAAGTATGCAAAAACATTGTTCTTGGAGTATTTTCTCCCACCTAGGATGAATTTATGTTTTATCTAAACTTTATCTCTATGCTAGAGAATAAATGTTAAATTTTGAGTTTAGGAAAACCTTGGTTCATATAAAAGTAAAATTCTTAGAACTTGGTTATTCAATACACAACAAGGAAAAATCAAATATCGAATCAAGAGTAGTAAACCTAGGTCATAAGTGAGCCTTGATCTTTTCTTTATAAACTTAAAGAAAATCCCTTTAGAGTGTGTTTTTTAGTGTATCCTTAACTAGTTTTTTGATCCCTAGCTTCACCCAAGTGGGTGGTAGCCGACCATGAAACTATTAGGGTAATGGACCCTAGAAAGGGTTGTACACCCACCTTTTATAGTAGGTAAATTTTATGGAACACATGATACCTTCGAGTAGAGGATTGAATTTTTAGCGTATGTCATTGTTATTGTGTTATGAGTATGATTGAGGTTGAGTCATCTATTGAACCTAGTGGGTATACCCCGAGTGGGTGAGTCAAATGAGTTGGAGTAACTCAAGTTGTCAAACTATGATGCCTCTATGAAATATATACGTAGGCAAGGCTATCAAGCGATGAGACCCTGAGGCATTAGGTCAAGCCCCTAGGACTTTTCTTCTGAGTCTTGTTTGAGACTTGTCATTTTCTCCCGATATTGTAAACTACCATTGATTTGTATAGCTTGTTTTGGTGATCATGTGCTAACTACCATTGATCTTATGTGTGTGCCAAGTCATGTAGACCTTGCAGGTACAGGTATTGGGAAGGAGGAAACTTCGACACAATGGAAGGTAAGAGGTACGTTAAGTTGACCCAAATTAAGTAGACTCTATTGTTAAAAATAGTAAAATATTTCTATCTTTGCTTCTAACTAGTGAGATCATTGACTATAGCTGTAAGTAGTGAATTGTGTTCTTATTGTCTTTTAAGTAAATAAAAAAAATGCAAAATTAGTAAAGTCATTGCGGATTTGTTAGGATGTTTAGTGTGTAAAATGTGGGCATGACAAGGATGATGAGGTTTCTTGAGACACTCCTTCTCCTTCAGAGGTAGTTGATGTAATGTCACCTTCATTAATTAAGGCTCCCATCATTCCTATTCAGTAGGACCATTCATCTTTTTTTGGTGATTCATTGAGAAATTCCAATGATTTATTGTAACAGACCTATATCATTGTCTTCCTGATTGGGATTCCTATTTAACAAACATTGCATCCTTGTCTATGGAGTCTCACATTTCAGATTTGGAGGGGAAATTTGAGGGGTTATCTCTCCTCTTTGATGGTAGTCATTACACAACCGTTGTCAAACTATCATTGTCTTTGGATCTTGTTCAACATCAATTTTCGCATAGTCATGGTTTGTCACCTTCTTTGATTGGGCATGTACCTGATTTGATTGTGGCATCTTCGTCTTCAATAGACAAGGAGACAAATGAGCAACTTTTAGAGACACCACCATACATATTCATGCTTGTTTCTTTCAATTCCTATCTAGAATGGGAAGCATTCCTATATTTGTACTTGGTTTTGTTTCTTTTGAAAGGGAGACAAGTTGTTTATCGACAGTGGATCATGTTTTGTCTTCAAGCACTTACCATTTTTGTAGGAGATTATACATTGTGGGGGGCTATATAGTCTCTCTATTTCCCTCTTATGGGGGGCATTTACAATGTATCTTTGTAGATTTTTCTTTGGAGGATATTATTGAGTCTTCTCATTTCATTGTTCTTTCCTTGATTGGGGATCTTTCTAATTTTGATGAGACATCTTCAGAGGCACTTGATTCTTCTTCAGAGATTTCATTTGTGAGACTTCCTTCTCATTTCATCTGGAGTTGGACTATCTTCCACATATACCATTGCATTTGTTTCTTCCTAATAGGAGACATGTGGTTTGTTGTTATTGGGTTCTCTTTTGGCTTCAAACTTTCTTCAGTGGTTTTGATGATACGTCATTATGGGGGGGCAATCTAGTCTTCATCTTTCCCTTCATTGGAGGGGTTATTATATTGTATTCTTATGATGGATGTAGTTCTTGTGGGGTATTGATGTTGAGACCTCCATACATCACTTCTTCTGTCACTTGTACATGATTTGCATTGCATCTCTTTTTTATTATGACATCTATTTTTTGGAGAGGAGTTTTGTCCCATTGGGTTTTCTCCTTTTCTCTATTTGTGAGAGATTTGCATGATTAGTTGTGCATGGGTACCTAACATGACCTCATTATTGGGACCCATATCATTTTCATATTACATCATTTGCATAATAACTACACTCCCTAAGTTGCACATATGGGGGGTGTTAGTGTGAATGAGGTTATTTCCTAACCAGTCATTAGTGATGACCTATTCACATGATAAGTTTACTTAGAAGTTAAGTTATCCTATATGTCATTTATAGAATTTAGTTATAATGAGGCCATGTCTCATTATTTACTTTTAGTCATTTTGGAATTTAATAATTACCTCATGCATTTAATAATTTACATTGAGCATTTAATGTTTGTATCAAGGGTAGTTATCATACCTCATCACACATTGCCTATATATACAAGGTGCTTGTACATTGTAAAACATCTCAGATAATCTAGATCAATATATATTATAAATTCAATGAATTCAATATCAATCTCATAAATGAATTTGATCAATATCAATTCTCAGTCTTCATGTAAGCTCAAGTTGCAACACTTTCTTGTGGATGGTATCTTTCTTGGTTGATCCATTGAAGACTACAACTTCATTTTGGTTCATTAATATTTCCAACAATTGGTCTCCCCCTCCATGTGATTTCCTTAAATTCAATATATATATATATATATATATATATATATATATATATATATATATATATATATATATATATATATATATATATATATCCTCTAGTGGTAACCCGAGTTTAGCAGGCATTGATGGTATTGGATAGGATAACACAAAATTGGTTCAATTTTTCTTTTCTAATTATTTGGGAACTCACTCTAATAATCAGATGAAATCTTGGGCTATTCTCTTTGCCCTTGAAAAATATCATGCTAAAGGGTAAAAAATAATAACTTGTGAGATCGATTTTATGGTGTCGGTCTCCCCTTTGAATAGTATAAATTTTCAAAATTCCTCTTATAAAATTACCCTAGTGGCTAAGAAAACTCTTTGTTTGATCATAAAGTTTGAAGTTATATCCTTTGTTCACATTCCTCAAAAATAGAATAGGGTTGTTGTCTGCTTAGACAATTGGGCTTCAAACTCGTGGGTGGTGAATAAAGAGATTTGGGTCAAGATAAATCTCATGTGCTTCTATAGATTCTTCATGAAGACCAAAAGAATTAATCTAAGTTGGATTGGGTTGATGATGATGAGGTGTGATTATATTTTTGGTTTTTCATGTTTCTTGTCAATTGATTATGTAGGCATCCTTGATGGATTTTCCTTTCACTATTTATTGTGATGATTATGGTTATATGAGAATATTTATGATACTCTTGTATTTAAATCTTTTATTAATATATTTTTTATTTTTTCAAAAAAGAAGAGTATAATAATTAATGATTAAAACTATATTTATAATTTGAAATCCATAAATATGATCAATGTCTTTTTTTCATTTTTGTAATTGTTAAAATATAAATATATATTTCTTATAGTGTATAATTATTAAAAAGGAATGTATACCTTTTATAGTCTTCTCACCATACAATATACACAGTAATCTATCCATATGAATTTTATAATTTATATTCAACGTCTTTTCCATGTTCTTAATTGCAATACAATATTATTTAATTTTGTTAAAAATAATAATTTTTATTAAAAAATAAAAATATAATATCTTATTACTTAGAAATAATAAAATTAATAAGCTTTATAAAAAACAGTGAATATGTCAAATAGGGTGTGGTAAAGTGGTTAGGTCATTTGATTATTATGATGTAAACTATATTTAAATCTTTAAAATTAAAATTTTGTATATTTAGTGAGATGTAGACTTATTTTTCAAATAAAAATAAACAAACAATACAATAAAATCAAATAAATTAAAATTAAAATAAAATAATTTGAAATAAACAAAAATAAAATAATTTTAAAATAGTTGTAAAGTAAATTAAAAAACAAAGTAAACAATATAAAAATAAGAGATATATTGTCTTTGGTTCTTGTCTTGATTAGTTTGTGTGTTTAGTGGAGATAAAAATTGTGAAATAGTAATTGTTTTTGTTGAGGACACAAGAATTGTTAGAATATATCTATTTGCAAATTTAAATAATTCCAAATCAAAGTGTCATTTAAATAGTTTCAAATCAAAGTCATGGCAAGGTGATTTTCAAACCACCGATGTGCTTGACCACATTGCATTTGGTTCATACGAGTGATTTGATATTTTAAATTGTAGTTGAAATGAAGGATTGCATAAAAAATGGTCCTATTGTAATATTAGAGTTAAATTTGACCTGAAATTAATGTTTGAATAAGACTTACATTATTAATATAGTTGAATTTTTATCATATATATTGTTTCTAACATGAACTAATGTGGACATATCATTCCACTACCAACAACACATTTATGGAGTTAGAAATTTGAGCTTTAGAATTAATGCTTGAATAAGACTTACATTATTGATGTAGTTTAAATTCTATTACAAGAATTTAGAGCATTGAAAATGTAACAAAATTTTCATTTTAATTTTATCTATGCAATATTTTTAACATGAATCAATAGGAAAATAGATAAATGTCCTTTCAAAATTATTAAATAAAAATTAATTATAAACTATACTATTATTGCTCAAGGTTTTTTATTCCAGATGATGATTGACTAAATAAATAAAAGATATTACATCCAATAGATATATTATTAAATAAAATAAATCTTAAATAAAATTAACATATCTATTTTTTTAAAAATCTGATGAAAATCATTTGACAAATAGACTGGGACCTAGCTCGATTGACTAAACATAATGGTTAAATATACCCTTGAATTAAACTTACTATTCCAACTATATAAAAATTAGTTTTATTGATCTCCACACAGATAGAATTTCATGGGCTTAAATGCCTTGGAGTATACCCGCCAAATCATGGGAATCCACATCCTGAACTGAAGACTTTCTCGCCTTTGGACAAAAGGTGAATATCCATAGTAATCTCAATTTTGTCCCTTCCCCATTTTTCTGCCATAATTATCTCATTATATTGGTTTAGAATCTCTCAAGGTTTTTATGAGGCCACCAATCAAACATGTGTCAGCTATGATAGCCAAGCCCATACCAGAGATAACTCTAATTTTCTGGATTACTTCTGTATACATTTCAAAGCCCTGTACATTATTAAGAGGACCCACAAAGGATTAAATATGTTTCTTCTAGAAAATAAGATGTCCGCCATGGCTTCCATTGGCTTTTATAACCTACTACAGTTATTGTGATCACACCAATAAGGTATTGTTAAATACAAATTATTATAATATCCCATGTTAAATCCTCTTCTTGGCGTTCTCTGAATAGCTGTCCTTTTTGTCTTAAATCTTGGTGTTTTATGAATTTCTGTCCTTTTTTGTCTTGAATTGTTATGGATTCACTGTAATGATGACTGCAGCTCATTGAGCTTTTGCTGAGCTGCTTTGGTTTGACTTGACTAGATATCTTTTGTGTTTCTGATAGAGAGAAATGATGGCCAAGAATGCTTCTGATACTGAAATGGCTGTTAGAGATCCTGCTGGCTCTGTATCCAATGATGACAATGGTTCCCACTTTAATATAGAAGAGCCCTCATCAGTGAAGCAGGATGAGGTGCAGGACGACCACCCAAAGAGTGCACACAGAGTTGGTCATGGTGGGTATCATTATGAATGTTCTGGTTTCTATAATTTATAGGTCAAAATGGACTGTAGGCCAAACAAATTTTGATTAGGATCAATTCAAGATGATTATTGCTGAATGTTTTTGGATTAGATTGTGTCAGTATTTTTGCATCAACATTTCGGATCACACCCTATGAACCATCATCATCAGGATGAAGTAGAGAGCATAAGGAAGAAAATCAAACCCTGATGCTCTCTACTTCATTCTGATGATGGATCACAGAGTGTGATCCGAAACGTTGATGCAAAATACTGACACAATCTAGCAATAGGATCTGAGTCTTTAATTTGAAAATAAGGTACCCAAGCTTTATTAGGTTGTCTTGTTATGAGATTTCAAGAACTGTAAATTGGGCTAAGTATTGGAAGAAGATGGTGAAAAGGGAGAGAGATTGTATGATCATAATATGCATATATTTATTTATTTTGTCTGTCTCTTTGACAAGTCACTGATTCTATATTGTAAAACTGTGTTTTAGATCCATGGTACCAGTTGGGTCTCTTGCTTGCTGTGAGTTTCAACTGTGGGTATATTCTGGGATTCTCAAATTTTATTATGAAGCCCTTGGGATGGA
This sequence comes from Sequoia sempervirens, assembly GCA_007258455.2. Taxonomy (NCBI): domain Eukaryota; kingdom Viridiplantae; phylum Streptophyta; class Pinopsida; order Cupressales; family Cupressaceae; genus Sequoia; species Sequoia sempervirens. The sequence goes on from VDFB02058242.1 coordinate 58,932,537, forward strand.
TATGGGGGCCGCTCTTAATGGCTGTTCTGGCTGTTATATCCGTCTATGCAAATTGGTTGCTTTCAAAACTGCATATAATAGATGGAAGAAGGTTCATTAGATACAGAGATCTGATGGGTTTTGCTTTTGGTAAGTGTAACTATGGATACATGTTGGAACTTCGATATGTTCAGTAGTTCAATCATTTGAATGCAACTTAGATGTTCTGTAGTCAATTTCAAATAATTTTTTGAAAAAGGTTTGATGATGTGTATGTTTGGAATTTTGTATTACAGGAAAGGAGATGTATTATGTAACCTGGATTCTGCAGTTTCTTTTATTCATTTTGGGAAACATGGGATTCCTTGTGCTCTCTGGACGAGCTCTCAAGGTACTTCCAATAATTTTCTTTTTAATTTTTTAATGAAATAGAGTTATACTGGATTCAAAGAAAACTATTTTACTAATAGTCATCATGAACTTTTTTCCAGAATTTTATTATCTTTAAATTAATATGGGAGCATGTTATAAAGTCAGTCTGTTGAGTTGAGAAAATAGAAGAGATTGATCATTAAAGTCCTCAATCAGGGTTCTGAATAGATCACACACAATATTTTGGAGGAATCGGGTAACCCCTCTTATAAACTGCAGTGCACCTGATAAACTTTTTTCATGTGGCCAGTGATGCTAGCCCTCCTATACCACAAGGATAGGGGGAGACTAGACCTTGTGACCCCTTGCGTGCAATAGAATGTTTTAACCAGTCAACCAAAGCCCCAATCCTTTTAGTTGTTATATCTTATTCTTCTTCTTTGAAACCAATTTCAACTTGACTTAGTAGTATTTTCCCTCCTTCCAATGGATTTTGTTGTTCTACCTCTCTATTCATATTACCATCGTCTAAATTTAACTCAGTGACTTTAAATAAATGTTTCTGCAAATCTATATTCATTGATTAATGGTTCAAATACAATCACCTTATCTCCATAAAACATGAACTATTTCTTCAAATCATAACTTTATTCTTTTCACCAAAAATTTCAAATAAAAATTAATCCAATCATCGTAATTTTGGTTCTTAACCAAAACCCTATTATAAAGCCATTTTTAAAACCTAGTTCCACCTTCTTGCTATTTTTAGTTGAATATAAAATCTTAATCTTAATTTTTTTATTTTTTTATTTTTTTATAAAAGACCAGAAACAAAATTACATTAAAAAATGAGAATCTTAATCCTAATATTAATGTTACTGGTGGACTTGTCTTTTACTTAACTCACGTCACTCTTTATGGAATAAAACTTCATTCAAACAACTTTTTTGTTCAAAGATACCTGACGTATACAAAAAAGACTTTGACTTAGCACCTAATGTTTTTTTCACTATTGAGCGGTGAGTCATTATAGTTGGCTAGTTTTAAATATTAAAAATAAATTTTGGTTTTTAAAAATAAAATAAGTATTAATCAGAAGTTTAAATTTTGATGATAAATATATTTTTTAAAATTTTAAGTTGTATTTTATAATTTCATAATTTATAAAATATGATTTGGTATGTTTTTTAAATAATTATATATGTACAATTTTTTAAATTTTAAGTAGATTGTAAAATTTTATTGTAGAAATATATTATATTGTTTTAATTTATAATATATACTATTTCATAAAGAAATATAATTTATTATTACATTTTTATGTTAAAAAGGTAATTTATAATGATAACACATAGAAGCATCAAATATGGTAAAAAAATGAAATACAATTATTTAGAGTCAATATTCATGTTTTATCAATATTTTAAAATATTTTATTTACTTTCATTTGTCAAGGTTTTTTTTCTATTGGTGCATCCTTTCTTTCTAAATTATATTAAAGAGGTTGTCTTTCATTTGTAAATGTCCAAATATAGTTGCACTTGTTTAATGATTTGATTATTATAACTAAATTATTGTAGAGCTTTATTTGTTGATATACTAGCTTATATATCTCTCCATGTATATGATATATTTTATATTATTTTATTTGATTATTGTAATTATTAATTATTTAATTATATTATTATAATATTAGTATATTTAATATTTTTTATATTAAATTATTCTTATTATTTTATTGTTATTAATTTTATAATTTTAGTATTAGAATTACTAAAATATTATTTCTTATTTATATTATATTTTTATTATTATGTTTTTGAAATTAAAAGTGGTAAATAAGGGTGTCGTCCCTTTAGAACAAGGCCCTACGGGCCAACAACTAAGATAATGAGAAGAGCAACAAAACAAGGGTGCAAGCCCTTAGAACAAGGCCCTGCAAGCCATCAACAATAGAAACCACCCTAGCAAAACAAGGGTGCAATCCCACTAGTACAAGGCCCTATAGGCCATTAACAGTAGAAACACAACAGAAACACAATAGAATAACAACTAACCCCTAGTCATAGAAGACTAGGAGTGACAAGACACCAAGGACCAAGAGCAATCTAAGCCAACAACAAACATAAAGCCCATTCTTGACACGAAAACCAAGAGCAACCGAATACATAGAATCAATAACCTACAGTAGCTAGACAGTAACAAACCTTCCAAACAAAAGGCCACAAACCGTCTGCAACAACGAACCTACAACATACCTTCCACTCAAGATAGACCAACCCATCTGCAACAACGGACTTGTAGCAGACCTTCCACTCAAGATAGACCAACCTGAGCCTAACGTAAAACACAACTTCAAGCCCTCCAACACACACCAACCGAACAAGGAAGCCAACTCAACCTCCGCCTCTAAAGGAGAGAGCTCCCCTCTAACGAAGAGGATCATATGCCAACAATTCCCACTGGACCTAGAGATCTCCAAGAACCCAATACTCCACCTCCATAGGAGTAGATCCCACCTCAAAAGGGACAACAGAAGAGAAAACCAGGAAAGGAAGCATCCACCCAAGCCCACAACACCCAACTTCACCTTGATAGAAGAGGAATGCACCTCTAGAGGATCAAGCTGTAGAAACAAGGAGGAAGCCACCACACCCGAAGAAAAAGTTACCATACCACCTTTTGACAAACCTAACAACGACCGCCACAGACCAACTCCAATCATAGAAACCATTCTATCCACCCCAAGGGGCAACCCACAAGCCAGGGGAGCCCCCACAACCTGCCATCCCACAACAAGCCACAAGGGATTCTTCTAGCCCATACCATTCAGCTCGACTGTTGGAAGAAGCACAACAACCATCCTCTAAAAGAGCCTTGACACCCACAACAATCGCTGAAAAAGCCACCAGACCGCCAATGAACGACCCTCACTGTCTTTAGAAACTGAACCAGGGACAACACCCTTTTTGCAGCAAACCAGAGCCATCACAGGCAAAAATTGACTGTCAGAGAGTCCAATTAGAATAGAGACCACCAACACCTCCCTCCAGAGAACTATGAGACCCTACCGTAGAGAAGTCCCGACACCATAAGGCAACATCAAATGCAAATGATCACAAGCATATCCACTAAGGGAAGCCACAACAAGGACCGAGCCTAGATGGTTACAAGAACACCATCTTATAGACAAAGAAATGAACAACAGTGGGTGTGGAGGAGGTCACAAAACTTTCACCCCAACCACCCCTCCAAAAATCTCCACCAGGCGCCATCACAAGGAGAGAACTCTAAGATGCACCTCCAAACACCAGTGTAGAGCAGCAACCAACAAGCAAAAGACTGGACCCAACCAAACAACAAGGAGAACCACGTCAACAATAGAGCCCTCACCAATACCATGAAAAGGAGGCCAGTAGGACCATCCCCCACCATCGAGCGACACAACAAACTGACCCAAATTATCATATCTAGCATCAACAAAACACTAGAGTAACCACACACCCAGACCTAGAACCATGCAAAGAGTGGAAACACCAGATCCACCAGCCATGTAACATGCGAAATCTCCAATGCCCACGGAGAACAAAGGAAATAGAGGAAATGTGCCCTCATAGTACACCAAAGCACACAGAGAACAGCGGAAACGGAGAATAGAGGTCTACCAAGGCGCACAGAGAACAACATTCCCTCACACTGCACCTCCAACCAAAAACAACACCCCGCAAGGGAGCCACACAACATCCCAAAATGAAGAATGGAGTGTAAGAAGCACACAACGCACTCCAGAGAAACCTGCACGATTGCAAGAGAGGACAACCCGTCCACAAGAGAATCACTCACAAGGAAGGGATCAAAAAGCCACACGAGTTCAACAAACCAAGGAACCACGTCATCTTTGTCTAAATTAGAGCCATCGCCATCCTCAATGCCAAGAGATTTCAAATTTGGAGCCCCACTCCTTTTCCCGCTTGACTGTTGCAGAGCCATTAGGGGAAATAATATGTTATTATTAATATAGAATATTAATATTATATTATTATATAATTATTAAATTAATAATATTATATTATTTTATTAATATTGTATTATACATTTAGGGTTATGGTTAGGTATAGGGTTAGGGATATGTTTAATGTTCAACTAAGGTTAGGGTTAGGGTAGGGTTAGGGTTAGGATTGGGGTCAAGATTTGAGTTAGGATTAGGGTTAGGGTTAGTTTTAGGGTTATGATTACAATTAAGGGTTTAGTGTTTTGCTTCAGTTTAGGGTTACAATTAGGGTTAAGGTTAGGGTTAGATTTAGAATTAGGTTTTAGGGTAATGGCTAGGGTTAGGGGTTATTTTATATTTAGGTTAGGATTGGGGTTGGGTATTAGGGTTAGAGTTAGGGATAGGGTTATGAGAGTTAATGTAGGTAAATAATGAAAGAAATATTTAAATTGATAACAAAGGGTGCAAATTTCAATGATAACAATGAGATAACATTCAACTTGGCACTTATGTTCATGATAGTATATTATACATTATATCCATCTAGTATAACATTAATTCTTGGATAATTATCATAGCTAAATCCTCACTTAAAGTAATATCATTGAATTATTTTATTTATAATATTATATAGGTACTTTACAATTCCTCCAAATTGTCTTGTTGAGGAAATGCCAAAATATATTCTAATGTTCTCACTCATGTCCCTTCAATCTATTAGAAAATTGCATTGGTTGTCTTCCTTTTCAACTAGTTATATTTTGATGTAGATATAGATCTAATAACCCACTTAAGTACTACCAAACTAAGAAATATGACAATAAAACTAAAAAAAAATAGAAAATAACACATATAAAATAAATTACATAAGTGTAAAAATTTACTTCATAAAACAAGGTGTAGGGTTAGATTGCAATAGTTTAGATTGTTATATTTACAATTGTAAAAGATAAAAACATATCAAATCAAGATATGATTCATAATACATTCCAAGGATACATAATTATACACATATTTGGTCAAAATAGAACCTATAGAATCTCCTATATATTGTGATGGCCCTCTTAATTTGGAACACCATGAGAATTTCAACAAGTATCAACTCAAGGTGGATCAATATAGACAAATTATTTGGTACACACTAGGGACAATTTTGCACTAACCATGATTTTTCTATTGACAAGTCCAAGTTAGATTAACACTCAAAGCATATAGTTATACAATAGTCCTATGACTAGGTGGATATCCTAGGCATTCAAATATTTGAATTTAGAAATTTAAACTAGGGACAAGTTTTCTTCCTCTTAAATAAATACATTCAAAAATCATAGAAACTCAATAGCTAGTGAATTTTAATGATAATACAAATATATCTAAGCCTAGATGAATCCATTATATAATTAATGAGTATAGAACATTATCATACCAGTACTACATAACTTTAACTAGATAAACATAAATATAAATATTTAATAAGATCCTTCTTTGAATAGATATGCAAATAATTTCATATTATAACAGTTTTAAATTATCACAAAACCATATAAAGGAATTATTCAATCCAACTAGAATGAGAAAACACAAAATCTACCCCTAGACACACAAAAGGAACCTAGAAAATAGAGAAAAATCAAATAAATTGCACAATATTTTTGGTTTATACATGATTATGGATGAGTTAGGCATGCTCTTCCATGAAACACCATAAGTAACTTATTTATGATCTTAATTCTCAAAAATAAGGGATGAATGGTGATTCATTCTTTGAATTGTTATGGGTACTTTACGAGACTTTAGAAGACATATGATCCCCTTAACTTCTTCCATATCTATGTCGGGTTATGTCTTATCCTCCTTTCCTAAATATTAGTCTATCTTCTCTTCTTCATAATTATTGTGGATTGAAGTATTCCATAGTCTATCTACCTCCTCCAATCAATAACTTCTACTTTTTCCTTTTGGAATGCTTCATTTTCTTTACCAAATCCATCTTATTAACATATGATTGGGAACATTTATTATCCTCTCTCTATTTTTCCACCTTACCCTTCATAACTATCTATAGTTTCACACATCTCTTACAAGTTCTTCTACCTAATAGATAGTCACCATCTAATCTTCTCATAGCTATGATACTTCCAACTATTTATATTTTTTTAGTTCAAAAATAGTACTTAATAATATAACCCATTGTTGTGAAAAAAATATTATAAATTTCTAATTTGATTCATCCTTCCTTTGATGGGTGTTTGGGACACCCACCAAGTTATTTTGAATCCTTTCCAACATATGCATTTTTTGTAACAATTTATTTCTTCTCTTTCCTAGCATCATTTACAACAATATACCAATCTACAATATGTCATTCACACCTTCTAAATGACATGTTATTTTCACAATGTATTCAAAATCTCTACTCAATAAACCTTGAGTCTTTGGTTATAACCACTTATTTTCTCTCAAACCTTTACAACTTCACTATATTATTTTGCGAAGTTCTCCATTATTGTCAAACACGAAATTCTACTTGAATATATTTAATTATATTCCAATTCACTAACATCTTTCTATGGTGATCACAAACCCTACTCCATATACCTACTTTTTTGAGTAGTACTTGATAATATCTATTGAAACATATTCTTCTTATTCTTAAATAATGTATCAAAAATATTCCTCCTTTCTTTCCTCAAGCTCCCTCTCAAACACTTCCTTGATGTTCTACTCTAACTACAACATTTTTTTCCACCCTCTTTCATAGGGAATACTTTACCTTCTTAAAAAAATTTCAAATAATCCTCCTCAAGCTCCCTCTCAAACACTTCCTTGATGTTCTACTCTAACTACAACATTTTTTTCCACCCTCTTTCTTAGGGAATACTTTACCTTCTTAAAAAAAATTCAAATAATCCTCCTTGGTCATACCTCAAGCCTTTTGATAAACCAATTTAAAATAAATTATACCTTCACTAATTCTTGAGTTTTTCGTAAATCCTAGTTGCAACAACTATTTTAATATCATGCCATATTTTGTGATACAAGCAATAATTACAATCCCTACTTCCCTTATACCTTCAATGTCCATGATCTCCTTGTATATTATCACTTTTGTGTTTTGCCTCATAATGTTCCTTAGGATTCTTCAAAGGATATAGAACATGGAACTCTTACCCTCCTTGAAAAGGTTGTAGGTATTTTTTTATCACATACAACCTCCTTAACAACATATCATAGTATACCCAACAAAAAATAATAGACACCCATTTAAATTATGTTAGAAGTCATCTTATCCTTATACTCTCCAATGTGGAAAATCACTAAGTATTTATCCTTCACAACTATCTAATATTTTGCAACTAGGATACCTTGTAGGTTTGTGTATGAACCATTCTCTTCAACCCTAATTTCTCCACCAACTCAATTAAAATATGATTTTTTTAATACTAGTACTATTCAAAACCACCTTACAATATTACCCCTTGAATTGTACACCATGTGGGGAAAAAACGTGAATTACATTGTCTCTCTAGTCTCATGAGATAGTTTCAATAATGCTCTCCTCATCATGATAATTTACATACTCTCTAGTTCTTCTACTCTAACTAATAATTTATTAATAATTCCTCATTGACCGAGCTATTAAATTTTCATCTAGAAATCATATCCCCTATTTCCAAAAAACTATTTCTAATGCCTTAATAACTTTGTTGGCCACGCTAAAAAATAGGTACTAGAGAAATTTATTCTATAGTTTTTAGTCCTCCCCATTTTTTCTTGAGCTTTCATTATCACACTTGCTAATGATTAACTAGGGCACATTTTCCTCCCTTCCTCCTCAATATTAGTGTGTTCTCCTAGAACCTAACCTACCTTATTTTGTCACCAATTCCTCCTTTCCCTTTAGCATTATTTCATTTCCTTTTTTTAGCTTCTCATTACCCTTTAGGGTGTAATGGTAAGATTCCTCAATGATATAGGGCCTCAACATACTCATGTGTTGGATAGTAATCCATGGTCAATTAAATCTTGGTTTACATTCTCTTTATTTAATTCATGGTATCCAATTTGAATGAGAGGTTTTTAAAACCTTTTAAGGAAGAAATAATTTGACAAAAATAATTTTTCTTTGATCCTTGGGGGATTTTGAAAGAAATGCCAACATCTTAGCTATCACTTTTTGGTCAATGCCATGTAGATTGGTATCCTCAAAATTTGAACTAGATGATTAGGGGGCATGGAAAAACATTATTTTGTACTTTAATCATACTTGAGCATTAATGATTTGTGAGGGTGAGTGTAGATGTTAGTATAGGTCACTCAAAAATTATACTAAAGCAACTACTTGTTCCAAAAAATGGACTACAAAATTGAATGAGGCATGATTGATTACATCTAATATTTCTAGGAGATATGGGTGTTGGTTGGAATTGTAAGCATGTATTTATGGAATTGCAAAATGGTAGATAGAAGAATTCAAGTCTTCTAAGTATCCTTTTAACCTATTTCCAGTTGACATCAATGGGTGAATTAGTTTTGAGAACCTTGTCGAAGTCTTACGAGGTTATTACAACCTCATCGAGAGTCGATAGAGGTTTCAAAACCTCTTAACTTTTGAAAATATTAAATTTCTCTTTTTTATTTGTCTTCTTCTTTTTGTTTATTTGTACATTATATTTCATTTTTTCCATCTTCATCTCCCTTTGGTTCTATTTTTTGCATTGACACTTGGTTTCAACAATGAAATAGGTTCTGAAAACCTTGTCAACATGTGATAAGGTTGTGAGAAGTTCATCGAAAGATGACATGAGTTTCAAAACCTTTATGAATTGCACACAAATTAACACTTCTTAGTTTATTCTTCTATGGTTTCATTTTTATCACTTGATTATTTCTTATCATTGCTTCAAATTTTCTCATTGACCCTTAAAGTTGAAGATAAAACCAATTCTAAGGACCTTGTTGAGAGTTGACACTAGTTCTCGAACCTATATGAAATACAAAAAATAGAACCCTTTTCATCTTCTTTCTCTTTCAACATTAACACCAATGTTTTCCCAAATCTAGGTATCCTTGAACACTATGATAATTGATAGGAAAAATAGAACCCGCCAAAGATTGAACCACTTTTGACAACCTCTTCAGAGTTTGACAAGGTTGTGACATCCTCGTCGAAAGTTGATAGAGGTTTCAAAACCTTTGGAAACTTTTGATGCAACTTTAATTTAGTCAAATTTCATGCTCCTCACTTTCTCTTAATGATTATTGACAAAATTTATCTATGATAAAACCTATTTTGAGAACCCTGTCAACATTTTGCATGGTTGTGACAACCTTATTGACCTCCAACAAGGATTTTGAAATCTTTGAGTTTTGTTGAAAAGTTAATTTTTCTTAATTCTTAGTTGATTTCTTCATTTCTTTTCTTCATGCTTGTGAAAATTTTGGATAGTTTTGACAACTCATCGACTTTTGATAGAGGTTTCAAAACCTATGAAACTAGCTAAAACAACTTATACTTGCCTCTTTTCTTCCTTCTCTCTTTCGCTATTGGTAAAACTTGTCAGAATTCAAACCAATTTCAAGAACTTAGGGAGGTTCTCAAACCATATGAAATTTCTAAAATAGAATTCTTGCTCAAAATTTCCTTTTAGGAAAAGTTAGTGTAATGATGTTGGGCTCTAACAGGGTTTTGACAACCTTTTCAATTTAGTTGATAGGGTTCTAAGAACTTTGTTCAAAACTTGTACAAAACTTGTACAAAACTTTGACAACTTTTACACTTAGCCACATTTTGGGTTTTCAACTTGGTTATTTGACTAAAACATTAAAAAAGGAAACAATACAACCACCAGAGGCACATTTTAAGTATGACTATCCCATTTAATATTTCTCATATCAATTCTAATTTATGGGAAATTAATAGGGAGCATGAAGTGATAACAATGACCATGAGGTACATGTATTCTATATAAAATTCACCATTTTTATCATCCCCATGAATACTTAATATGTCAAAAAGCATAAAAATGGTCATTAGGAATTAGAAAAGTCTAGAGGTAGAAATATTTGACATTAGATTCACACATATTTCAAGGTCATAGACTTGGTGGAGAAATATAACTACTTAAATTTACTTCATAGGTACTCATTCTACACAAATAAGGTGAATATGTTAGTTTAAGAAGAGGGTAATAATTTTTTAACAATATATAGAGAGACCCATTATTCCTTTTGAACCAAATGGTATTCTTTCCTATGTCAAAATAATTAGCATATTAGTAAATAATATCTAATTTTTTTGTACAAAAGTAGATGGTGACCTCTATGAGGGAATCACAAATAATATTGGTTATATCCAATCAACAAAAGAAGATTTTGTTTCATAAGATGATTAATTAATATTAGCCAAGTTAGAAGAACAAATATTAAGATGTGTGAAACAAATATATGATTTGTTCGAGGGCCATGCATGAAAATACAAAAAGGATTGAATGATTAATTAAACAAAAAAAATTAGTTCACAAAATAGGTTTTATCATTGAAAAAAAACTAATAATCATTAAGAGGAAGTAAGGACAAGGCATCACAAAATTTTTCTTAGTTCATAGGGTATTATGTGGAAATAAAGTGGCAAGGAAAAGATTAAACCAAAGGGTGGTAAAAATTATCGGAAACTAAGATGGATGATGAAAATTTATGCATTCCTTCCCAAGGATAAAGTTTAGAATGAACATCTTAAGTGAAAAGACAAAAATAAAAAAATATAAAAAAGTTAGAGTGAGGATCATGGAGGAGATGATGAGTACTCAAACCGAGAAAATTTTCACAAAGAATAAGATAAATTAGGAAGTTGGTGTAACTAAGGTTGCATGACTAGACAATATTAAAATCTATTTAAATTATTTTTTTAAAGAATAAAATAAAATAAATATGTAATTTACTATAGTATAAGGATATTTCATTGTTGGATTAATGTTTGTATCATTGATAAAACAAAAATTAATATTAAGTGAGAGATTTATAAAGCTTGAGAATTAATTCTAGAATGATGAAAGTGATTGTCAATAGAGCTAGAATTGGAGATTCCATGAGTCATGGAAAAAGACGGTGAGCATATCAATAGAAATATGTGAATCACTAAAAGATGGTGGCAATGAAAGATAAACTAAATAAGCAAGAAGAGTGACCTAGTGAAGATGGTAAGACCAATTTGAAAGGAAGTTTGCATAGAAAGGAGGAAAAGGAAAATAAGGAATGATAAGGAAGAGAGAAGATAATATGAGAATGTGGCTTTGAAGGAAATTATGCTAATTCTAAAATAGAATTATAACTAGAAAATATTAAAATAATAAGTGAGAAAGAAAGTAATGATTTAGGAAATCTGAAGAAAAGGTTATCTAACTCATGTAGAGGTAAGTGAAATAATTCAATTTAGAGGAAGGCAATAAAAAATAAATGAGAGGTATTTTATTACATTGCATAAAAATATATTTGAAGAAAAAATATAGCCTTCCAAGTGCCCAAATTTTTTGAGGAAGCTATTTGAAATTGTAAAAATTGAGTGAGGAAAGAGGCACAAATGTATAAATAAAATAAAAAGGGAAGAACTTGGTTCAAGATAAGAAAAAAACTAACAAGGAGAAATATGAAGCATCAAAAAGTAAAACATTGTTTGTTTCTTAGTTACTATTAAGAGTACCAAATGAAGTTGGATAGACATCAGTGAGTAAGATATTGTAATATTTAGTAAAAATGGTAGAATATGTGTTAGGAGTGAAATCACTCAAAGGAACATTGGACGAAAATTTGAAAAAAGTAACAAGAGTAAATGATGGAAAAAAGGTATATGATCAATATTGAAGAAGCATTGGTAGAGGCAATATGTTTTTCAACAAGCAAATTTCTAAGTATTAGTTGTCTTGAGATATTCACAAGTTTTTGAGTTATAAACATGTTGGGAGGTTGTACCAATAAGACAAGAAAATAAAACCAAACACATTTTTTCATGAAGATTATATGATTGAAAGATTATACGTAGACATTAAATAGAATATGGAGCAACCAAATTTAAAGATAGATGAGTATAATTTATTATTTTTCAATCTAAGAGTGTTATATAAGCGTGTGGAGATTACATGATTTGTATATGTGGCATATGATCTCCTTATAGGATAGGTTTTCATAAATGAAATGTACCTACAATGGGGAATAATGAGGGAGAATAGGAAGAGTAAGGTGTAGAATAGAAGAAATATTAAAGTTGTACTAATCTAGCATAAATGATTCTAATGAAAATCTTCAGTAACAAATCAAATTAATAATAAGGATTCAATTAATTACTAGAAAGAAATGCTATAAATCAAAGCTACTATACAAAACTATTGAAAAGATTCAAATAAAATTACTATGAAAATTATAGTTCAAATGAAACAAGTATATTTTTATAATAAAATAAAACACAAACAAAAATACCATGGAAAAACTAAGATACTAAATATGTATTAATAATTATAATCATGTACAATTCAATAGAGTAAGTGTTTTTATTTTCTTGACCTTTTTCTTGAAATATTTCCTAGGACATATCTTGTGTTTCATGTGCTAAAGTGCTAGCTCTATTCTTTCATATCGTGAATTTAAATATATTTAGTGAAACTATCTTTATTTGGATTATTAGTTCTTTTTTCCCTTTTATTTAATATAAAAGATTTATAGTTATTTAGATTTGTGAGAGGGAGAGAATTTTGGCCTATGATAATATTTTATTGGGTGGGAGTTTTATGTTTGGGTGAATCTAGATGTTAAGGATAGGAGATGGAAAAAAATTCTAGGATAGAGATTGAGAATCTCAATAATTAGAACTTTGAGTTTTATAATCTCAATTGGGAGGATCTCCTTGTAAATCATGATCAATGAATAGTTGTGATTGACCTTATTCCCAAGGGAATGGATTCAAATGACAATGAAAAACTCAATACAAATGTAAGAACCACCATCTATATATTCCTCTCTAATTTAATGGTTTGGCATGTCTCAAGTTATGACATTTCAAGGAAAGTTTGGGATAAGTTAGGGGCTATATATCAATCAAATTCATTTGTAAACAATATTTTTCGAATAAATTTAATACCTAAGAATGAATGATGGCGATTCAATGCCAAAACCTCTTGTAGATTTGAAAATGGAGGAACAAGACCAATGTATAACCTTGTTAAATGGTTGTTGCTTGATTCATTAGAAAACCTTGTGATTGAAATTAATAGTACCTATCTAAATTTAAAGCTTCAGGAAGTTGTTTGATCATTGTTTTAGAAGAGACAATGCAAAAACCAAGTAAAAAAGGAACCATTCAAGCTTTATGAAGATGTTATTGCTAATATTTTCTACATGGGTTATTTGTACCAATAAAATATGAGAAATGTTATTTTTGAGGGATGGTTGGGCATCTTGAATAGAAAATTATTATTTGTATAATTGAATAGTTTTTTAATTGTCAATAAAAATGCCTAAAATTAAATTTAGGTCTATATTAATGGTGGTTTTTTGAAGTAATGGATTCTTTTGTTTGTAGTTATGGTTGATTTATAAGATTGATATAGTCTCAAAAAATTTCATCACTATTGGATATGATACAATTGGACCATTGAGATAACATTAGAAACTAGCAATAATATATTTTACAAAAATAATTTATCAATAGTTAAATTGTAATTTCAACCTATTAATGAACAATATAATATTTATATTGTGTTCATTTTTTTGATAAATTTATAGTTAAAGTTGATGACATGAACTAACTCCTTGATACATGTTCTATATAAATGTCAGGAAATATATATGGAAGTTGGCAACTCTTCTACAATGACCCTTCAAGAATTCATTATCATTTCAGGGGGAGTATATTTTGTGTTTGCTTTTCTTGTACCACACTTGTCAGCTATGAGGATATGGATTGGTATTTCGGCATTTCTAACACTTGTATACATCATAATTTTGATGAAGATATCAATATCAGATGGTATGTGCACAATTATATTTTTTCCAAAATTAAAAAAAGTATAAAATTCCTTTGAAAATTTTCATCTATTTTCAAATTAATTTTTAATATACACCTTTGAATGTTACATGATGTAAGTTTCCACCTAGAGATATCATCATTACTTTTTATCTTATATCATGACACATAACAAATTATTTGAAAAGTAAAAGATGACATTTTAAATTCATGTTTGCTGTAGGTACGTCAAATTCAAAAAATTATAAAATACTTGGTTCAAGAATAGAAAAAACCTTCAATGGATTAAATGCAATTGCAACCATATTTTTTACCAATAATAGTGGAATGGTTCCTGAACTTCAAGTAAGTAATAACTACATTTTTTTTATTTTATCTAAATAATGTTAGACAATTTGTACAATGTATAAGTTAAATCGTAAGATAACTATAGACCTTTTTTATTTACGTAGAACATAAACCAAATATAGGAACTTATAGTTTCTTTATATGCTAGCTTAAGTCATACATTATTGCACTTTAATTTGTATTTATCTTATTTAGATGGATATAAAGATATTATGGATTTTATTTTAAAATATTATATAGATAGTTTTAGGAATGACTTTCTTTCTTCCTTTATTTTGTTTAGATATGTTTTAGGAAATTTTATTTTATTTTAAAAGATTAATTTTCCATCTTCATCTCTTTTTTATTTGAATTATACAATATAATTTAATTACACTTTATAGTTGTTTCATTTGATGAATAAGATATTTCTTTGTTTATTCATTCTTTATTGTCTACATTAGTCTTTATTTCTTTGCATTAAGTATTTTTTAATAATAATGTTTCATTCTTTAAGTTGGATTTAATTTAATATATTAAATATTAAATTCTATCAAAGTAGGTCAGATTAGGCAAATATTTATTTGTGTAAAATTGTTAGGATTAGGTGCATTGTTTGTTATGTCTTGGCTAAGTATTTATGCAAATATTTTGGTTATTTAAATTATAGTCTTAAATAATTAAAAATAGAGCCTTCTAAACCCTAAACTATACTAATGTAAACATAGTAGCATTAATGACTCATTTTATGCTTTATACTTTATTATTTTATCCTATATGACAAACTATAGTCGAATTTGTATCAACTCTACAAAATATATGAATTTCTCATTATGTTCACAAAAATAACAATAATACCTAATATTATTGGTCACTCCACAAAAATATGATAGTCTACATATTTAAATATATTTACTCTAATTCACTAAACCTAGATTACAATTAGAATCACAAAAGAAAAATGAATCAAATAAGATTTATTATATTAGGTAGGTCTATAATACATTAAAAAATAATA
>VDFB02058242.1:58948338-59004227 GCA_007258455.2 Sequoia sempervirens
TAGGTATGCCAAAAAAACTCTTGAAATCTATCAAATAGAAGGCCATAGTGACTGGAAATCCTTCATATTTGATTGTGCTCCTATGACTATGCTGATTATAGTTTGCAACAATGTCTTTTAAATACTCTTCAAAATCCCTAGCATTGAAAAAAGGGCATTGTGCTACCTTATCAACTTGTGTTGCCGCCAGTGCTCGCTTGATGGGATAGTCTAGTGTGGTCTCCTACCACCATGTTTTTCACTTTGTGCCTGTGAGACTCTCCCATGTTAGCAAATCTGCAATCATGTTGTCAGCTTTTCCTTTATCTGACTTGCCTCCAACCACCTTGGGTCTCAGTATTATTTTCTTTCCTTTAATGCTTGTGCCAGCATCCATCTTTCTCCACTTGTGAAAGTGACAATGCTTTAATTTGAAAATGATATTTCTTAAAATTGGAACCCTCCTCTTGCAATCATACTTGGTACAACCTTTATCTTTTTATGAAGTTGGCGTACTTCTCTAACTAATTTTGCAGCTGATTTTTGGGTGTGGATGCTCCAATCATAGTTTAGTATGACACTTTTGGTCTTGTCCTTTCATGACTTAGTGTATTCGATGAATGGTATGGCGGTGAACTATTGACTCCTTAGCTTGTTGGGTACGGTAACTAGTATGACAACCTTTTGATTTTTGTGTACAACCTCCTTGTGTCTTGGATGTACGAATTTCTACCTCTCACTGCATTCTTCCTTGCTTCTACCTAGCCCAATAACTAGTACGGTAGTTGGCTTCCTCTTCTGATGTCTCCCTTTATTCAAGTCAATGGACGATAGTTATTTGATCATTCTGTACGACCTCTGTCTGGTTACTCCAATTGATAGATAATACAACCTTTCTTCTTCTTCGTACATTTTGATTGACACCCTCAAAGTGTTCCCATCGTATGATGGTTGACTTCTTGTCTCATACGCTGGAGGGATGCTCACGTTGTATGGTGGATGATCTCGTGTCATATGCTAGGAGAAGCTTGTGCCAAGGGTTGTACGATGTGTGGACTTATAATTTACTTTTGATGCTTCTTTGAATGCCATACTCTAGAGCCTTGCGGAAACCATATGATCAAGCTTCTTAGTCGTACAAAGCACTTTTGGAGCTGTATGATGCACTTCCTTAGGCATTGAGCCTCCTTCCGTACATATTCTTTCAATGCCTCGTTCTTCTCTATGCTACGCCATATGAAGTTCTCTGGGTTACCAATGCACAGTACGCCATACACCTTGCTCCTCTATGTGGTGCCTTCTTGTCTTGTCTCAGTTGCTCGCTTTGGCTTATATTGCCCTTCTTTATACCATACGACTCTTCTTGTTGATGTATAACCCTGGTTGATTTTCGTCGATGCTTTGTTCTCTCTTGAATGTCGTATGGCTTGTAATGTAATAATGTGTCTCTTTTCACTTTTTTGTCAAAATCCTTGTTTCCTTGCTTTAGTTGTACCCTTGACCTGCTCATACTCTTTATTTCTTTGCATTGTGTATACTTGGTGGCATTTTATTTTTTTGAGTTTTATTTTAATTACCTTCGTCACCTTGCCTTTTTCCTTTTTTAATTTTTTATTTTTCTCCTTTTGTATTTTCTCTCTCTCCTCAATTTTTTAATTTCCCTTCGACATTTCTTCTATTTTTCTTTTCTTTCTCCTCTCTCTCTGATTTTTCTTGCTTTTTTATCATTTTCTCTTTCATTTTTCTTTTTTTTAAGATTTTTTCGTATCTTCTCTCCCCTTAGTTTTTAATTTTTTTCAACTTTTTCCATATTCTCTCTCTTCTTTCTCATCTTTCCTCTTTATTCCTCTTGCTCCACCACCTTCCCTGACCTTTAACTCAAACACATAATGCCATTTACATGTGTGCAGAGGCCACTTATAACACTCTTCTTCGCATCATTTCCCCATGTATTGTACATCAAACCACTTATCAAGCAAAGAAGCAGGACCAATACCTTTAAAATTGTCGTCGATGTACCTCCTTCCATATTGTTGGTACCATGTAACGTCCTCTCCTTCCACCACTGGTGGCCCAGCTAGGTTGGGTATCACTTTCCAAAGTCTATCCTTCATTGTTATCTTCCTTAGCCTTGGCACTTTCCTTCTCTATCTTCTCATTTTCTTGAGTAAATCTTCTATGTGTCCATCCACGTGCAACACGAACATGTCCTCTGTCATTATCACCATCTTCAAACAAGGAGTCGTCTTCTCAAAGTAGGCCTCCCATTGTTCATCATCCCATTCATCCTTATTGTCATCAATATCCTTAGGTTGGCACTCTTTTTTCTTTGGTTGCTTGCTCTTCCTTTTCCTTCTGAGTCTCCTTGTCTAACTCTTTTGCCAGGTACCCCCACTTTATGCCTTCATACAGGGTGACATAAATCCAGTGTCCACCCATTCATCACCAGAGTGCGGGTGTCCCGAACACTGCATTAGTCAGGTGCTTATGCACTCGAGGCACTACAATCCCTTCTCTCTTCTCTACCAATCTTTCTTCAATAATCCGATCTATGCCTGACTCCATCCAGACTCCTTTTTTTGCATACCCGAGGCCTCCCAAGCCCAAGTCTTGCTCTCTCAGGGCCTCCTCCTACACAAGCCAGTCTTCTTTGGTAGCGTAGCCAAGCATATTGATGGCTATAGTGTCCTTCTTCTCTTTCCTTTCCTGATATAACTTCAACTTTGATCTGTTGATTGCCTCTAATAGTAGTGATCCATCCAATCTTTTAAGCTTTATAGAGCCATTGTCACATACCTCTCAAATTTTAAACGGTCCTATCCAACAAACTTTGAACTTCCTTGGCTTGATTTCGTTACAACTATTATATTTTAAAACTAACTAACCTGGCCAAAAATTCATCCATCGAAGATGTTTGTCATGCTAGTATTTTCTTCTCTGTTGCATATTCTTCGTTGCCTATTGTGCCATTATCCTTCATTCATCTAGTTTGTTAAGTTGGTACAACCATTCCTTCAGACTTTTTGTATCACCCAACTGGTTCTCCATAGCTATTCTTAGGTTGGGTACCATGTATTCCATCAATACCACACTTCTTGACCATACATCAATTGAAAAGGCATGTACCTTGTTGTCACCTTGTACATAATACGGTACACCCATAGGATGGATGGTAGTCTCTCCTCCCAATCAACTTCATATACGCCACATGACTTATGAATAATTGATAGTAACACTTTATTTGTGGACTCTACTTGGCCATTGGCCCGCAAGTAGTACAAACTTGATAAGTTGTGGAATATTTGGAACTCTGTCGTCATTAGTCAGATGATGTGGTTGAAAAAGTGTCCCCCACAATCACTCGTAATCTGGGTCAAAATTTTGTACCTCGTCACTATTTTCTTGAAAATGAATCATGTCATACTTTGTGTTGTGTTATCCGGCAATGCTCGAGCCTTGGCCCACTTTGTCAAATATTTTGTAGTGACCATAATGTATTGACACCGATCTAATTAACTCACCTTTAATGGCCCAATAAAATCCAACCCCCAATGTTTGAACAACTCCTGAGGTTGGGACAGATATAATGGCATAAATTCCCGCTTCAATGGTTTCCCTACCCTCTAGCAGGTGTTGTAGCTTAACACCCACTCCCGAGCGTCTGTGTGTATCATCAACCACCATAGGTTTGCTAGGAGGATTTTTCTAGTTGTAGCATTTGGGCCCATGTGACTGCCAGCCAGACCCTCATGTGCTTCTTTTAGTACGCCTAGTATCTCCTCCTCTATGACACATCTTCGAAGGATCTAGTTGGGCCCCATCTTGTACAAGCCATTAATCAACTAAAATGTCTTACTCTTTAATATGAGCTTCCCTCTCTCTGCTGGTGACATTTCCTTCAAGAATGTAGATGTAGAAAAATATTCTCCAATCTTTTCATACCATGAAGGGGGTACTGCAATCTGAAACAAGTGTGCATCCAGAAAGTCTCCATTCACTCCCCCTTATGTAGGTTTCCTGACCAGATCTTTGACAATTGATCAGCGATTAGGTACTCTTCCCCGACTGTACAATGATAGTAAATGTGAACTCTTAGAGAAATAGTAGCCACATGCTCACTCTCCCTTGAATTATCAGCTTATTCACCAAGTACATTAAGGCTTGGTGATCCACATAAAAGGTGAATGGTGTGGCTAGAAGATAATGCCTAAACTTTTGTATGAAGTAAACCATCCTCAACACTTCATGTTTGGTGGTGCTATAGTTTCTCTTTGCTCTGGAAAGTAGCCGACTCACAAAAAATAATGGGTGGTCGAACCCGTGTGCTCCCACTTGTGCCAATGTCACTCCGATGGAGAAATTGGAGGCATCCACATGTACGTGAAACTCATTGTTCCAGTCCGGGTACGTCAGTATGGGTGAACTGATCAACTGGTCCTTCAATTCATTGAATTCCTTCTCTTGTTCTTCTGCCCATATGAAGGGTTGTCCCTTCCTTGTTAGTAGGTCGAGAGGGCAAGACACTTGTGCAATTTTTTTGATAAACCTCTGGTAGTACCCTACGTGCCCGAGGAAGGACTTTACACTGGTGACATTGTTTGGAGCCTCCATCTGTACAATCACTCTCACCTTGTCAGGGTCAATTTTTCAGTCCAACCTTATACACAATATGTCCCAATAGCTTCCCTTGTGGCACCATGACTTTTCATTTCCTAGGATTCAATGCGAGGCGGGTTGCTTTGCACCTCTCCATGCACTCTCTAAGGGCCTTCAAATGCTTTTCCTTGTCATTGTAAATCAACTAGTCATTGAGGAAGGCTTTGAAGTTTCCTATTGACATTTTGTCGAAAATGTGCAATATTATCCTCTAGAACGTGGCTGGCGCATTACACAACCCGAACAACATCCAGTTGTACACGTACACCCCATCCTCAACCATGAAAGTTTTCTTCAACTTATCTTCCTTGGCAATACTAATTTGGTTGTAGCCTAAGAACCTATCCAAGAATGGGTACATTTCATGCCTAACCACCTCTTCAAGGATTGTGTCGGTGAAGGGGATAGGAAATAGGTACTTGATGGTCACAACATTCAAACTCCAAAAGTCGACACATATCCTAATTTTCTTTGTTTCTTTCTTCAAGGAGATGACAATGGGTGACACCCACTCACTGACTTCCACCTTGAAAATGATGCTCGCTTCCAACATCTTCTCAATTTCCTCTTTCACCTTGGAAACATAATTTTTATTCATCCTATAGGGTCTCTTCTGTACGGGTTGGGCTCTCAGTACGAGAGGGATCCTATGTACGCATAGCTCCGATGATATTCCCTTCAAGTCCTTGTATGTCCAGAAAAAAGCATATTTATATTCCATAAATATTTTGAATGTTTTCACATTTAGTATAGGGTCCCAATCATCATAGACGAGAATCTCCTTAGGCTTTTCTTGTTCTCTGAGGTTTACCTTCTTTAGTGTTGTTTCCTTGTACTTGATAAGTTTGTCTCATTCAAACTTGTGGCTTGGTGTCTCGTCCAACACTACCACACCTTCCTTATACTCACCATACTCTGGTGGAAATATCTGACTGGTCGAGCCCTTATCTTCTTCCTCTCCCCCTTCTCTGATTTGTAACATGTTGCAATTGGGGTGAAAAACTTCATAATCTTCCATCTGCCAGTGAAATAGCCCATTCATTGAACTGGTCTCATCCTTCAAGCAACTTCCAATCTCCAATACACCCTCCTCGTTTGGCTCCATTATCTTCCTTTCTTCATCAACATTCGATTCTCTATCTGATTTTGATCCTGAAGGTGCCAATTCTTCACTAACCGCTTGGTTCTTCAAATCAATAGTCTACTTCTTCCCGTGGCTCTTGATCAAGAGTGCATTCCTCTTCCAGTTGTGGTTTGCCTTGGTGACAATCAACCATCCTCATCCCAATAGTGCATTGTACACCTTTTTCTCCTATGGGATGATGACAAAATTTAACAAGAACTGTTGCGTGCCAATCAAAACTTTTTGCGCCATTAATGTACCGAGAGGTTTGATGCCATGCTAGTCTACTCCTACTAAGTGGAATATTGGGGGCCAAAGAGTTAGGTTACCCAAGCACTTCCATGTCTCCTCTAGCAGTGTGTTCACCCTACAGCCTCCGTCAATGATGGTGTTGGAGAGTTTCATCCCCAGAATTTCCTTCTGTACGATGATCGGCTTCCTCCCAACACTTACTGTGAGTAGCATTAGATCTATGGCCTCTCCTACTAGCTCTATCATCTTTTTGGTCAGACCCTTTTGAATATTATCTTCAATGACATTCGTGAGTGCTACTCTTAGTTGAGGCATCATGTGCAGAAGGTTTGTTACCTTGATTGGTATAGTTGTGTGAAGCACCTATCATACTATGTTCTTCTTGGACTCTGATTGCAATGACGTACTAGCCACTTTGGAAGTTCTTTGTTCATTTTCCATTGCCTCTTCTACTTCTATCCTAGCTTCTCAAAGTCTCTCTTTCTCTGTACGAGGGTTTGGATAATTGGGCTTCTTCATTTATGCCCTTGTAATTGCCAGGACTTCTTCGTCGGCTACCTCCAGCATGTTGATTCCTTTCTACTTCGAACAATGGGTGTCTTCGTGATTTCTAGGACCACACCATTTGCACAACTTTCCCCTAACACCTTGAATACTCTAGAAATCCCTAGAAAAGTGACCCCATTCATTACATTTCCAGCATTGGATCATGGGTCTAACTTTGTTGTTGTACTAAATTTTGCTTCTCAATGTATTGTTTCTTTGATTGTTGTGATAGCCACCAAGGGATGTGTTGTTGTTTTGGGGTTTTAGCGGTGTGGTCGAGGGGTTGACTGTTCCCCTTGTGTGAAGAACACTTGCAAACTCTATGTTTTTAAGTTGTATGGGAACTCCTTGATAGAGTGTCCCATAACTTGGTACTTGTCACAAAACATTTTCTTCAGACAATTCTCCTTTGTATGACCTTCTATCTTGCATTTGGTACACCATATTTTGTTTGCCTCCTTGGACCCTTCTTTGTTGGCTTACAGTTCTTTCATCATTCTCAACATGTCATGACAGAGAGATTGTACGGTTTTTTATTCATATTCACTCTCCCTCATACTTTCTTCATCATCTTTCTTCTTCCCTCTAGAGGATGTCTTGTTCTCACTTTTGATGTCCATGGCACGATTATATGCTTCAGTGTACGAGGATGGAGGTACCACCTTCATTTTCCTCTGGAGTGAGGGAAGTTGTCCCTCAATAAACCACCTCTTCTTCAGGCCATCCGCTGGTTGTGCCTCAAGTTTCCCCAACAAATTTTTCAATTTCCAATTGTAGGTCCGCACACTCTCGTGCTTCCCTTGCTTGGTATTATAGATTTCTGCTACAATCTCGCTATCATCCCTCAAGATTCAGAACTCATCTTGGAACGTTTACTTCAATAATCTCCATGTAGCTTTGTTTACTTGGTCCAATTCTTAGTACCAATCGATGGCACTATCTCTAAGTGTCACTAGAAACAATTTCAACCACTGATCCAAATCATCCTATCCATTTTCTATCCAGATGGTTTCACATGTTTTTCAATGTCGTACTAGTTCTTCTGAGCCATTCCCTATAAAATTTGGCAACTTCTGCCACTCGACTGGAGTCACCATCTTTCCCCACTGTCCTCCTTGTGTTCTCAACCCGACTAGACTGATTTCCCCACTACATTTTGATGTGTCACTCCCACGTCTTCCATCAATGTCCCAAACACCTTGAGTCTCTTGGGGTTCCCTCTAGTACTCCCTTTTCCTTTGGGTACTGGGCTCAGATCTTCCATTCATCAATCATTCGCCATCGTCCGATAGGGACAACTCCCAAAGGTGTCTGATGCTACTATTAAGTTATTCACTTAATTCATCTTTGTTTTCATAGATATTATACCTTCCTACGTATGGAGTGTTGAAGGGTCCTTCGTCCCTCCCTACAACCAAACTTTGATGTGCTCTACCAATGAATGTGTTTATTTTCTTTAGATTCTCATGTGTTCTTTTAATACTCTAGTTTATTTTGATTAGATCCCCATCAAATTCTTTACCAACTTGCCTTAGTCTTCATCGCCAATTTTCTTGCTCTTGTAGCCTGAGTGATCGCCAAACCTTCTCCTCTTGAGTCTCGTTCCTGCTTGGTACTCGGTTCTTGCCTTTGTTTGGTCGTACGAGCATTAAAAAGTGTTCATGTGATCATTGTTGGTTACCGGGAGTACGTCTCCGGCTAGTGTCTTGTTCCTCCTCTTCTCACTTGGTTCTTTCTTTGTACCATTGCAATATTTGTTGCCTTCAGTATTCTTTATCCTCTTCCTCCCGAAGGTCTTGTAGGATGATGAAATGACAGACCAGTAATTTGGGCATACAATTAAGGAGGTGATCCACCTTGTCGTTCACTTTCAGTCTATCCCAGACAACTTCCTCAGGGATCTCCTGCCTGCAGGATTCCCTTCGTACATGATCTCTTAGGGATATCTTCCATAGATTTATCAGATCTTTAGTCAATGGGTCTTCCCTTTCTTCATTAGTGTCCACAGGCTCTTCCGCCGGTTGACCCATTAAGCTACCATGACGAGTGATTCCTTAGTCCGCTCAAGAAATGGTGCCAAATGTTTTCTCAACTAAGTATATTTCAATGTACTACAGAAGTAAACTAGATTGAAAAATACCATTGGATATAGAAATCATTCACAGAACAATTGCACATAAAATTATTCATATCTTTATTCATATAGTTGTAATATTACATTCATCATATCAACTCCACTCTAGTCCTCGAATACAACCCACTTGGCAATATTAATAGTTAACCAGCATTGGTTAAGAACACCAACCATCGGTAACTACCAAGTACTAACTAATCTCGAGGACTAAATCCCCAACAAAATATTATTTATTTGTTTTATTTGCTAATTAACTATCTAAGTCGATTACATCCATCCCTAGAATATACCCTGTTGCACCTAAATCCTTCATCTCAAACTGTGCTGACAACTGAGACTCCAAATCTGAAATCAAAATTTTACCATTCCCAAAAAACAACATATCATCTACGTACAATGCAATTATGAGAATGCAGCCATTATCATATTTGTAATACACACAATGGTTAGGTTTAGATCTCATAAATCCCAATGACAACACATAAGTATTGAAATTCTAGTGCCACATTCTAGGAGACTGCTTAAGAACATACAAATACTTTTTCAACTTGCAAACCAAATTTTCTTTACCTTTAACCACAAAATGCTCTAGCTGTGACATGTAAATCTCTTCCTCCAAGTCACCATGAAAGAACACGGTCTTCACATCCATTTGTTCCACTTCTAGATCATACGCTACTACAAGTGATAATAGGAACCAGATAGATGCCAACTTCCCAACAGGAGAGAAAATCTCACCATAGTCAATTCCCTCCACTTGAGAATACCCCTTAGCGACCAACTGTGCCTTATACTTCTCAACACTACCATCTAGACTATATTTTCTCTTGAACATCCATTTACATCCAACAGGTTTTCATCCTTTAGGAAAAGGTACTAGATCCCATGTGTCATTTTTCTTCAATGCAGCCATTTCTTCATCCATGGATTTCATCCAGTATTCTGCATCACTCATAACCATAGCGCCTCTAATAGTCCTAGGCTCATCAGTGCTAGCAATCAAAGAAAAAATAGAACTAGAATCCAACAATGAATAACTAAACCTTTCAGGTGAATATCCAAACCTATTAGGTTGTCGCCTATCTCTCATAGACCTCCTTACTTGCTGAGGTTGAGGTTCTTCTTCTTTTTCAAAAATTTCAGAGCTTCTCACGTTCTCATCATTAGGTCCATTCTAGGCTTTAGGTTCAACTTTCTTAGAGTCAAGAGGAAGCTGAACCACATCTTCTTTCTTTTGTTCTTTTGTAGGCTACAAAACTATGGAAGAAGGTTTCATCTCTCTAAAGATAACACTTCAACTATAGAGAACATTTTCGGCCACTAGATCCCAAAGCTTGTACCCTTTCACATGAATACCATATCCGATAAAGATACACTTGACAACCTTGTTTTCCAACTTTGACATTTTCTCCCTTGGCACATGAGCATATGCCTTGCAACCAAACATGCAAAGATGTCTCAGTGAGGACTTCTTTCCCAACCACACCTCCATAGGTGTCTTATCAACAAGAGCTGATGTAAGAGATCTATTTACCAAATAACATGTAGTGGCAATAGCTTCAACCCAAAAATTTTGTTCAAGGCCAACTGCACTTAGCATACTCCTAGCCCTCTCCATCAATGTCATGTTCATCCTCTCCGCAACTCCATTTTACTGAGGGGTATATTGAGTTATCTTATTCCTTTCAATCCCATGTTCTTTATAGAACTTATTGAATTTTGCAGAACAAAACTCACCATTGTTATCAATCCTCAAACACTTTATATTTCTACTAGTCTGATTTTCTACTAAGGCCTTAAACTCCTTAAACTAACTAAAGAATTGAAATTTACTTCTGAGAAAATAAATAAATGCCCTTCTATTGTAATCATCTATGAAAGAAAGAAATATACAAATTTTGACAATGAAGGAACATTCGCAGAACCAAAAATATCATAATGTGTTGGTGTGAATAATTGTCTTGTACCTAGCTAATTCATTAACTAGGTAAATTAGGGGACATATTCACATGATTAAGTTTACTTAGGAAAAATATTCTTTCTAGAAGTCTTAGTTGGCTTTTCTAGAACTTATCTTATCTAGCTAGGATGCATCATTTCCTAGGTGATTAGTTTGTTAGTTTTCTCATGTCATAGGATTATGATATTTGTCAACATCATGTTCATTACTACATTTCTACCTTTCCTTTATAAGCAAGGCATCTCATGTACATTTGTATCAATTCAATCAATATTCAACCATTAATCAATCTTGCATTGTGAAGCAAGTTTTCTTTCCATTCTCTCTTGTGGAAGTGGTTTTGGTCGCAACTGATCTTGGGGGTGTTGGGCAGTCACCATTTACTCCCACATGGTATCAGAGCTCTCTAGGTGTTGCAAATTTCTTCCCAAATCTGAAGGGTTTGTGTTGGCTTGAAATTTTTTGTTGGGTGCAGATTGGGGTTTCAATAACTTCATGGTTGAGTTCAGAAGGTTTTGTAGACGAATTTTGACTGTAAATTCATCCATTTTGGGTAAAGTTGTTTTTGAGGAATTTATTTTTTTTTGCTAGGACAACCTCCCAAGCAGTACAATTTTCCTATTTTTGCAAAAAAATATTTTAAGAAATATTTTCTATGGTATTTTGTATTAAAATTTTGGGAAAAATATTTATAATTGGGCAAAATATTTCAAAATTTTATTGAGCTTTGTAAAGTTCCATTGTATATTCTTGGGCAACATATTTTGTGTCATCCTTGTGTAGGCATATAGTGGCATCTGGTATATTCTCCTATCAGCAGTCCTTGTGGTCTCGATGGTGAATTTATCCACCAATCGCTTGTCAAATCTGACACATTGGCAGTCACATAGTACCTTCCACCGGGTATCTTGCACAATTGGCATTGGTCACATCGATATATTTGGCGGATTGGGCATTGTAATAGTCGGTGATTTAATTGCATGATTGGTTGTACATTGACCACATCAGCTTTATCATTTCTACTCAGGTTGCCTTATCATATCCGCGGATCTTGAGGCATCGTCGGTACCATTGTCGTTTAGTGGGATCTCCACTATGTCAGTGTCCATACACACCTCTTCCTGTCATTCTCTGCATTGCAATACCCTCACTGTCACGGTACTTATCTGCATATATGGTTAGTCTCTTCATTGTACATAGTAAGGTACAAAGAGACTTTATTGGCAAGCTTTTAATATAGAAAGTTTTTATAAATATCAAAAATCATTTTCAAAGCCAGATTTTTGCATATATTAAAACTTTTATAAGCTTTGCCGACCATATTGTATAGTGAGCAGCTCTATAGTAGGTGTTTTATTCTACAATAGTAAGGCGGTGAGGTCATATGAGTGACCTATGTTTAGCACCTGGGTGCCACATTTTTGCTCCGATTTAGCCTTCTGTACTTGCCCCATAGTGCCTTTTATAGGCCTTTTTTTCATTTTATCATAACTTTTCCATACGGAGGCCATTTTTTAGAAACGAGATATCGTCGGAAAGCTGGAAGTGTCAACTTTTCAGTGGTGTAGATATTTTGCAAAGATTTTGTAGTTTTGTGCCATTTTTTATAGGTTGAAGACAAATCTCCTTTTTTTTTGGCTTTTAGAGCTCGTATCTTTGTAAATGGGTGACTTAATTACTTTGGAGAAAGGGAACTATAGGAAATGGAGTAATTTAATTCTCACTCATCTTGCTGAGAGAAATCTATTGTCCTATTTGTTTAATAAATTTCCTTGTCCTAGCATAGTTGATGAGTATTGCATTTGGAAAGGCTTTAGGACTAGTGTCTTTAGAGTTATTTTTGAAAATGTAAATGATGAATTTTTGGAGACACTTATTCACTTCAAATGTCCTCATGCTCTTTGGACTCACATTAGAGAGATGTATGAAGATCATGATTCTTCTCCATCTCTTGAAGCTCCTCTTTCCAACTCCAATGTGCTTCATTCTTCATAGTCGATAACCCATGCTTGTGATCCTTTGGAGGAGATTGCAGATGCTTCAAAGGTTCCTAATTCTTCATATTTTTTCGTTGAATCATTGAGTACTACCATTGATTCATTGCAACAGGTATCTGAGAGTCTTTCTAATTGGGATTCCTATTTGACAAACATTGCTTCTTTGTTTGTGGAGTCTCACATTTCAGATTTGGAGGACCAATTTGAGGGTTTATCTCTCCTATTTGATGATAGTCATGGATCTACTATTGTCACTTCATGTTTGTATTTGGAGCTTGTTCAAGATCAGTTTCCATTGGTTCCTAGTTTGTCACAGTTTGTTGTGATTGGGCATGTACCTGATTGGATTGTGGCATCATCATCATCCAAGAACTTGGCAACACATGAGTAGATTTCAGAGACACAATCTTCATACATATGGATTCCTCTTCCTACTAGTTCCTATCTTGAATGGGAAGCATTCCTGCAGTTGTACTTGGTGTATCTTCTTCCTAAGGGGAGAAACATTGTTTGTAGGCATTGGATTATGATTTGTCTTCAAACATTAACCATACTTGTAGGAGATCATACATCATGGGGGGGACATCTTATCTATCTACTTCCCTCTTATGGGGGGTCATTGATTGTATATGCATGATGGATGTAGTCCTTGGGGGGTATCATTGAGTCCTCCATACATCATGTTTGTTTTTCTTTGTTTTGTTTTCTCTCTTTTGGAGAGGAGTTTTGTCTCACAGGGTTTTCTCATTTTCTCCGCTTTTGAGAGATTGTTTGCATTTGCATTGTAAATGGGTACCTAACATGGCCTAGTAGCCGGGACCCATAGTCATAGTATTTGCATAGTTTGCATAATAATCTTCTCCCTAAATTGCACTTAAGGGAGGGTGTTAGTGTGAATAACTGTATTGTACCTAGCTAATTCATTCACTAGGTAAATTAGGGGACATATTCACATGATTAAGTTTACTTAGGAAAAAGATTCTTTCTAGAAGTCTTATTTGGCTTTTCTAGATCTTATCTTATCTAGCAAAGATGCATCATTTCCTAGGTGATTAGTTTGTTAGTTGTCTCATGTCATAGGATTATGACACTTTTCAACATCATGTTCATTACTACATTTCTACCTTGCCTTTATAAGCAAGGCATCTCATGTACATTTGTATCAATTCAATCAATATTCAACCATTAATCAATCTTGCATTGTGAAGCAAGCTTTCTTTCCATTCTCTCTCTTGTGGAAGTGGTTTTGGTCACAACTAATCTGGGGGTGTTGGGGAGTCACCATTTACTCCCACATAATGCACATAGTCCAAACCCTAGAAGATTTGTGAGAACTGTGATAAAATTGAACATGGTTTTGCTTTCCATAAACAAAATATTCACAAAAATTGAACTCAATATTACAATCATCAAGTCCCTCAACAAGGAATTTATTTTTGATGGTTCTTAAACCCTTTTCATCAATATGACCAAGTCTTTGGTGCCAAAGCATTGTCTTCTCAATAGGTAACTTCATCTCCAAAGCATGAGAACCCTTGGGTACCTAGAAAGCATGACCATTAGAAGTAGATGCAAATGTCTTCTTTGTTGTCGGTTCCAATGGTGAGGATAGTGACTCAGAAGTTCTTTTCTTCTTTTCCATAAAATAAATATTGCACTGAATTGTGTATGCATCCAACTAAAATAGAGTACCTATCTGAACACCCTTAGCAAGCACCATAGCTCCTCTTGTCATCTTGCATCCTCCATTAGAGAAAAAAACTTGCACACCCGCATCATTCAACTTACTTACAAAAAGAAGGTTTCGTTCCAAACCAGGGATATGCAGGACACCATCGATCCGCTTCACTCTACCATCTGGGAATCTTATCTTGACTCTTCCACGACCAACAATATCCAGGTGAGAATCATCACCCAGGTACGCGTTCCCACCATCATAACTTTCATACTTAGAAAACCAATCTCAATGTGAAGTCATGTGGAAAGAAGCACTAGATTCTATCAGCCACACATCTTACGATGTATGCATTGCCAAGGCAGTGACAAAAGCATCTGCATCATCCTAAGAGGATTTATCAGAATTAGAATCAGAGAATGTCTTCTTTTTCTTCTTTTTCTCCTTAAAATCTTTGCAAAAATGACCAAGTTTGTCACAATTCCAACATTTCTCCTTGGTCTTACTAGGAGACTTAGATCTCCTACGGGATTTGGATTGTGACTTTCCTTGCTTCATGTTCTTCTTTTTTCCTTTTTCTTTCATTCTTCCTTGAACCGCCAGAGCCTCCTTAGCCATTTTAGAAGATTTTCTTTGCATATCTTCGGATAGCAATGACACAACCACTTCATCCATCTTAAAGGTGGTAGTGGTACTTCCAATGGCCATGACAAGTTGGTCCCAAGAATCTGGCAATGAACACAACAAAGTCATGCAACGATCTTCCTCCTCCATTTTAACACCAACAGAGTACAACTGGGAAACAAGCATGTTGAATGGATTCAAGTGATTTGCAACAGATCCTCCTTCCTCCATTTGCAGGGAATACATCTTCTTTTGCATGAATAACTTATTTACTAGGGATTTAGCCTAATAAATCTAAGCAAGTTTCTTCCAAATAACTGCAACAGTCTTCTCTTTGTGAACATTTAGGAGTACTGGATTAGCTAAACAAAGTCTTATCAAACCCTTAGCCTTTTGATCCATCGAATCCCAATCTTCTTGTTTCATGCTCGTTGGCATAGTTCCAGAAATAGCTGTCCACAAGTCACGATCTATAAGCATGTCTTCCATCTTGAGCTTCCATAGCTCACAGTTTCCTCCATTAAACTTCTCTATCTAAATTCTACTAGATGTGCTTTCCATCTCCTTCCTACAACAGGGTTAACACAATTTTTTGCAATAGGCTCCCACTCAAATAAGATTAGTACAAAAAACCCTTTAAACCACAATAGGAAATAGAGGTGATCAGGCTCTAATACCAACTGAATGGAAGCCGAGTACGTGGAAAAGCTTCCAACACTAATCTATCAAAAGAGAGAATGTGCAAATTTCAACAGTTTCAAACCCTTAAACAATTACAATAAAGAAGATGCACATTATAGTTAAAGATAAAACAATATCAGAGATACAATAAAACACATAACACCAAATATATGTGAGGAAAACCTTCTCGGGAAAAAAACCCACACTCCAAAATTTTGAACAATGTATTGTATATGCTGAAAATTGAAAAACTGATTTAATCTATCAAACCCCAAATCAATATTTCAACATAACATCTATGAAGCATTTCTTAAATAAAAACACCTAAAAAATGAAAACTAAACTATGCAAAAACTAAAGAAAATGCCTTCAAAATAAAAACAACTTCATTGTTTTCCTATTTCACCATGATCTTGATTTATGCATTTGATGCTCTCAGATTTTTATGAGCACAAGTGTAACGCGAAGTTGTGTTGAATGGAAAAGAAGATTGATAATGTCTGAATGTGTATTATTTTTGGTGAGAATAAGGGGTTTTATAGATGTCCTCATGGGAAAGATCTGGATTTCAGGAGGAATGTGGGATAAATGATTGAAGTGGGAAAATGCATATTGCAAATAATTGAAATTAATTGAAATGAGAGAGATATAATGGATGGATTTTATTATATAATGTAGGTTAAAAGATTAGAATGAAGATGTATTTGTGAATTAATGAATGATTTAAATGGATTTATGTATGCAATTGGATAATGATTAAATGATTTAATGATTTTAATGCATGGATAATTTAATGATTGTGTAAATGGAACAATATGAAATAATTTATGGATAAATGGTTGATTATGCAAATGGTTAAATGGTTATAATATTATTGAATGACTAAATACTTATAATATGGTTATGATTTAAATGAATTAATGAATGAATGGAAGAAAGATATTAAATGAATTAATTAAACATGTAACAATATCTATTTAATTAATAGAAAAAAATATGATAATTATGAGGACAAATTTTAAGTGTCTACATTTTGCCCCTCTTTAAGACAATGCAACCTGTTGCATTGTTTCAAAGAAAAAGTGATTAATTGATACATGCCCCAGGGATATCCTGGAAAGGATTTTGATAAGAATGATATACCCTCTCAAGAGATTGATCAAACAGATTGTAAGAATATTAATTTCTCAATAGATGTCTAGAAAATGATTAGATACTTGATATTGCGCAAGTGACAAAGCAGTAATGTACATTTGATGGAAATGCACAACCAATAGGCACAACTAAACAATTGATGGAAATGATTAGTATAGCCAGGTTGATAAGCTGATTAAGCTGAATGAGAATGATGCTTACATAAGACAAGTTGATGCAATGATTGATTGATTGATGAAGGGGGCATGAGATTTCGAGAAGCAAGTTGATTGATTTGAGATTTGATTCAAGGGACATATATCAGTTGGATAAAATAATTGATTGATTTATCTACGGCAAGAAAGATGAAGAAAATGAAATCCAAGAAATGGTAGATGGAAGAAATGCAAGGTGGAAGAAAATGAAGGTGATGAAGCCTCTTGATCCTTTTAAGTGCTTTTATCATCATCGAGCTTATTATGTTGCAAATTAGTATAAGCGTCTAGACAACATGAATATCTAGATGACATGAATATTGTTTGAATTTTTATTTAGTAGTGAAGTATAAGCATCTAGGTATAAGGACCTTAGATGACCTGAATACTTATTGCATGGAGGACACTATCGGACAAGGAATGCTCTCATCCACATTAGACTCATAGGTCCTTGATGGTTTTAGAAAACCATGTCTTAAGACGAGTCGTCCTGTGAATAAGAAACAACCCACAAACAAAAAACAAGTGAACATGCCCCATCCTTGCCTCTCTAGTCTAAGACATCCTGGAGAAGCTAAAAGACATGCCACCAAAGATAAAATCATAAAGCAAGCAAATATCAATAGACAAACAGGCATCATGCTTTGATATAGAACTAATTCTTGGTACAATTTTATGCATTTGATTGGATTTGAAAGAGGGATTGATAGGTATGTTAGAATTTTTTCTTGATTGTCAATCCTAGCATGATTTGATTTTGTTGAAGTGCAAAGCGGTGTGATGATTTGAAAGTGTCACTGGTTTTTGGAATTTTTTATTTTTTTTGTTAATTTTTTAAGACATTTTATGATTTTTAGGGATTTTTTCAGGACGTTTTATGATTTTTTTGGATTTTTGACATTTTATGATTTTTTAGGACGTTTTATGATTTTTTTGGGATTTTTTAGGACATTTTATGATTTTTTAGATTTTTCTTAGGACGTTTTATGATTTTTTTGGATTTTTGAAGTTTTAAAAATGGAGTGAGATGAAATGTGATAGATGACTGATTGAAGAAACAAGATGCCCCACACTAGAGGTAGAGCAACCATGAATAAATGATAAATAAAAATGAAAGATTCACTAAAAAAACATACCACACAAGCAACATATCTCTTGTCAAAAGATGATAATGGTTGGTTGATTGGATGCAAGGATTGATTGATTCCATAGGGAATGATGATGGTAAGTACTTAGGATCACTTATTCCTCTAAGTATGATAAGATTGATGATTGATTGACAAAAGATATGAGGATTGGATAATGTTTTATAACTAGGCTCAAATATGATTTGCATGATAAGGTTCAAGGTTGCAAAGGGACATGATGGCCCACCCTAGGATAAGGATGTGAACTATGATTAAATGGTAATGCATAAGGAGATGAAAGGAAATCCAAAGCATGCATTTGTAATTTTCCCCCTAATCTCATCAAGAACAAAGGAAGGAAATGGGACATGGATCTTGATAAGCTAGGAGATATGGAATGGAAGAATGCAAGGATAAGGATAATGAATAGGATGATCAAGACCAACCAGATAAGATATGTACACAATGCCTAAGTACTTTACCCCTATTCCTCATCAAGACCAAGGAAGGGAAGAAATGATGCATTTAGATAAGATGGTGGAATATGGATAAGGTGAAGGACATGGTATGAAATATATGGATAAAGTGCATATGATAAGAAGTATGATGTTCAAGAATATCATTAACCTTTTCAAGATAAAAGGTGGAAAGGTAAAGGATGATCGTAAAGAGGATAATGGATATGAATGACAAGATGGATGAAACTTGCTCCCAAGTGTAGAGTGCAAGAGGAATATGGAAGATAGGATATGGATAGGGATAAATGAAAATGGAAGGTAATATATGCATGATAGGGAGATGGAGGAAGGACTCAAGCATCAATTTTCATGGCTAATATCCCTCAAATATGTGCTCTCATAAACCATGGCAATAGGAATTAGACTGATAAATGTTGGTATTTTAATGGTATGATGGGACAAGCTAAGGGATTATGCAAAGGTTTGGATTAAAGGAGGATATTGGGGGATGGATGTTGGATAATGTATAGGAGGTTGGAATGCTTGTTTATGGATAGATGGAAAGGACGGAAAGATCAACATTGGCACACACCTTGAAGGGTGGTTGAAGGGTGGTGGAGTGATGGAGGAAAAATGGATTTGGAAGGTGATAGTTTTTAGATGGAAAATTGGAGGAAGCTTTTGGATTAACAAATTTAGATGCCAATTTAGATTTTATTGCTTCTATGGAGATGAATGATATGGAGGTATTATCGATGGGTTAATGTAGGTAAATTTTTGAAAGGGCATCAAGGATGTGTGCCTTTTTTTTCCTTGATGAATAGGAGATGGAGGGATGTAGGGACCTAAAATGGATGGAAGGGTTGATAAACTAGGGTTTGGATGATAAGGACCAAGGATAGATGGAAGGTTTGATGGACTAGGATAAGGACCTAGGATAGATGGAAGGTTTGATGGACTATGATACTTAGGTTTATTTTGATGGAATTTGGACTTACGATGGCTACCAATGTCTTGAGCGTGAGGTGTATAACCAAGGCCATGATAATATGGATTTTATTGGATATAAAGGGGTTCTAGGATACCTTGTTCATGAAGGCCTAATGCTTTGCCTTTGTAGTTCATACTTTGACACATTTGTTTGCCAATGAGATATGTATTATTTATGAAACAAGATGCAAGTCCATCATGAGGTGGATGCGATATGGAAGGAATAACAAGATCTTCGAGTAAACCACCTTGGATAAAAGTGAGGGAACCTATTTTATAGGTAAGGAGCTCATGGATAGCTTGAATAGGGGTGATAGACTCTTGTGGATGATTGTGATCATGAGGGGAATTAGGATGGGTGATAGGATCTTGACATGGGGATGATGGGGTACTTTGATCTTGACTTGGAAAAGGATCACAAGGTGTAGGAGATGGAGTATCTTGCTCTTTATTAGGTATGAAATCATCATGAAGTGGTATGAAAGGTATGTCTTGATCACGAGAAGAATGAACATCATCATGGAATGAAAGAGTATCCTTGAGTGGAGGTATATCTTGATCTTGATGAGGAAGGGAATCCTGATATTTTGTGGAAATCATAGCTTGATCATTGGATATGATGGAATCATGAGATGGTATGGATTCATTAGATGAGGTGGAAGGAGGACTTGGAAGGATAATTTTCTCTTGAGATGGAAGTGGATCATCTTGGATGAAACAAAAAGAGATAAGGGGATCATCATGAGATTCTTGAGAGATGGGATCTTGGTCAAAGATTGGAAGGGGTTGTGGAATTTTGGTATTGTTGGATGGAGTGGAAAAAATACTTTGATCTTGATGTGTAGGGGAATCTATGCTAGCATGATTTAGACTAAGAGGTTGACATGAATCATTGGATGTAGATGGTATGATAGGAGAGGATGGTTGAATAGATTTGTTAACATGGGTGAAAGAATCATGAGGTTTATTTTGACTAATGGGGAATGAAGATAGGTGCATGACATGGTAGGATTGCTCCATATTATTTGTGTTTGAGGACTTAGATTTGGGTTTCTCATTTAGCCTTTGTAGAAAGTCATGGACATTGAACTTGGATGATGTAGTTTTGGGTGAGGATAAAGGCTTATGAGATGATTACATCACTTCATTTAAATGTTGGAATTCTAGTTGTTTCTCAAGCTCTTTCAAACAGTGGTCAAGATATTCGATCCTTTGGTCTCGTTCATAGGTCGGGGATGAATATGAAGGATAGCGATTAGACATGTTTGGTTGATGGTTGTGGAAATGTTTTGAGGTGTTGCAAATTACTAGGTGTGATGTTTGTTTGAGGTCTATTTTTGAACACACACACAAAACATATCAGACAAAATATTTGATTTTAACAATACAAGCACAAAACCTAAGGTTGGTAACGACTATATTCACTGGATTGCACACGAGTTTCCCCAACCACACTTATTCTTAGCAGATGAATCCAGAAGCTTGGCCACATGGGCTCCCCCTTATAGTGCACTCACTTCTCAACTCAACCAAGCTTCTAGCCTCCATAAATCTCCCATGGCAAGTTGATCATCCCTACTAAGAACTACGAGAATGTGGATGCCTTGGCAACGACCATTGCTGCACCAGTGAATAGAAGGGATTTTGGCTTCTAAAACAAGAGGGTTCTAGTGAATACTTAGGGACATGGCACCTCGCGAGCGTACAATAAGCTACTTAAGACTTTAACCACTGTACTAGGGGCTCTTATACCTTTAAAAGATAAGGTAGGTACCTATTTTTGAATGGCACTGCACGTCTAAGGCCTACATACCATGAGGACTTGACAGTTTAGTCTCATCCTTTTATATACTGGCTTGAGTAAAAAATTGGTTGGAGTCATTCCCTCTTTCGAGGTAGGCCCCTCTAAGGTTATAAACACAAAAATAGATGGATTTGGTTTCTGATCACCAAGTTCGCACAAGGTGAGAGCATACTCCCTACCATCCCTTCAAACACAACAAATAGTGTTTATTGACCCCCTAGTTAAACCTATGTGAGAGAAGACAATTGTTCATTTTAAAGCACCAATTTAAGTGTTTTCTAATCTAAAAGACAATTGGTTTCAAAATCATGTCTTCGACAAACATCCTACATCAAAATCTAATTAGTAGTTTCATGCCTCATTTCTTTGACAAACGAAAGTTTTAGATTTTTGAGCCTTGGACAAAGAAACCTTCACAAAAAAAAGAAAAATAACAAAATTAGACTCTAAATTAAACAAAACTAAAGTAAAAATAAAATTAACATTCACCCTAGAGTCTAGTCTAAATGATTAAGTCTAAATTCTAAGCTAAATCTAAATTAAAAATCAAGACCTAGATTAAAAGACTAAATCTACATTAGAGATTAGATCTAAATTAAAATTAAAAGCTAAATCTAATTTAAACTAAAAGATAAATTAAAAGATTGAAATCTAAATCAAAATGAATTCTAATTAAAAATTTAAATTAAATCTAATTAAAATCTCTAATCTAAATTAAAGTTAATTCTAATTAAATTCTAAACTAAATTTAATTGTTGAAAAATTAATCTAGATTAAAAGTTAATTAATCTAAATTAAATTAATCTACATTCTAAATTAGAAATCAAATCTAAATTAAAAAAGCTAAATCTAAATAAAAGTTAAAAGCTTAAAAAAAGAGAGTTAAATCTAAACTAAAAACTAAGAGCTAAATTAAAATTAAAAGCTAAATCCAAATTAAATTAAGTCTAAACTAAATATTAAATCTAACTAAAATTAATTCTAAATTAGAATTAAATCTAACTAACAATTAAATCTAAATTTTTAAAAAATCAAATCTAAAGTAAAAATTAAATCTAAATTAAAACTAAATCCAAACATAAAAAGGGAATCTAAACTAAAAAATCAAAGATGACTTAAAAATTAAATCTTACTAAAATTGACCAAAACTAAATACTAAAATTAATCCACATGTTTGTTAGATGATTTTGCAGCTGCTGGAACTATAATTTGGAGATCGAAGATCGAATGCCCCAAAAGAACGCCTCAAGGAAAATACGATATGCCCCAAAAGAACGCCTCAAGGAAAATACGATCTCATTGAATGCATGATTGCAGATTATGCACAAAATGGATAAATTCAAAATGGTTTATGGATAAATACAAAATGGTTTCCTTTGTTTCAAATAATTACAATCAGCAGGTGTAAATCCATGGGCTACGACTTTTGCGATGAATGGAAAAGAAGATTGATAATGTCTGAATGTGTATGCTTTTTGGTGAGAATAAGGGCTTTTATAGATGTCCTCATGGGAAAGATCTAGATTTTAGGAAGAATGTGGGATAAATGATTGAAGTGAGAAAATACATATTACAATTAATTGAAATTAACTGAAATGAGAAAGAGATAATGGATGCATTTTATTATATAATGTAGGTTAAAAGCTTAGAATGAAGATGTATTTGTGAATTAATGAATGATTTAAATGGATTTATGTATGCAAATGGTTTAATGAAATATGCAATTGGATAAAGATTAAATGATTTAATGATTTGTGAATTTAGATGAACGATTTAATGATTTTAATGCATGGATAATTTAATGATTGTGCAAATGGAACAATTTGAAATGATTTATGGATAAATGATTGATTATACAAATGGTTAAATGCTTATAGTATTATTGAATGAATAAATGCTTATAATATAGTTATGATTTAAATGAATTAATGAATGAATGGAAGAAAGATATTAAATGAATTAATTAAACAAATAACAATATCTATTTAATTAATAGACAAAAATAGGATAATTATGAGGACAAATTTTGAGTGTCTACATGTATTATCTGTAAACAACGGTTGCAAGCTTCTATAGGTGTTTATCTGTGTTACAATTTTGGAGTAAATCTAGTAGCATAATGGTATCTCAACACAATTTCATACAACTCCAAAATACACAAGTACTCAATATATAAGAGTTTACAATGCATAAAATAAACATTTCTAAAATAACTTCCAAAGGCTAAAGATGCAACATGGAAAGCATCAAAAAGCATTGCAGATGTACAACGGTAAGTTTCCAAATTGTCACCACATACCAATCAGATTCAAAATCTGCACTTGCCAAAATAACTGCTCTTTGAAAACTCACATTCCATGCTAACTCAACACAAAAATAGAAAAAAATTTTATGCACAACTCCACCTATAAAAAAGACAACTTTTTAACTTGACTCCTCATCTGAATAGAAACTTGCAAGTTGTAACTCACAAAGAAAAAGTGAGAAAATCAACAACATTTAATATTTAGAAAAATCAAAGGTTGAGACACCTTCTTTTTCCTAACAGATCTAGGTGTAAATAATTGCAATTTGACCACTTATTTTTGGATAGTCTCTGACTTACAAAAAAAATCCTTAAGGTTTACCTTTCCTCCTCCTCCTTTGTTGACTCACTAGGTTTTCACTTGGTCACCTTAGAAACTTCACGATGCAATTTTTACATACTCACAATCGGAAGATGTTTGTTGTGGCTTTTCTCTTCCAATCTATAGACTTCTTATCTAGCACAAATGCCCAAATTTAGTCTTTAAATCTACAACTTCTTCAATTTGCAAAAAAATGCTACTAAAAGAACATGGTCTCCACCTTAAAGTCTCCTCAAACTCCACATATG
This sequence comes from Sequoia sempervirens, assembly GCA_007258455.2. NCBI lineage: Eukaryota > Viridiplantae > Streptophyta > Pinopsida > Cupressales > Cupressaceae > Sequoia > Sequoia sempervirens. The sequence continues at coordinate 58,972,569 of VDFB02058242.1, forward strand.
AAAAAATTGGATAGTCTTTAAATCTACAACTTCTTCAATTTGCAAAAAAATGCTACTAAAAGAACATGGTCTCCACCTTAAAGTCTCCTCAAACTCCACATATGAAAAAATTGGATAGTCTTTAAATCTACAACTTCTTCAATCTACAAAAACATGCTACTAAAAGAACATGGTCTCCACCTTAAAGTCTCCTCAAAATCCACATATGAAAATTTTGGATAAATAACTTTCTTTCAACTCAAAATTCTCTCCAAGATCCACAAATTCTTGAATTCGAACCATTAAAAAACATACACTCTATAACACCTTGGCTTCAATCCTTAAATTTCTATCAACTCTACATATTGAAAATGTTGCAAACCTGCATATTAAATTGAAGAAATAAAGGGATGACCACACAAAAAATGGATAAAATAGAGACAAATACTAAAACAAAACACAATGACTTACATGAACAACTTTCTTTGATACTAAACTAATGTTGTGGGTCTACTCAGTTTAATTATTGAAACATTCACATACCTCTTGAAACACAAGTAGATATATGAGGAAAGCAATCTCAGTTACACCATACCATAAAATATTAAAAAATAACATATATTTTTTGCAAGGTGTGACCCTTGGTCTTCCTTGCAGCACTATTGCTTGGGTTTGTGACATGGTCTAATTGCCTCCTGTGGTTCTTAACCGAAGCTTGTATCGGGCATTGATAGGTTGATCTTTTGGTGCAATGACAAGTCCAACAATTGGTATCAGAGTTGGTCACAGGTTCAAACCCCACGCTTGTGCTGGGGGGATTGTTGCAAGGTGTGACCCTTGGTATTTCTTGCAGCACTAGAACTTGGGTTTGTGACATGGTCTAACCAGCCCTCTGTGGTTCTTAACTGAAGCTTGTATCGGGCATTGACAGGTCGATCTTTTGGTGCAACGACAAGTCCAACAATATTTACATATAATAAAAAACATATACATAAGTGAGGATTCCCCTCTCAAAAAGACTAACTCATTGTGAATAACTCCTCTCTCCTTCCCTCTACACCATTCTATTTAACATCTCCATTTTCTCACATGACCACTCTTTTAACATGACTCTAACTTTCTAAATATAACATCCACTCAACTTCTTTACCCCAAAAGTCTAAGTGGCTAAAAACCACTTCTAAATTTAGCAAATACAAATAAATAGGCCTCTTGAATCTAAGGAATCAATTTGACTTGCCTACTAAGTTTGAGGAGTTAGTTTGCATCATTATTTCACAAAGAGACATAAAATTTCCCATGGAAAAATAACTACAATAGAAGGGAATGCCTTTTTAATCCAAAATATGACTCCAAGAATAATCCTCCACCTACAAGACAACTTATGTTGGGAGGGGCTTGGATATTACAATTCCACTAAAATTTGAGCATAGGTAGTAAGAGAAAAAAATTTAGTTGCATGTCTACCTTGAAAAAATGATCCACTAAGTTCCTAATACTAACATAACAAGATTCACACCAGAAGCGAAGAGAAAGATTTGGGAGGCAAATCTAGACTAGTAGAAAATTCAAGGTTTTAGTGAGAAGATTAAAAGAAGAAACCCAAAACCACCACAAAGTGAAGACAAAGTGCACAAAAAAATATACCTTCCAACTTTAAGGAGATCAAAGGAAGAACGAGTGGTGTGCCCATGGAGTAGAAGAGACCTTGTGTGTTTGAGAGGGGGATGGATCCTATAGTGCATAGTATGTGAATAATACTTTGAATCAATAGCACTAGTTGGCATAGCTAATATTATAGAAAGAGATGTTTCATCAAAAGGTTTGTCCTCAAAATCAAGGAAAACGTGTGGAGAAAGGGGTGAAAAGTGACCATTGCCAATGCTACCAAGAACCTCAATAAAATCGATCTTCCTATGAATAGGTGAGGAAAAGTACTTCATAGAACCAAAATATATCCCAAAGTTCATGGAAGACAAGCCAAAGCACATATGAAGAGGTCCTACAAAGGATTGCACACATATGAGAAGAGGAGCATCAAGACTAGTAGGAGGCATCCTTCAAAAAACTAAAATTTGAATTTGTAATATGTTGATTAAATAAAATCAATAGTGGATATTTATAAAAATAATATAATTTTAATGTATCTTCCATAAATTTAACTAAATATGGCATGCTTTCAGGGTGGACATATTTTTCAATATATGGAAAGATATAAATTTTACAATTTTCACTCATTTCTTTGTTGATTAGAATATTTTGCTGGTTTTTAAAGAAATTGTTTGTTCTAATGTTTTATTACAAATCTAAGTGTAATCCAACAAGGTTTCCATAGAGGTGGATCACCTTCAAGAATAACTCAACCACTGGAGAAATTCCCCTTGCACTATGGCTAGAGTTCCTCCCACCCCTTCCTCCTCCTGGGGTTTGCTAGTGGAAATCAAGTTGCATGGCCATAAGCTTCTCCCTTAGCTAGTCGATGGGATCATGGTCATAGGAGTGTGTCATGGCCTATTCGGTGACACTCGGCCTCTCCACCCCCTTATTGTGCTTCTCTTGGGTGGTCTTCTAGTGGTACCTCCAGTCAGGTTGATTCCAACAAGCTTCATTGGCTACTTCTCCAACCCATGATGATAAAGAAAAAGAAAAATATGATGAGGGGTGGGACCCTTCCATGGAAACTCTGGACCCCACTTATGTATGGGGTAAGTTTGGTGACCAAGACCCTTCACCCCCTGTAGCTATTGCTATTTCCACTTAGTGGTTGTTTCTATTATTATTTTTATTTGAGTTGCAAGCTTGTTTGGACTATTTGGGTGTGATTACATATCCACCCACCTTTTTTATGAATATTTGTACTATTATTTATTTATAAATGATACTTAACACTTTTCATCATAAAAACAAGTAGACAATGATTGAAGGTTTTTTTAGACTAATATTGTTGTCAAAACTCATTACAAGTGGGTGTATGATCATTATCTTATGCATGTAATTGGCAAGAAAAATATCACAAAGTTCTTGGTATAAATTGTGCAACCATGTAATTGAATCCCGTATTTATATTTTGATATGTCAATTGTGGTTATCAACAACCATCCTCACCTTATGGTCATTTTTGAATTTGAATACCTCATCATAAGGAATAGGGATTATGTTCTGTGTCGCCAAAAATTGTATACTCTTGAAGAAAGAGGCAATTTTGTGATTAATTTGGTCCTATTTTAGACACCTTTTTATTAATCACTCCTTAAAAACTACATTTATAGGTCACTAATGCTCATTATTTTGGACTTTAAGGCCTATTCCACTCATAAATCATACAAATCCCGAAAAACAATATTTAAATCACTCAAATTATACAAAACCAACCTCAAAAATCCCTAGTGGGACTAAGTAACCCAGGGTGGCAACTTAGTCCCTTTTGAGGTATTTTTCACTTTTGAGCGAGAAAATGACTGACTTAATTCAAATTCTTGGTGGATGTCGGTCTGTGAAGTTAAAATAATGAATAATTTGGTGTTGATGCCTATAAATACATGTTTTTAGGTCATTTTTCAAAACATTAAGTCATTTTCAACAAGCAAATTCAAGATTCAAGAGTCAATTATCTTTCACAAGAAGATTCATTAGTCTTTCTATAGCAAAGTTGAAGCTTTAGGGCAGCAAGCTAGGGTTTTTGCAGGTCTTCAAGCTCACTTTTTGTCCAAGATCTTACATTGCAAAGGGTTGATCATGGATGCCTATGGAGAATCATGGAGAAATCTAGGTTGATGAGATGCAACTAGCCATCAAATCATTCCTAAAGACTGGTTTTCAAAGTGATTCCATCTTCTATTTTCTCTCTATCTTTAGCCTAAGGAAGGTATTTTTACAAATTTGGATCTGGGTTTCCATTAGAAAATAGAGTGCAGACTATGGGCTTTCGTTTCCACTTTCAAATTTGCAAAAAATCTAAAGTGGACTAAGTTTCCAATATGGAAACTTAGTCCCACTGCATGTGTCTATCAGATATTTTAGCAGATCTAGATACCCATTTGGCAAAAACAAGTTTCTGGGCAGTTTCCCTGATCTGGGACTAAGTCGCCCAGCTTGGCGTAAGTGTCCCAATTGGCCCAAAAATAAGAATTTCTAGAATTTCATAGGCATTTACATTCTTCACTCTACCCTTTATCAGTTTCTAGGTGCACATTTTCTATTTAGCATCTTCATTTTGTTCTTTATTGCATTTAATCAATCATCTTATATATCACAATGTGTTTTCAAACAACTTACATATCTTAGGTTTTTGCATTAATAATCCATTTCCTTTATTAGTTTAGTGCATTTACACATTGCATTTAGGAATATTGCATCCATCCTTGCATTGATTTTGAGTGTAGACATTACACATTTTGAATCCATTTATCTCCTTTTAGGTGGAAACCCTAGAAGAGTTAGAGAACCCTTGGATACCAAAATCGGTGTCCACATGTTCTACTTACGGTTTTGTGATATTCTTGTCATCCTGTCTTTAAGTAGATATGGGACCTTGAGTTCTACAATTTTGAAGGTCAAACATTAATAAAATTATAAATCAAGAAAATTATCTTAAAACCTTTATTTTATCTTTTATTTATAGTTGTTCTTCTCTTATGCATAGTCCATTATTAGAATTTCTTTCTAAAACTATTACAAGTCTATAATTGCTAAAACCCTAGAGGACTATTGCATATTGTATTTTATTAGGTAACTAATGATGTAAGAAATTAACACTAAACATATCTAAAGGAATTTTCGACCAATATTTATCCTAACTTGTATCATTTAACCTATCATTTTAAAGGATAGATCTATGAATTACATATTTAGTAATTGTTTACTATGAATAGTTGTTAAAGCTTTGTAGACATGTAAAAAATTCCTAACACATATCACACATCCCAAAATTGCATTTTTCCATCATTGGCATCATCTTCATTACCATTATTGCATCATTTGCATCATTAATCCCCTTTTAGCATCATTCCATCATTTAACCTTGTTTCCCTCTATTAATTAAATAATCTTAAATTGTTTAATTAATTCACTATTTTATCACTAATTTAACCTCATTCTTTTTTATTAATTAAATAAAAATTAATTATTTAATTATGTCACTAACTTGACTTATTCTTCTATTTTAATTAAATGGCTATCGGTTAATTATTTAATTAAATATCAAACCCACTTCTAATATTAAATAATTATCTTTAATTATTTAATTAAATCACTTATCATCATGCATGAATTAAATAATTATCCTAATTTCCCGCAAAATATCTTAACTTATCTAAAATATCATCCATTAATAAATAAACATTTTATTTATTAATCAATCTTATCTTGCATGTTCCTCTAGTAATTAATTAATTATTTAATTAATTATATCATGCATTATTCCCTCAGATCTTAATTGACACTCTCTCTTAGTCAACTGATATTTATTGACCACTCTTTTGATCAATCAATTCTCTGAATTCCCACTCACTTGGAGTCTTCTGATCAATCAATTGACTTAACACTTCAACCAATATCTCATGCAACTAGTTGCAATCAGTTAACTGGGCAATCAATTCCTCTCATTCATTCTGAGCCTTTGATCTCAAATTAGCACCTTTTAATCTAGATCATTGATCTAATTTCCTAAAATATTATAAAGACCCTTCATCTTTCACATTCATCACCTAGAATTTTCATAGCTAAGTCATGTCCATTTGAGCAATTATCTTGAGCAATTGAGAGCATTTATCTTTGCATCTAGGTCACCACACATCAAGCTTTTTCAAGCTATCATGGAGGCTTTGTGTTGAAGCAATCTAACATTTCGAACAACACAAATTACTCCACAATGGGATGGTAAGATTGTTTATTGTTTGTGATTTCATATGTTTGAGTTGGCTTTTCTAACATATTGTGATTGATTTCATAGCAATAACACAATTAAATCTCATTGGTATGGGGTTTTTTATCTTTTTTTTTTAGTTTATTGATTGAATTCATTAATAATAATCCATTCCACTTTTACCTCTTATAAGCTTGATACATAGTCATATTTATGTGGAGATTCATACTAGGTTTTTTTCTTATATCCTTAAAATGTATTTGGGATTACCCTCTCGATCTTGGTATAGATCAAAGTGAAAAATAGGTTTATAACCCTCTTGTTTGTTGGCCTTTTCAACCATTGGTCTGTGGATATGTTTCATACTATTTGATAAACTAGTCACCTTATATGCATCTTTATAAAAACCTTAGATTTAGGGTTTAATATAGAAATTAACACCAACACAACTAACAAGCCAAACAACCAACCCCAACCACTAAATATGTGCTTTATTTCATATATTCAAGCTTAGGCAAATACAACCAAGTGGCAAGGAAAACCATGTGCCTCAAAACCATGAGTGCACAAAGTCATTGACCTAAACATTTACTTTATGGTACTAACTTTTCTCAATATTAGATATTGTTATCACTTGAAATTGCACCATTTGCTAAAACTAATTTAACATTCCAATGACACATTGGGAATGACCTCAAGGTGTGGCACCCTTGTGGTTGAGGTCAAAATTTCAAATAAGGTTAGTTCCTTTATAAATCTAGGTGCATGTGTAATTCCCACCTCTTAAGACAAAGCCTACTGAGGGAATAAAAAAATCTTTTGTGAACACAATTTAATGTTTTAAAATATCATCAATTATTATTAGACAAGACACAAATTTTCTTTTTTTATATAAATAAAATATTTGGAATGCACTAAACCAATACACTATAAAACATGTTCTATAAAATCAATATAGCATTCCCATTTATTGAAGAAACAATGGTGTGGAGTTTAACATAATATATGATGACATACATTATTGGACCTATATAGATCATTCAATCCAAGAGGGTTTAGGAGAATACCTACACTGAGTTACAAACCACTTCTCGAGGTGATGCAAGGCATTTGGTGCTAGATCTATACTATCAAATTATTTAAGTTAATCCCCTTTTTGAATTTATGCTACTGTGGTACATTATGCTAAGTTGTATAATGAAATTTTTGCATAAAGTGGGGATGGTAGATTACTCATCAGGTTCTAGAAAAATGTATTGTGTCATTATGGTCTTTATCCTTATGCAAGGTGGAATATGCAATGAAAGGTAGTAACAAGATTACTGTTTCTAGGGATATCAATTACCTAAGTTCACCAATATATATCTCAACTTAGTATACATTATACCATGAGAGGGATAGTATTATTGTATATTATTTTGAGAATTCTTGGAAAATGTGAGACACTAAAAAAATGACATTATCCTTTCACTTTTCTAACAATAATTATTTTAGTGAATAGACTCTCTTATTTATCCCAAATAGTGATATATGTCTTATGCAAGATTGGAATTAAGAGGAAAGTATATGTAAGGTTATATTGATTGGTAGAATTCATTAGTTAATGTTTGTCATATAAGATTACATATGTCCCTAAATAATGATCAAGATAGTATTAATATATCTAATAAATTACTATAGCAATTTTGAGGGATTCTTTATAAGACACTCAATTATTTGTTGCAAGATATATACATATATTAATTTAAATTATTTTATATTATAAATTAATTTGCTAATTGTTACCCTATAATTTTTCCTTGCTCCATGGAAAGCTATCTACCAATTTATAAATGGCCTAGTCTTACTTAGGCAGCATTTTGTTTAGTCATGTGAACTTGGGCGGTGTTTTATGTAGTTCGTTGAACTCCCCGCTTTTCTGCTTGAGCTTTTTTTCTATTAAGGTTTTGTGTTCTCTCATTCGGGCTGTGCCTTATATAGTTTGTCAAACTTTTCCTTTCCCCACTTGCATGATAGTTGTCATTTAAGTGGCATCTTGACATGATATTCGAACTCAAGTGCACTTTTATATATTTCACTGAACACTCCACTTTACCGCTTATAGACATTTAGTTTCAAATTTTGAAATATTTTTGTGATGAAATCAATGAAGTGATAGCTACCACGTGTCGTGGAGATGAATACACCGACATTTCAGAAGAAGCATAGGGTACTTTGGTTGCTCTCAGGTTACAACATGACAAAGGTGAGATTAAGGATAATACAAATATCAAAGATCTAATAGATGGTTTCCAGAAAATAGTCGAGGGTACAATTGATTCACCTTCATTCGATGCCAAGCATCTAAAAAAGCTTAGAAATCTACACTTGGTCACATCTCAAGCAATTGATAATATGAAAGCCTGTGAACAATGTATTGAGATGGTTGAAGATAATCAATTTTCATGGAGGGTATGAATGACAAATGTGACCATTCCTCAACATAAAGAACGGTTACATATCCTCAAGGCTTTTCAAGCCTTGCAAAAAAGACCTGTTGTGACTCTAGAAGTTGGAAATGAAGCGATGCCATTGTGATGGCTCAATTGCTTTTATTTTTTTGGTTTCCTTTTTGAATTCTAGTCAGTTATAGACAATGAAGAGGCAGTTACTCATCTACCTATTTAATTTTATCTATTTTCATATGTGATCTCTCTCTCTCTCTTGACACTTTGAACTACTCAATACAATATTTTTTTGCTGTGAATGAAATTATTGTTTGTCTTTGTGCATTCAATTTGTGAAGTTGATTTGGGTTCTTGAATCTTTGTGTTTGAGAACGTCTTAATGCAATATCTTATCTTTGTGTAAGTGATGTAGTTTTCTTCATAATCAATTTCATTTCTCAAATGGTATTGGGTGTATGTTATAACTCTTGAATAGTTTAGCTAAAATTGGTCTTTGTGCCAATTCTTCTTACTTGCTAGATCTTGCATCTAATATTTAGGAATTTTCTTGATATTGGGTTTTCCTTTACTGCTTTCTGGTTAAAAGCATACATGATATTTGATTTTAGCATTTAAATTCATTGAAAATATTGTGAGGGAGTTGTACCTTAACAAAATTTAGAGGATATTTATCTTTGTTTAAGGGTTAATATTCAAAACTGTCTGGTTCATTTTGGCACCTTTTAGATGTGGACTTGTGATATCTCAAGGTGCCCAATCTATTAGCCAACATATTTTTAGCAACTCAGAGTGGGATCGAATTGTATAGTCCCAAATTTTCTTGTGTAGGAATACTTCATGGGTAATTCAATTAACCCTGGATGCTCATAGATTTACTAGAGGGGAAAGAAGTAGGGGATTTTCTAATCCTATTTTAGAAAGCCTACAAAGAAATAATTTTTCCTATATCATTCCACCTATGCGAAGGGTTGGGGATAGAAGTAGACCCACCTCACCTACTAGAACACATTCAAATCACTCCATCTCGCAAGCACTCATTTTACATGGAATGGTTCTACTAGATGTAATTAATTTTCCCCTTAATATGGCTAATCAACTACCCATTCCTTGGGGCGTCGCTATTGGCCCCTTGTAGTTGGGAAATAACTTGCATGATTTACCCAAGGATTCTCATAAGAATATGCCTAAATTTTGAGATGGAAAGATTTCACCAGAAGAACATATTGATGCTTTTTTGGCCGCATGTGGCATGCTTGTAGTATAAGAAGAAGATGTAGTAGTCAGATTGTTTGTAGAGTATTTAGCTGATGCATCAACACAATGGTTTTATTAGCTACCTCACTGATGTATTACTAATTGGGCCACAATGCATAGAAAATTTGAAGCAAGATTCAAAAGTGTTGATGATGACCTAACTCTAATAGCACAAATTACTCAAATGAAGAAAGAAGCAAATGAGTCTATGAGAGACTTTGTGGCCAAGTTTACTAGGATAGTGAATCGAATTAAAATCACCAAGAGACCATATCAGGGAATGCAAAAATGTTTCTTCATCAACCCACAATACCCTGATATTGGTCTTATTTTAAAGAGGCAACCATTGAATACTCTAGAGGCTACACAGGCATTGGCCCTTGAATTTGTTGAGAAAATATGTCTTAACTCACTGGTATAACCTTGGCTCTGTCACCATCCAACTTAGAATTACATAAGCGTTACTTTCATGCATGTACCGCTATACTGTTGGGTGCTTGTGAGAGAGGTGCGGGATGGTGGTGTGTACCGCCACCCCGCGGGTGCCTTTTAGTTGTTTGGTGGTAGTGTGGTGTGTATCGCCACCCTGCGATGGTCTATTGGTGGTTCCTACAGTAGTGCGGGAAAATGTTTTGTTTCTTCCTTTACTGCGATACCATTGGGTGTACTCAAGAGGGCTATAGGTTGGCGGTGTTACTCACCATCCCGTGAAGGTTCTCTTCTGGCTATGTGGGCTGGAGGTGTTACTCACCATCCCACAAAGGTTCTCTTTAGGTTGTGTGGGCTGGTGGTATGGTGGTAGATGATCCACCATCTATCGACAGTCATGCATAGGGCTTACGGTGGTGTAGTTAATAGATGGGAATGGTGCAATGGTCAAACATAGATGAACGAATGATGTACTGACACGTGGCATGGATACATTTGTTGATTTCACATCGTTGTTATTAATCAATGATTCATTGGACCAGCATTTATAATTTGAATCCAATAGTTGTAACACCTGATAACCATGTAACTGCATTGTAAATTCTAATTTCTCATTGGTTGGAAAATCAGTACTACAACATGGAGTTGTTTAGCCGACCTAAAGGATGAGAGTTAGCCGACCTAAAGGATGAATATTTATATGAGATGTCTTCAATATAACAAGTGGATTTTGATGTTGATCAAATGTATCAATAGGATCAAATTGATTGTGGGTCAAAGTGCAATTGGTTGAAGATCAAAGTGAATGTAATGTTGTTGGAGTGCTTCTATGATTTGACACCTGAAAGAGCATAGCTCTACAACTTGTATGTAATTGTTTCATTACTATAATACAAGTGATCTTTCTTTGGTGTGTGGGTTTTTCTCCTATAAGGGTTTTCCCACATAAAAATCTGATGTTCATTTTATGTGAATGTTCTTTTGTCTATTCTGTTATGTGCATCTTAAATGCACTATGATTGCAAAGTTTTAGAAGTTATTTTGTATCTCTCTCCTATGGATTGGCATTAGGAAGGCATATTCTGCACTTTGCTTTCCTTACAAGTGGTATCAAAGCCTAGCTAATTGTGTTATCCTTGTGGGTAGGACGGGTTTTTTTTGCTAATTCATTTAGTGGGAGTTTTGCAGAGATTTCTTGGTTCTCAAATTGTTGTAGATTTAAGATGACAAACACATTTGGAAGGATAGAGATTGAAAAGTTCAACAGTGGCAATTTTGAGTTGTGGAAACTTAAAATGGAATATTTTCTTGTGGATCATGATTTATGGACTATAGTGTCCTCAACCAAACTAGCAAAAACCTCTCAAGATGATTGGGATGCAATGAACCAAAAAATAGGGGTCAGATAAGACTGTGTTTGGCAGATTCAGTTCTTCTGAATGTCCATGAAGAAAAGACATTGAAACTTTTGTGGGATAAACTTGGTGACATTTATCAAGGTAAGTCTTTGGTAAATAAGTTATTTATGAGGAAGAAGCTATATTATTTGAAGATGTAGGAAGGTGCGTCTATTGCAGATCACTTGAATGCATTCAACATGATCATTGCTCAGTTGGGGTATGTTGGTGTGAAGATTGAAGACTAGGATCATTGCATGCTCATGTTGTGTTCATTTCCTGACACATGGGATCACCTGGTAATGGCTATTGGGAGTACAACAACCACTTTTAAGATGGAAGATGTGGTTTCTTCACTTCTGTTAGAGGAAATGTGAAGGAAGTCTTTACAGATGGCCAAGGAGGCCCTTGTTATTCAAGGTAGATCAAAGGAGAGATGCAAGAATAAAGACAAGAAGTACAAATCCAAATCTAAAGGGAGATCAAAGTCTCTTGGTAAGAAGTCCAAGGTGAAATGCTGGAATTGTGGGCAGACTGGTCATATCCGAAAGGATTGTAAGGAGAAAAAGAAGAAGAAGAACAACAACTCTTCAAACAATGATTCTTCTCAGAGTGATGTAGATGCCTTCATTGATGCCTTGGTGACTTAGGAATTAGATGATGTCTGGTTGATTGACTTAGGCACATCTTTTCACATGAAATATCACAAATATTGGTTCACTAAGTATGAAAAGTATGCTAGTGGAAAGGTGTACCTGGCAAGCGATTCAACTCTAGAAATTGTTGGCCATGGAAGAGTTAGAATCCAATTCCCTAGTAGAAGAATCAAAGGAATTGATGGTGTACTACACATACCAGGTTTGGCTCATAACCTACTTTTTGTTAGTAAGCTAAATGATATTGGCATGCAAGTTTCCTTCTCAAGTGGAGGTTGTAAAATGACTAGAGGCTCAATGGTGTTGGCTAAGGGTGTACGCATAGGCACTCTATACAAGCTGGATGCACGTCCTATTCAATGTAACGACGTCTTTGTAAATTCAAGAAAAGTTGCTCATGTAGAGAAGGAGAATGCAACTTCTCTTGGTGTAAATTCCTTGGAGGTGAAACTCCAAGAAGAGAAAATCATGTTGTGGCATCATGGACTTGGTCACATAGGAGAGAAAGGCTTAAAAGACTTGAAAAATAAAAATATTATTGAAGGGCTTGATGATTATAACCTTGAGTTTGATTTTTGCAAACATTGTATTTATGGAAAGCAACACCGTGTTTCATTTTATTTGAGTCCTCATAAATCTTCTAGCATATTGGATTATATCATTCTTATGTTTTTGGTCTAGTGAATGCTCCTTCATTATCGAAGTCTAGATATTATGTTTCTTTTATTGATGACTATTTGAGAAGGGCATTTATGTATTTTCTAAAGAGTAAATCAAAAGTGTTCAGTTGGTTTAAAGAGTTTAAAACTTGGTAGAAAATCAGACTGGAAGGAAAATTAAATGCTTGAGGACAAAAAATGGCAGTGAATTTTGTTCTGCAGATTTTGAAAGGTACTACAAATACCATGGCATTAAAAGGAATAAAACTATGTCTTATACTCTACAACAAAATGGAGTTGTTGAAAGGTTGAACAAGACGCTAATGGACAGAGTGAGAAGTATGTTTAGTGGTGCTGGTTTGGAGAAGAAGTTCTAGGCTGAGACTATCACCACAACATGTTACTTGATTATTCATTTACCTAGTTCGGCCCTTGTTGAAAAAACCCCTTTGGAAGCATGGTTTGGTAAGAATCCCTCTTTGAGACACATTCATCTCTTTGGTTGTGAGGCATATGCATATGTGCCAAATGAGAAAAGATCAAAGTTGGAGAACAAGGTTGTCAAATGTATCTTCATTGGCTATGGCATTAGTGTGAAAAGATACAAGCTTTGGAATCATGTTACTGAGAAGGTTTTATACAACAAAAGTGTAATCTTTCGTGAGCTAAATCCTTCAGTAGCTAGTTTGTAGTTAGAGATAGATAAAAAGGAAAAGAAGAATGATGTAGTTGAAATTCCTTGAACTCCAAATAAAGAGGAACTACAAAGTGTACCTAAAACTTAGGAGAGCTCTAGTAGCTCTAAGAGTTCTAAAGAAGAACCACAACCTCAGCCTCAACCTATGAGGAGGTCTACACGTGAAAAGCATCAACCTGATAGGTATTGATTTTCTATGTTGGATTCAAATTGTGCCCATGCTTTGAACACTAGCACTAATGAGCCTAGGACTATGAAGGAGGCTATTAATATGTCTGAATCAAATTCCTGGTTGGAAGCCATGAATGAGGAAACAATCACATTGAAAAAGAATTAAACCTAGGATTTGGTACCCCTACCTAAAGAACGAAAGCCTACTGGTTGTAAATGGGTATTTAAGAAAAATATTGGTTTGGATGGCAATGTTGAGAAGTATAAAGCTTGGTTTGTAGCAAAAGGTTATTCCCAGGTGGAGAGAATTGATTATGGAGAAATATTTTCTCCTATAGCTAAGCTAACATCTATTAGATTTCTTTTGTCACTTGCAGCAATTTATGACTCAAAGATTGAGCAAATGGATGTGAAGATAATGTTTCTTCATGGAGAGATGGAAGAAGAAATTTATATGTCTCAGCCTAAGCACTTCGTTGAAAAAGGTAAATAAAATCTAGTTTGCAAGTTAAAGAGATCTTTGAATGGTTTAAAGCAATCACCTAGAATGTGGTACCAAAAGTTTGAAACTTTTATGTTGTCATTGAGATTCGTGAGATCAAAATCATATCATTGTGTTTATTACAAAACTAAAAATGATCAGGTTCTTATTATTTCCCTATATGTAGATGGCATGTTGTTCATAGGGAATAGTAAGACTATGATTTCTGATTTAAAATATCAGTTGTTAGCAAAGTTTGAAATGAAATATCTAGGTGCAACAAGGTATATTCCAGGGATGGAAATAAAAAGGGATAGAGGAAGTAGAAAGCTTTGGCTCAGCCAAAGTAAGTATATCAATACTGTCTTGGAGAGATTTGGTATGTCTAATTGCAAGAAGCTAGTTGTTCCAGTGTTGCATGGAACAAAGCTATTTGTTGAAGATTGTCCAAAATATCCTACTGAGATGGAGGACATGACCAGGTTGCCTTACATAAGTGCAATTGATAGTTTAATGTATGTAGTGGGAGTACTTAGTTAGTTTATGGCTAATCTAGGAAGGCCACATTGGGATGATGTGAAAAGAGTATTTAGATATTTGAAGGGTACCTTGGAGTATACTTTGTGTTATTATGGAAACTCGGTTGGATCACAAAGATCTCTAAGCATTCATGGGTATGTGGATTTTGATTGGGCATGGGACATTAATAGCAGAAGATCCACCAATGGATACATCTTCATGTTATTTGGTGGTGCAGTGAGTTGGATGAGTGAGTTACAGGCTATGGTCGCTTTATCTACTACTGAGGCAGAGTATATGGCAGAAACACATGCCTGCAAAGAAGCCGTTTGGATTAGACATTTGTGTTAAGATATTGGGTTTGATACAGGGAAGATTATGATCTATTGTGACAGTCAGAGTGTTATTTTTTGGCAAAAAATCTCACTTTCCATGCCAGGACAAAGCACATTGATGTTCAATATCATTTCATTCGTGATATGGTGGAGGATGGAAAGGTTAATCTAGAAAAGGTGGATACTCTGGAGAATGTTGATGATGCATTGACAAAGCCAGTGAGCACAAATAAGTTTAGATGGTGTGAAAATTTGATGGGACTTGGGGACCAGAATGTCTACTGACTTCATGCATTGAAAAGGGTTCAGTGAGTTCTTTGTCAAGTGGAAGATTGTTGAGAAAATGTGTCTCAAACTCATTGGTATAACCCTAGCTCTGTCACCGTCCAACTCAGAATTGTATAAGTGTTACTTTCATGCCTGTACTGCTATACCATTGGGTGCTTGTGAGAGAGGTGTGGGCTGGTGGTGTGTACCACCACCCCGTGGGTGCCTTTTAGCTATTTGGTAGTAGTGTGGTGTGTATTTCCACCCTGTGATGGTCTATTGGTGGTGCCTACAGTAGCATGGGGAATTTTTTTGGTTCTTCCTTTACTGCGGTACCGTTGGGTGCACTCAAGAGGGCTTCAGGCTAGTGGTGTTACTTACCATCTCGTGAAGGTAGGTGACCTGCCATCTCATGATATTCATGCATAGGGCTTGCGGTGGTGTGATTAACAGATGGGAATGGTGTGAAGGTCAAACATCAATGAACTAATGATATGTTGACACATGGCATGGATTTATTTGTCAATTTCACATCGTTGTTGTAAATCAATGATTCATTGGACCAACATTTATAATTTGAAGCCAATAGTTGTAACACCTAATAACCATGTAACTACATTGTAAATTCTAATTTCTTATTGGTTGGAAAATTGGTACTATGACATGGAGTTGTTTAGCTGACCTGAAGGATGAATATTTATATGAGATGTCTACAATATAATAGGTGGATTATGATGTTGATTGAATGTATCAATAGGTTCGAATTGACTATGGGTTGAAGTGTAGTTGGTTGAAGATCATAATGAATGTTATGTTGCTGGAGTGCTTCAGTGATTTGACACCTAAAAGAGCATAGCTCTACAACTTGTATGTAATTTTTTCATTACTGTAATATAAGTGATCTTTCTTTGGTGTGTGGGTTTTTCTCCCGTAAGGGTTTCCCATGTAAAAATCTGATGTTCATTTTACGTGAATGTTTTTTTTTTCCATTTTTTTATATGCATATTAAATGGACTATGATTGCAAAGTTTTATAAGTTTTTTTGTATCTCTTTGCTATGGATTGGCATTAGGAAGGTGTATTTTTCACTCTACTTTCCTTATAGAATTAGAGGATGATTTTATTTCAGTAGGGAAATGGAAAAAAGAATTGCATATGAACAAAACACTTCCTACTACTTCCTCTAATCCTATGATCCAGAGATTGGTTAATGATGTAATTGCTCTCAAAAGGCAGATGCCAAAAGGAAACCAACCTTATCAAGATATCTCCAAGAGAGCAAATTTTCAACTAGGGAATAAGACACTTCCTTTGCCTCTAACTCAACAAAGGCTAGAAATTGAAGCTCCTCCTTCAAATAATAAAAAGAACATGTGCGTCTTTCACCTCACATCTGATCACACTGGTGTTGACTGTGCTAAAATGAATAGGTTTATGTAATTAACCACTACCAAAGAGATTATTGAAGAAGTCACAGAGGAAGGTACTTGATTTAATCAATATGGAAACTCTACAAATGGATACTTAGAATTCAAAGTTGATGATGATAGAGGAGGATATGTTTTCATCACTTTGGATGATGCTACCTATGTTGCTATTACCCAAAGCAAACAACATCACAATAAAAAGGTTACTCCAAATTCCACTAAGGTTTTACTTAAAAAAGCTAGTGCAATTTCCAAGGGTGAAAACCTCTCACAAAGTGTGGTTAATAGCTCTCTTAAAAATCCTGTCATATCACCCTTAGAAGGTCAAGCAAGGGAATTTGATATTGTAGAATTTTGTAAAAATACTAAAGTTTAGATTTCTCAAGAAAAATATTTAAAGATGAATCCTAAGGAGTTAGACAGGTTAATTGAATACATTAGGCTAGGACATTCTGAATCACATGCAGGCCTAGATGGAGCAATGATCAACTCCCATGATTCAACTGCTAATGCTAAAACTGCTAACAAAATCAACCTCTGATGCAAAACCTCACCCTTTCTATGTATCATTATTTGTGAATGGGTTCAAAGTTAACAATTGCATCATTGACTCATGCACTTTCAACAATGTCATGCCCACACAAATTGCCAAAGCCTTAGGGTTGGAAATGAATAAGACATTTGGAAAGTGTTACTCAATGGATTCCAAGTAGGTTCCCTTGGAAAAATTAAAGATGATCAAGTTGCAATTGCAGCTTATCCAAACAAGCGACTCAAACTCACCATATTGGTTGTAGACATACTTGCTAGTTATGGTTTTCTTCTAAGCAGAAGTTTTTGCAAAGATTTGGGAGGAGATATATAATTGGACTAGTCATATGCCACTATACCTATTGGTAAGGAGAAAGTGTGCTTGGAGCCTAAGTTGAAAGCCAAGATAACTGTGCTCAAGTCTGAAGATCCCAAAGCATAGATCCTATATGAAGAAAATGAGTTTGGGAACTAGATGCTTTTCTCAAGAGAAGAGAAAGGGGATGATGTACATATTCCAAACTTAGAACTCGAGCTTTGGACAATGGAGTTTGATGGAAGTTGTTCCCATGTTGGGTTAGGAGCAAGGTTCATTCTTACTTCTCCTTCTGGTAAGTAATTTCCTTTCGCTTATAAGCTAAAATTTGAGAATACAAATAATACTGCTGAATATGAAGCCCTTTTGTTAGGGTTAATCGAAGCTAGAGGTATGGGAATAAAGATGCTTAAGGTTTTGGGAGATGCAAAGCTAATTGTTAAATAGGTACGAAATGTTTTCACTGTTAAGAATGAAAGGTTGAAGCACTATCGGAATCGAGTCTAGACTACCATTGAAAGTTTTGATGCTTTCTCAATAGAAGCCATTCCCAGGGAATTTAACGCGAAGGCCGATTCACTAGCAGTCTTTACCTCTTTGCTCCTTCCACACCCAAAATTTAAAAATAAATTCTACAAGATTGAATTAATTTATCGATCGAGCATTCACGACAACATCAATCACTGGTAGGTCTTTGAGGACAACAAACAAATTTAGGCTTTCTTAGAAAACATCAAGGCTTTTACTCAAGTCTTCTTTAAAGGAAGTGATAATAAATGTAATTTTTTTTTGTTTTGGTAGGGTGGGTGGTCTCCAAGATGATATAATTGAGCTAAAGGGCAATAAAATACCTAGAGGGCCAGTTTCTCTTGAGGACTTATTTGATCACCATGACTGCTCTATAAAATGAAAAATGAGTGAATTCATTAGACATTTCGATGAATTTGAGGCAGTTAATATTGGAGACCCTGATTCGCTGAAAATGGTTTACATCAAAAAATGCTACTCTTTAGAGGAGAAAGAAAAAATGATAGCCTTGCTAATTAAATATAAAGATGTTTTTTCCTGGTGCTATGATAACCTAAAAAACTTCATGGATGGGAAATTTCAGCGCCACATTCTACTTAAAGAAGGAAAGGATTCTTTCAGACATAAATAAAGAAGCTATGACCCCAAGGTAACTGATGCAATTTTTAAAGAGATTGAAAAGATGTTGAAAGCGTTGATTATATATCCCATACAACATTCTACCTGGGTGGCAAACATTGTGCCAGTTCATAAGTAAAATGGGGAAATTCAGATATGTGTTGAGTTCAAGAATCTGAATCAAGCATCATTAAAAGATAATTATCCTCTTCCTAACATGGATCATATCTTACAAGTAGTCGTTGGCTTGGAAATGATGCCCATGTTGGACGGTTTCTCTAGTTATAATTAGATCAGTGTGGAGGAAGAGGATCAACATAAAACGACATTCACCATGCCCTGGGGAACCTTTGCTTATAATCGGATGCCATTCATACTCATTAATGGAGTAGCAAATTTTCAGTGGGCTATGGATTTGTCTTTTGGTGATCTCTAGAATAAGATTATAGTCATTTATCTTGATGATTTAATAGTGTTCTCCAAGAAAAGAACAAATCACCTACAGTATTTGGAATAGGTTTTACAAAGATGTAAAGAACATGATATCTCTCTTAACCCCAAGAAGTTTGTTTTTGTAGTCATTGAGGGTAAAATTTTAGGTCACATTGTGTCCAGGGAGGGTATTAGAATAGATCTAGATAGAGTAAAGGCTATCTTACAATTAAGCCTTCCTTCGAACCAGACAGGTGTGAAGTCTTTTCTTGGACAGGTAAATTTCCTAAGAAAATTTATTCCAGATTTTTCTGAAGTCACTAAGCATATTGTGGGCATGATGAAGGAAAAATAGGATTTTAAATGGAATGAGGCTGGGAAGAAGGCCTTCAACAATATCAAAGAAGCAATTTCCCAAGCTCCTATCCTGGCTAGTCCTGACTTTAAGAAAGACATCTATTGCTATGCTTCAGACCATATTACATCTGCCATGCTGCTACAAGAAAATGAGGATAAAATTCAGGTGTCTATTGCCTTTATGAGTGAGCCATTAAAGAAACATGAGTTAAATTATTCTCAAATCAAGAAACACACATTTGCAGTGGTTAGTGTAGTTAAGCAATTCTACTTCTATGTCTTGCATTCACACTCAGTGGTATATGTGCTAGATCCCACTGTTAAGAGCATATTGACTAATAGGATATTGATTGCAATAGGAGGGGTGGTTGGATAGAAAAAGTGAAAGAATATGACTTAGACCTAAAGCCTACAAATTTAGTCAAAGGAAGAGGACTCTATAATTGATGGCAGAAAGTCTGAAGGGAGTAGAAGAATATGAATATTTACCATTGGTTTTGGCTGTCAGCTTACAAGATGAATAGTTTTTTGATATAAGCCTATTTTCTCACTTACGA
The DNA here is from genome assembly GCA_007258455.2 of Sequoia sempervirens. NCBI lineage: Eukaryota > Viridiplantae > Streptophyta > Pinopsida > Cupressales > Cupressaceae > Sequoia > Sequoia sempervirens. The sequence continues at coordinate 58,992,489 of VDFB02058242.1, forward strand.
ACAATGCCCTAAACACCTCTCAAGTAAGAAGAAAAGGAATTTAAAATTGAAAGCAGCTAAGTATGTTATTTAGGGTGACACCTTATACAAATGGGGCATAGATGGGACGTTCTTGTTGTGCGTAGATAAAAATCAACAAGAACGATTGCTTACTATTTTTCAAAATGAGGCTTGTGGAGGTCACTTCTCTTCCACCATGACTGCTTTCAAAATTATAAGACACGGTTAATACTGGCCTAGGATGTTCAAGGACGCTTATCACTGGGTGGCCAAGTGCGAAAAATGCAAGCTGTTTGCAGGAAGACCTTAGTTGGCAGCTTTACCACTTAACCTTGTAATTATCAATAGATTGTTTCAACAATGGGGTCTCAATTTCATAGGCCCAATCATCCCACAGTCTAGTGGAGGTCATACTCACATTATCACAACCACTGATTATTTCACCAAGTGGGTGGAAGCAATCCTAGTTAAGAGAACTAGTTTTGAAGTGTTCTATAATTTTATTAAAGAGAATATTCTGGTTAGGTATGGAGTTCCACACAAGCTAGTTGCTTACAATGCAGCCAATTTTTCCTCTAGTGAGATTTCACTTTTTTGCTATGATTATGGAATCTCCCTATCTCATTTGACTGACTATTATATTTAAGGGAATGGTCAGGAAGAGTCCAACAAAAAGAATTTGATAAGGATTATCAAGAAATTAGTTGATGAAAACCAAAAGGATTGACATAAAAGACTATATGAAGCTCTATGGGCAAATAAAAAAACTCCTAAGAAGGCCATTGGGATGACCCCTTTCGAGCCACTATACGGGGTAGAAAGTGCACTTCGTCTTTCACTTGAATTATCAGTTTGAAAACTACAAAGTGATATTGAGGATTTTGAATTCAGTAATGCCTTGGAGAGAAGGATTTTATGTTTGACTAAGATTTAGGAACAACGGGAAGAAATGGTTGATAAGATAACCATACCTCAAGAAAAATTCAAAAAGATTTTTGATAAGAAAGCAAGACTGAGAAAGTTCATGGTTGGAGATTCAGTTTTGCTATGGTACAAACACATAGAGCTTAAAGACACCCATAAGAAGTTTGACACACTCTAGATTGGTCCTTTTAAAATCACTCATGAGTACAGGTCTAATACTTTTCATCTCACTTATCCTAATGGGACTCCCTTGCCTATTCCCTATAATGGGAAAGATCTAAAACTCTATCAGCTTTGATTGACCTCATGGTCCTTTTTGACAATAGTTAGTTTAGGGTTTTTGTTTTTTTTGGTTTGCTTCTTGAGTGCTTGAGAGTGTTTTTCACTTTTACTAACTCTATTTACCAATGGATAAGGAACTGATCATACTAATTTGGGTCTGGGTTCATTACTTTATCCTAGTCAGTCTTTGTCCCCAATCAGAGCCATTGTTACCCTATAATTTTTCCTTGCTCCATGGAAAGCTATCTACCAACTGATAAATGGCTCAGTCTTACTTAGGCAGTGTTTTGTTTGGTCATGCGAACTTGGGCAGTTTTTTATGTAGTTCATTGAACTCCCTGCTTTGCCACTTGAGCTTTTTTTCTAGTAAGGTTCTATGTTCTCTCATTCGGGCAGTGCCTTATATAGTTCATCAAACTTTTCCTTTCCCTGCCTGTGTGATAGTTGTTATTTAAGTGACATCTTGAAATGATATTCAAACTTAGACACACTTTTATATAGTTTAGTGAACTCTCCACTTTACCACTTATAGACGTTTACTTTCAAATTTTGAAAGATGTTTGTGATGAAAAAAATGAAGTGATAGCTACCACGTGTCATGGCTATGAATGCACCACCATTTTAGAAGAAGCACAAGGTACTTTGGTTTCTCTCGGGTTACAATGGGACAAAGGTGAGATTAAGGATAATACAAATATCAAAGGTTTGATAGATAGTTTCTAGAAAATAGTCGAGGTTACACTTGATTCACCTTAATTTGATGTTTAGAATTTGAAAAAGCTTAGTGATCTACACTTGGTCACATCTCAAGCAATTGATCATATGAAAGCCTATGAACAATGTATTGAGACGGTTGAAGATAATCAATTGTCATGGAGGGTACATATGACAAATGTGACCATTCCTCAGCATAAAGAACCTATTACATATCCTCAAGGATTTTCAAGCCTTGCAAAAAAGACCCATGGTGACTCCGAAAGCTGGAAACGAAGCAATGCCATCGTGACGGCTTTGTTGCTTTTATTTTATTTGTTTCCTTTTTAAATTTTGGTCGGTTATGGACAATGAAGAGGCAGTTACTCATTTGCCTATTTAATTGTATCTATTTTCATATGTTTCTTTCTCTCTTGACACTTTGAACTACTCAATACGATATTTTTTTGTTGTGAATGAAATTATTGTTTGTCTTTGTGCATTCAGTTTGTGAAGTTGATTTGGGTTCTTGAATCTTTGTGTTTGAGAACGTCTTAATGCAATATCTTATATTTGTGTAAGTGATGCAATTTTCTTCATAATTAATTTCATTTCTCAGATGGTATTGGGTGTATGTTCTAATTCCTGAATAGTTTACCTAAAATTTGTCTTTGTGCCAATTCTTCTTACTTGCTAGATCTTGCATATGATATTTAGGAATTTTCTTGATATTGGGTTTTCCTTTACTACTTTCTAGTTAAAAGCATACGTGATATTTGATTTTAGCATTTAGATTCATTGAAAATCTTGTGAGGGAGTTGTACCCCAAAAAAATTCAGAAGATATTTCTCTTTGTTTAAAGGTTAATATTCAGAGTTGTTTTGTTCATTTTGGCACCTTTTGTACATGGCATTGTGATATCTCAAGGTGCCCAATCTGCTAGCCAACACTAATATGTGTGTTCCATTATCAAGCAACCATTTTTTTAAGGTCAATGTACTCTCAGTTTATTATATTCTCACCTAGCAATAGTTTGTGTGGCCCTAATGAATAACTAACAAAGTCTTTTCATAACTCCAAAAATCAAAACACCGTTGCACCCCTTTCACTTCATCTAATTGTTAATTTTGTAGGCAAGGAAATATCGATTGGTTTTTAGAGTTGATTTCTCTATCATAGTATGATTGAAAATTAATATTTCAAGAAGGTGTTTTATAGTTTGATTACTTAGTATATCCTAGGTTGTGTGGGATTATACTTATTTGATCGAATATTGTTACTATATTTTTACATTGTGGTTGAGACCACCAAGATATTTCTTATTGTTATATATGTGATTTGGGACCACTATTACCCTCCTCCCCTTAGGTGGCTTTAGTAAAGCCACATGATGTACATGATGTGCAATTTTTGAAGGAATGTAAATATTGGTAATTTATTTATTTATGATTTAACTTCTAGTGTGCTACATTAGTAGTGTCAATAGAGCTTTAAATTATTTGGCTATTTAGGTTTTTCAAAGGTCCTATTTTCCTCAAGGACTTGGTTATATTTTTAATACAACTGAGATATTGTGATATTGTATTTTTGTTACTTTTGACTTTTTTATAATTCTTTTATGATGAATTTTTTATGGATTTTAACTTATGATCTTACATTATTGGGTTTGAGGCTTTATATTTTTTACAACTAGCATGTGTAGTGTAATGTGACATCTATAAACTACCATATCAAGGAGGGGTCCTTGGTAGGCTTTATAGGGGTAGAGGCACTAAGAAATTTTATTATGAGGATGTGTAAATGGGACTGGTATGGGATAGTCATGATCCATTTTTCCCCTAATATGTATGAGTGATTACTTGTGTACTTTCCTTTTGGAGGCTAACCCTTCACAAAAATATGAGGAAAGTACTAGGAAATGTATGGAGGGGTCCTCAAAAAAGGACCTAAAACTATCTTTCCTAATGGTTATATGGCTCTATATTATTTTTGGTTTATGGATTCTTATGGATTTATGATAATGTGATTTATAGTTACTCAATGATGACATAGCAATTTTTTATATGCATGGTATTTTAGCTTACAAGATCTATATTATTATGATTTTATGGTTATTTAGTGATATTTGACATCATTATAATGAGAAATAAATAAGTTCTAGTACCAATTGTTGGGAAATTCAATGGATGAGATACAAGGACTGGAATAAAACAACATGAAAATTTGAAACTTATATGTAAATCTAAAATTAAGTTTCCTTAATATGGAATTACCATGGTTAGATCCATCTTCTTTATGATGCTACAAATTAGCCAAAATAGCATGATTATAAATACTGCCTTATGTGAACTTATAAAATCAATATATAAATAATAGAATCACCATAAGATAGTGGAAATGAGTCACAAATCATCATCACAAGAGCATCACATAACATAAGATTTACATAGAGAAACCCTTGTGATAAAAATTCCACCAAGAAGAGAGGCCAAGGATGCATTATCTTCAAATAAATGAGATTACAATACAATTACTTCTATTCTCCTATTTTCCTACACTATGGTAGCACCTGTGCACATGTGAACAACCTCTTTATGCCCTAACCTACCCTTTTTCCTACAATAAAACTCTACATTCAACTATTCCTCATTTTTTCTACATCTAAAGAGTTGATTTTATAGACTTGTGAAGAGGTCTAATGCACCAAACATGTTGCCCAAAGATGGCTCTTCATTCCAAACATCCCCAACCCTTGGAATACCTCCTTGAAATGTGAAAGGACCCCATTTTTAGCTCCAATACTTTCCCTCCAACTTGGGTGCCCAAACATGGAAGATAAACATTACATTAAATACAATAAATGATGGAAAATCCAAAGACACTTGTTGCCTCTTTTCAAGCACCCACTTGGAGAATACGAATAGCCCCTCATTTTCCCTTTTCCTTATCTTTTATCATCCCATTCTAGGTATGCACATGTGGGGAAAACAATATTAAATATTTATGTCCACAAGTCACCTTTATCATTGCTAGTAGCACCCATCACCCCTTATGAATATATTACAGACAATGTCGAGAATTAATATTACAAAATATTTTCCCAATTCACCTATTTTGCTAGGGACACTTTCCATGGATGTTGGAACTATGCAATATGACATATGATTTACAAGGTATATGATACCTTAATCCTAAAATTCTTCCACTTGACATCATACATTGTAAATACATGCATAGGAATTATAAACAAGGGGAAAAAATCTCTTGGCCAAACATGTACCTGTAGACATCTAAATTTAATCACTTCCATATGATTAAATTTACTCCCTTTTCATCTACCATATTAAAATATTAATTTATTAAATTAATATTACATCTTTTATCTCATATCTGCGAAGTATTTGATTTAATAATTAAATGCTTTATCTTTCACCTTCTTCCTCTCTAAATTAAATAAATACACTAATTTATTTAATTTTGTCATTTTTCCCCTTTTGATTTAAAACCAATTTAAAATTCTTCACTTTCTCTCTCCTTGTCACATCCTCTATAATCTTGCCCTAATTTGAATTAATTTAATTAATTCATGATTATGATGTGCATCCTCTTAATCAAAGATTAATGTCACATCCTCCTACATTTGCCACTTGCCTCTAATCTTCCATTAATTAGCCTAATCCAATATTTGCACAACTTTAACCAAGGTCATTAGCCAAATTTAGTACCACTTTTGAGCCATCCTTTGCATTTACCTTCTTTTGGCATTGACCCCCTTTCCCATGTCAATTTTTAATTCACATTTATTTATCCTAGATTCCCCTCCTTTATATGTGAATTTTTAATTCACATTCCATCCTTCCAAGGCTTCTAGAACCTTGGACTTGTCACAATCTCCACATGTGACCAAGTCCCACCTTTTTGGAGCCCACCTTTTACCCTTTAGATCTTCCTAAGAATGTAATTCACATTTATATCCCCAACCACCTTTCCTTTTTCCATGTAGATTTTTGAGGAATTCCAAAATTCCTCAAATGTCCCTTTCACTCCCACTTGGGAACAAGAAATCCCTTTTTTAGGAAATCTCCTCACTCCCCAAGGTGCTTGTCCTTCCTCCACCTCATGTACCTTTTTGACACCTCATTTACACCTCATCTTCTCTTGGCCACTTCACCATCCAAATGTCAAGATGTGAGGGCTTGTGGATTCTCAACCCACTATAGCCCCTTCATCTTGACCTTGTTGGATCAATCTTGACTGTTGAATTATCTAGAGAATTCAAATTCTCCTATAAATACCCCCTCCTCAAGGGCATTTTCAACACTTAGCCATTTGATAACTACATGCTGCCAATTTGCATTCTCAATCATCTACCATCATCTAGCTATCCATTCTAATCATTTTGCACATTCAATCTTACATTTAGTCACTCAAGAAATCATCTAAGGAGCACACAAAATCATCCCAAGCAAGGGCCAATCAAGGAGTCGTCAACAACAAGGAAGGTGAAATCATTTGTATCTTGTTTTATCCATTTTTCTTCTTGTTTTATCACTCTTTTGGCTAATCTTGAAGTGTCCTTAGTCTTTTATCACTTGCGTTTTTAAGTTATTTTGCACATTAGAGTAGGATAAAATTCTTAGGATCACATTTCTGGCACGCCCGGTGGGACCCACAAACAGGTTCTTGCATTTAACATTCATCTTTGCTAAGTATTGTGCAGAAAAAGGTCGCAAAAAGGTGGCAGTGCCCTCCTTTTTACCGCAGAAAGGCGGAAGCACCCCATTTTGCTGCAGAAAGGCGGAAGCACCCTCTGCCTTACCCCAGAAAGGCGGAAGCGCCCTATATCTAGAAGTTCCATTTTCTTCTAACAAGTTTGCTGCAGTTGGGAATATATTTAGAAGGTTTTTCTAACACTTTTCTTGCAGTGGGAGGGGCACAACTTTCTTTTTTTTTAAATCGATAAAGTTTGTTGCAGAAAGGCGAGCGCCCTCATTTTGTCGCTAAAGGCGGAAGCCCCCTCCTTACCACAGAAGGCGAAGCCCCTCTTGTCTCTACAGAAGGCAGAAGCCCTATATCTGGAAGTTTCATTTTCTTCTAACAAGTTTGCTGCAGTTGGGAATATATTTAGAAGGTTTTTCTAACACTTTTCTTGCAATGGGAGGGGCACAACTTTTCTTTTTTTTTTTAAATTCTGATAAAGTTTGTTGCAGAAAGGTGGAAGCGCCCTCTAACTTTTTGTTGCAGAAAGGAAGAAGTGCCCTTTAACTTTTTGTTGCAGAAAGGCGGAAGCGCCCTCTAATCTCATCGCAGAAAGGTGGAAGCGCCCCTGTTTTGCTATAGAAAGGCAGAAGCGCCCCAAAACAACACAGTTTGGAAGGTAAAACAGTCATTTTAGCTTTGTTTTTGCTCTCATTTTTTGCTATCTTCAAGTAGTAACCCTCTAACATTGTTCTGGCAAGGATATTGGTATTTTTTGCTAATGTTTTGCAGCATATTAGGGCATAATTGACCAAGAACAAAGAAAAAGATAGCTAACATTTATTTGCAGGGCCATCTATTTGATCAGATCTACAAAAATTGTCCTTGTCTTGGAACATAGTCTAATTAGAGGGAATAAACTTCATTGCTTGCTGTGATTGTTTATTCTTGTGTTACCCAAGGGGGCATTGATTTGTTTTCACTTTCCCCTTACACTTCGTGTGAGCCTGGGGAGTAGTTAGATACAGTTAGTGTCTTCTTTTTAGTGGGAGCTACTTGGGGATTTCATCACCCCAAGGGATGATTCCAACCACGCATACCGGCAGGGTATATAAAGGGGGGAGAACGAAAGTTGTACCCCAATCCAGTCACGTCATAATTGGCAGAGCGTCGAAGCTAGGGTGATACCTAGATAGACATGAAGAGTTGGTTCGAGCCTTTCAGTATCTCGCTGGGGTTCCCAACTCACGCTTGTGATAGGCTGGTGTTCACGGTTGTGTCTCACATACCAAGAGTATATCGAGGACTCCCTAGAAGCCTTGTGCATCCTAGATTAAGACCTTGCCTAGCCATACCCTTAATATTAATCATAGGATTGTGCTTGCTTAAAGTGTTTCTTGTGAAAAATCTGTGAAATCTTTGATACTTTGGCCTTACTTTATCATTTTGCATCCTTTCTATAGCCTTTACCATCAAAACCAAGCTCTGTCTTACTGTAGAAAGGCAGAAGCGCCCCTAATTCTGCTATAGAAAGGCGGAAGCGCCCCTGATTTTGTTGCAGAAAGGCGGAAGCGCCCCTGTTTTGCTGCAGAAAGGCAGAATCGCCCCTGATTCTGCTGCAGAAAGGTGGAAGCACCCCTGATTTGCTACAGAAAGCTATCAACACCCTCGATTTTTGTTGCAAAGGGGCGGATTTTCCCTCCTGATCACCCGAAATTGCCCCATTTGGATCTGTTTAGCCTCTAAACCATCATTTAATCATTCCCAACCATTATTTCATCATACTAGGCCTTCACTTTGTCACTCTAAACCTCCCAAAACCTCAATTGGGTCCATTTAAACCTTCATTCTATCGTTCCAAGCTTCCATTTAACCATTCTGAATCCCCATTCATTCTCCACAATTATCTTTAATCCACCCATTCATTTTAATTTTTCCCTAATCCATTTAAAAGCCCATACCCTCACCTAGCAAACACCCTAACTTTACCATTTACATCGCCAAACACCACCCGTAACCAAACTGTCCTAACCTTGTGTTACAAAGTGGTTACCTAAATTGACCATAGCACTTGAACTTGATTATTAGTCTTTAACTTCGACCCATTTCAATTTGCTTCCATCTTGAGGTGAATTCGGTAGTGCAAGTTATCATCCTCGACCCAATCAATCCATTCCTATCTTAAGGTGGATTCGGTGTCGTGATTGTCCTCTTAATCAATCAAGGCTCTTGGTTGCTAAGGGTAACTTCCTTTGATTAAACTCAAGGTCTTCCTCTCATCTTTTATCATCCATCTTTTACCATCCAATCATATCTATCCAATCATCCAAATCTATCAAAACCCATCATTCGATCAAATAATCCAATCCAATCTAATCAAATTGTGCCAAACCCAAGTCCAATCCAATCCAATCCAATCTAATCAAAATCCAATCCGATCTAGTATATCTCAACAAAATCTAATCAAAATCCAAATCCCATCAAAATCACACCTCATCCAATCACAATCAAATCATTCGACAAAAGCATTAATCTACTCATCTCACATTTGCATGCCCGTTCAGACCCATTCACAGGTAAAGAAAATGGCCGACCATCAAGCTCAGAATGCCCAATCAAACAACCCTCAAGATCCCAAAAACACAATCAACATCTCATCAGATCCTAACAAGGGTACCAACGTCCCTCACGATCCTCATAATGGTACTTCATCACATTCTAACACTGAGAATCAGAACAACTCACCACACGGTGAAGAGAGTATGGTTAATCAACCTGAACTCACACTTGAGGAACATTTTAGTAATCCCGCCAATGTGCAAATGACTGATCATTTGCTCGAAAAACATGGGCAAGAAATCTTGGCCCACCTAATTGAGAAGGGTGTCAAACCCCCCTTGAATGTTGACTTGTCCAAATATAGGGGTGCCCCATCCAACGTACTCCAAGGGTCACAAGATACGCAAGAAGGTTCATATTTCCCCAATATTCTGCCAGTTGAGGGTTGGCATCAACTTGAATTTGGCAATGTCGTTCTTTATTAGGTTAACTATCCCCCACATGCTTCGAACTCAGTTATAGGAGGACCTCAAGTACTTGATCCAAATGATCCTTTTGCCTACGGCATGCCACAAAATGTTCCACAACCTCCACCGTTAACGTTAACAACACCCCCTTCTTCCAACCAACCTCCAGTCAACATTGAGGGCACCTCCTTTGCCGCATCACTTCCACCTCCTAGAACTACAAATATACCATGTCAACAGATTCACCAACCCAACATTCCACTTCAATTACCTCCACAAGGCACACCCCAGCTGAACATTCCAAGTGGTACCCAACAACCCCCTTTACAAAACACTTCTACACTACCTCCGCCATCTCATCAACAACAACCTATACACAATGCTTTGGCCTCTTCACAACAACCACCCTACCAATCACAAGGCAATCCATCTCGACCTATTGCTCAGATCATATCCCCCTTTCTTGCATCCATTTTGCGTCCAAAGGCTCAACCACAACACAATATCCCATCTCTGCCTATACAACATTTGACGTCACAACAACAACCTCCCCAACACTACTACTATCCCAATCAACAGCAATTTCCCCAACAACCACTTTATGCGACCTCTCAACAATCCCAACAATACCCTCAATACCAACAAACCAACACGCAACATCCCATCCAAATTCCTCAACAACCTACCCCACACTTTTACCAAACAAATCCATATTATGCCCCACAACAACAGCCCCCGTATCAACAAAATCCCCCGTCTTACCAGCAAGCCATGTCATCATCCAATCATCCAAACCTATATTTCAACAATCCGACACCCTTTCAGTAGGATCCTTCATCATCCTATCATCAATATCCCCCCAATCCACCACCAGCTAGCTCGAATTTGTTGGAAATCAAAGCCGCACTTAAGGATCTTCAAGCTGAGACTACAAAACAATCATTCAAATTTGAAGATATATGCCCATATCCATTTGATCCCCTCCATCTCATTAATCCCATTTCCTAAACATTTTGAGATACCAAAATTTGACAAATACAAGCGAAACAAAGACCCTAAGGCTCACTTGCAAGAGTTTTATTCTTAGTGTCAAGAAGTCATGTATAATGACAACTACCTTTTGTGCTTGTTCCCACGAAGCCTAGCAAGCCACGCCTTAGATTGGTTCATGACTCTCGAAAAGGGGTCCATAAAATTTTTTGCAGACCTATCAGAAAAGTTTGTGTCCTACTTCTCTTTCAATTTGGAGAAGGATACAGACACCTTAGATCTCCTAAAAGAGAAACAACGTGATGGAGAAACCTTTACCAGCTACCTCCAACGGTGGCATGCATTAGCAAGTCGAATGAAAAATCCTCTGAAAGAAAAAGACATGGTCACCCTTTTCGTGGAAAATTCTCATCTTGACATGGCCCACAATTTTAGACTACATTGTGTCACCACTTTCGCCGAGATAGTGGAAAAGGGACCCATCCTTGAACGTGCCCTTATTGCCAAAGGACACATCAAAATACACAGTCATGATAAAGAAAGGTCATTTGGAGATAAACCACGATTCTGGAATAAGAACAAAAATGTGGTGAATGACAGAGTGACAGGACACCAAACATGTCCAAGTGGCTAATACATCCCAAAACAATAGCCGTCTGTACCCAACGCCATATCTGTACCACAGGGGGCACCTCGTCCCCCTCAACAGTCAAACCAAAACAATCAAGGGAACACCAAATGTCAATACGCCCAATTAGGAGAACCTCTGAGTGTTGTTTTTAATAAATTGCTACAAATCAATTACCCCATCACATAACCTGTCACCAAGCCATTTGACGAGTCCAAGCCCAAGCCGGCATGGTTTAAAGAAAATGAGTATTGTGACTTTCATAAAATCAAGGGACACTCTTTAAATAAGTGTCAAGGTTTGAAAAGCTATGTCCAAGATCTCATTGATCGAGGAGATATCAAGGTTGACCCTAGTCAACCTTCATCGTCCAATGCTCAACTACAAATCTATCAAAACGCATTCCCAAACCATAATCAAGGCCCTAGCACCTCCAACAGTAATCCTCAAAACAACAACACAAATAATGTGACACTAATACATTTGACTACAAAATGC
>VDFB02058242.1:59004327-59073263 GCA_007258455.2 Sequoia sempervirens
CATCGGATCCTAACAAGGGTACCAACATCCCTCATGATCCTCATAATGGCACTTCATCGCACTCCAACACTGAGAATCAGAATAACTCGCCACATGGAGAAGAAAGTATGGTTAATCAACCTGAACTCACACTTGAGGAACATTTTAGTAATCCTGCCAATGTACAAATGACAGACCGTTTGTTTGAGAAACATGGGGAAGAAATCTTGGCCCACCTAATTGAGAAGGGTGTCAAACTTCCCTCAAATGTTGACTGGTCCAAATATAGTGGTGCCCCATCTAACGTTCTCCAAGGGTCCCAAAATGCACTAGAAGGTTCATACTTCTCCAATGTCCCTCCAGTTGAGGGTTGGCATCAACCTGAATTTGGCAATGTCATTCTTTATCAGGTTAACTATCCCCCACACGCTTCGACTTCAGCTATAGGAGGACCTCAAGTGCCTGATCCCAATAATCCTTTTGCTTATGGCATGCCACAAAACATTCCACAACCTCCGCCATTAACGTTAACCACACCCCCTCCTCTGAACCAACCTACAGTCAACGTTGGGGGCACCTCCTTTGCCACATCGCTTCCACCTCCTGGGACTACAAATCTACCACCTCAACAGGTTCACCAATCTAACATTCCACCTCAATTACCTCCACAAGGCACACCCCAGCTGAACATTCTGAGTGGTACCCAAAACCCCCTTTACAAAACACTTCTACGCTACCTCCGCCATCTCATCCGCAACAACCTATACACAATACCTTGGCCTCTTCACAACAACCGCCCTACCAATCACAAGGCAATCCATCTCAACCTATTGCCCAGACCATATCTCCCTTTCTTGCGTCCCTTTTGCGTCCAAAGGCTCAACCACAACACAATATCCCACCTTAGCCCATACAACACTTGACATCACAACAACAACCTCCCCAACACTACTACTATCACAACCAACAACAATTTCCCCAACAACCGCTTTATGTGACCTCCCAACAATCACAACATAGCCAATACCCTCAATACAAACAAACCAACACACAACAATACCCTCAATACCAACAAACCAACGCGCAACGTCCTATCCAAGTTCCTCAACAACCTGCCCCGCACTTTTATCAAACAAATCCATATCATACCCCACAACAACAGCCCACGTATCAACAAAATCCCCCTTCCTACCAGCAAGCCATGTCATCATCCAATCATCCAAACCTGTATTTCAACAATCCGACACCCTTTCAGCAGGATTCTTTATCATCCTATCATCAATATCCCCCCAACCCACCACCACCTAGCTCGGATTTGTTGGAAATCAAAGCTGCACTTAAGGATCTTCAAGCTAGGACTACAAAACAATCATTCAAATTTGAAGATATATGCCCATATCCATTTGGTCCCTCCATCTCATTGATCTCGTTTCCTAAACATTTCGAGATACCAAAATTTGACAAATACACAGGAGACAAAGACCCTAAGGCTCACTTGCAGGAGTTCTATTCCTAGTGTTAAGAAGTCATGTACAGTGATAACTATCTCTTGCGCTTGTTCCCACAAAGCCTAGCAAGCCACGCCTTAGATTGGTTCATGACTCTCGAAAAGGGGTCCATAAAAACTTTTGTAGACCTGTCAGAAAAGTTTGTATCCTACTTCTCTTTCAATTTGCAGAAGGATACAGACACCTTAGATCTCCTAAAAGAGAAACAACGTGATGGAGAAACCTTTACCAGCTACCTCCAACGGTGGCATGCATTAGCAAGTCGAATGAAAAATCCTCTGAAAGAAAAAGACATGGTCACTCTTTTCGTGGAAAACTCTCATCCTGACATGGCCCACAATTTTAGACTACATTGTGTCACCACTTTTGCCGAGATAGTGGAAAAGGGACCCATCCTTGAACGTGCCCTTATTGCCAAAGGACACATCAAAATACATAGTCATGATAAAGAGAGGTCATTTGGAGATAAACCACGATTCTGGAACAAAAACAAGAATGCGGTGAATGACGGTGTGACAGACACCAAACATGTCCAAGTGGCTAATGCATCCCAAAAGCAACAACAGTCTATACCTAATGCCATATCTGTACCATAGGGGGCACCTCGTCCCCCTCAACAATCAAACCAAAATGGGGAATAGCGATCAATATGGCTTTGAATTGGGTGAACCCCTGAGTGTTGTTTTTAATAAATTGCTACAAATCAATTACCCCATCACATACCCTGTCACCAAGCCATTCGACGAGTCCAAACCCAAGCCGGCATGGTTTAAAGAAAATGAGTATTGTGACTTCCATAAAATCAAGGGACACTCCTTGAATAAGTGTCAGGGTTTGAAAAATTATGTCCAAGATCTCATTGATCGAGGAGATATCAAGGTTGACCCGATCAACCTTAGAGTAGATCAATAACTGAGATCTATCAAAAGCGCCTTCCCAAACCACTTAATCCAAGGCCCTAGTACCTCCAACAACAATCCCCAAAACAACAAAAATAATGTGAATTACAAGAATGTACCCTTCAATTATGAAGGTGTTATTCATTACATTGAGCAGGTGGAACCCCGAGTATCCATGATACACGTTAAAGAAAAAGACCCTTAATGTGCTGTTACTACACGACGAGCCCACATCACCGTCCCTGCAGCCTCTGCACCCACCCAACCAGCTCCTGTAAATTCTCAGTACAACATCCTTGATCACCTAAGGAAGACCCCCGCTCATATATCCATTTTGGATTTGCTTAAGTCTTCCCCGGTACATCAAGAAATCCTCAATAGAGCCCTGCAGGAAACCCATGTACCAAATGACACCGACCCCACATAATTCCAAGCTTTGGTGGGACATTTGGCTTCGTCTCATCACCTCCACTTCAGCCAAAATGATATGCCAAACATCGATGTCAATCATAATTGCCCCTTACACATTGAAGTAGTGGTCGCTCGCCATAAAATAAAAAGGGTCTTGGTAGATAATGGCTCTGCCCTCAATTTATGTACTTTGAAATTCATAAAACAGGTGGGGTATACTCAAGTGGACTTAAGCAACTAGATCATTAAAATCAAAGCCTATGACAATGCAGAAAGAAATTCAGAAGGAATTATCAGTCTTCCTATCCAAGTGGGACCTGTGCTTCAGTATACTACATGTCATGTCCTTGATCTGGACTTACCATATAATCTCCTCCTTGGCCGCCTGTGGCTCCATGCTATGCAAGCCGTCCCCTCCACGTATCATCAATGCTTGAAATTCCCCATCAACGGACAAGAGATCACCATCTATGCCGACCCCCAACCATTTGAATACTACCGCGCTTTAGAAGCATCTTTTCCCCATTTACATTATTGTCCTGGGGTTGAAATGGGGGCATCCCAGTCATCATCCTCCAATCCACCATCCACCGCGATAACCTCTCCATCCTCCACCACTAATCCTTCAGTCACCAAAGTCTAGATCATCGACAAAGGGTGTGGCGAATATGAAATGCATATGGCTCTCAATGTAGCCACCATGCCACCGTCACTGCACGAGTATGGTCAACCTTCACATGCTACACAAAAGGGAGACAAGACCATCACCTTCAGTGGTAAAAACATTCCTACTACCACTTTCAGATCTCTGAGTGTCAAGATCGATGCACCAGAGGAGGACATAAGCCAATGGGTCTACCGAGAAGAGCCCGAACTAGAGACTCCTCTAAAGAAATATTTTCAGGAAAAGTACCCTTGGCCAACAAAGTTCATGGAAAAACATAACTATCAAGGTAGAGGCCTAGGTAAAGAGGAACAAGGGTGGTTGCAACCCATTGATACACCATAGTTACCAAAGAAAGTAGGCATTGGGTATGACAAAAAATAGAAAGGCCCCGCAACATCATCTAATACTTCCAATGGTATCACCGTGGACAATGGCTCATTGGTAGACATACCCGAGGAGGAATCCATCATACATGCGTACAATGATGTCGATCACACTAACCTATCATCCATGTTCGAATGCCTATCCGTCTGCACCATTAACCTATCTCTTCGTCACCCTGAACTTATTGATTGAGACCTAAATAATATCACACCTATCAATATTTCTGTGGACGCATATGTCAACCTTATGGGATTGGGGGAGGATGAACACTCCAGTTGCAAAAATAAGAATAAAAAAGGAAAAAAATGGTCATCTAGTGAAAACCTCCCTAAGGCACTTCCTGACCTTAGAAAAGTAAAAATAAAGGATGCATCTGATGGAAAAAGCCTCGAAGAGGCGCTAGAAGATGGAGATGTTCATCTTCCCCTTAGGGGAACTCAGTTATCTACTCGATCATCTATTCTAATTGAAGAGACACAAGAAGTTAATCTGGGAACTGCTGAAAGTCCTAAAATATGTAGCTAAGTCACTCTCAGAGCAAGAGTATCTGGTCTTTGTGCAGCTACTCCAAGAGGGAATTGTTAACTTTGCTTGGTCATACTCAGACATGCCAGGCTTAGACCCTGCCTTAGTGGTTCACCACTTAGACATTCGCCTAGATGCCAAGCCTGTCAAACAAAAGCTCTGCAAGATGCATCTGCAAGTCACATTGTTAGTCAAGAAGGAATTGGAGAAGTTACTGGACACAAATTTTATCAGACCGATTGACTACTCTGAATGGATCTCCAATATAGTTCCAGTTGCCAAACCAAACGGGGACATTCGGGTCTGCACGGACTTCCAGGATCTTAACAAAGCTTGCCCAAAAGACGATTTCCCTCTTCCTAACATTGACATGTTAGTTGACCTAACAGCATGACATGAGATGTTATCCCTTATGGATGGCTTCTCTGGTTATAACCATATTTGAATCGCACCTGAAGACCAACACAAGATTTCCTTCACGACTCCTTGGGGGACTTTCTGTTACAATGTTATGCCCTTTGGTCTCAAAAATGCAGGGGCAACATATTAGAGAGCAATGACAGTCATCTTCCATGACCTCATCCATATCATCATGGAAGACTATGTTGATGACATATTAGGGAAATCCAGAACATGAGCAAAGCATCCCGCTATCTTGAAAAAGATATTTGAGCAGTTAGAGCATTATAAGTTGCGGCTATATCTGAAAAAGTGTGTCTTTGGGGTCACGTTAGGGAAGTTGTTGGGTTTCATCGTCTCTCGCAGAGGTATTGAAGTTGATCCTGCTAAAGTAAGGGCTATTCTGGACATGCCACCTCCACGCAATCTAAAGCAGTTAAGAAGCCTCCAGGGAAAGATGCAGTCCATCCGTCGGTTCATAGCCCAGCTAGCGGATAAGTGTCAGCCCTTTACCCATCTTTTAAAGAAAGATTCCACCTTCCGATGGACCCCGCAGTGTCAGATGGGTTTTGATAAAATTAAGGAAAATTTAGCTCATCCATGGATTTTGATGCCGCCTATTCCAGGAAAACCCCTCCTGCTTTATATCTCTGCCACCTCAGTCGCACTGGGGGCATTATTGGCGCAACATGATGAGTCATTCAAAGATAGGGAAATCTACTACATCAGCTGAACACTAGTTGGCTATGAGTTAAATTACTCCCCTATGGAGAAAGCTTGCCTTGCGCTCGTTTTTAGCACACAGAAACTCCGTCATTACATGCTCAGCCATCCGATCAAATTAATCACCAAAATTGATCCCTTGAAGTATCTGTTATCTAGAACCACTTTGACTGGCCGCATGGCCAAATTGGTCATGCTCCTTAGTGAGTTTGACATAAAGTATGTAGAACAAAAAGCCATAAAAGGACAAGTTATTGCTGATCAATTGGCTGAAGCACCATTAGTAGATGCCTACCCTCTAGACACTGAATTCCCAGATGAAGAAATCTACACAATTATGGAAGCACCAGCTTGGACATTATATTTCGATGGCTCATACACTCATAGTGGATCTGGAGCAGGAATTCTATTAGTCACTCCTCAAGGTGACTACATCCCAAAATCATTCAGGATAGTGTTTCCATGTACCAACAATATGGCCAAATACGAAGCTCTCCTCACCGGCCTCAAAATTGCAAAATAGTGGCACATAACCCATTTGAAAGTCTTTGGTGATTCTTTGCTGGTTATTAGACAAGTTAATGATGAATTCCTCACAAAAGATGATAAACTGTTACCTTATAAATGCATGGTGGATGATTTCAAGAAATATTTCACCTTCATACAGTTTGATCAAATCCCTCAGGTACAGAATAAAGTGGCAAATGCAATGGCCACTATTGGTTCTTTGATTGACATTCCTAAGGACCGTATGGAGTGTGAATTTCTTGTTGAACAGTTTTTAATCCCTGTATATGATGTTCCTGAGACTGACATGGTGTACGATAGTGTAGGTCCCACCTCCCCGTGGTACCAAGACATATACACTTATCTTCGTGATAATATCATACCCCCAGAACTTACACACAACCAATGTAAATCCTTTGTCCATTGCTCTTCCCGATACATCATTGTTGGTGATACGCTTTATTGTCGCGGGTATGATGGAATCTTCCTTAGATGTCTGAATGAGACCGAGGCCCAAACGGTACTAATGGAAGTACATGGTGGTATTTGTGGGGCTCACTCAAATGGTATGGCTCTAGCCAAAAGGATCCTACGAGCCAGAGATTATTGGCCTACATTGGAACGTGATGCTTGCAAATTTGTGAAGAAATGCCTTCCATGTCAACAGCATGCAGATTTGATCCATGCCCCAGCGCAAGATCTTCAACCTCTCCTAGCACCATGGCCGTTTTCTCAACGGGGTTTCAACTTGATTGGAAAGATTTACCCACCATCATCCAATGGCCATACATTCATCATTATCGCCACTGAGTACTTCACCAAATGGGTGGAAGCAATGCCACTCTCGCAAATCCCCGGTACTCAGATTTCCAAATTCATCCTCTACCATATTCTCTGTAGATATGGTATCCCATCCACCATCCTTTCTAATAACAGAAAACCTTTTAAAAAATAAGCCATGAAACACCTCTGTGACACCTTCCATATCCAGCATCATTGGTCGACGCCTTATTACCCTCAAGGTAATGGTCAGGCAGAAGCAACCAACAAGACCCTCATCCGCATCCTCAAAAAGGTTGTCAATAACACTAGACGAGATTGGCACCTTCATATTCATCCTGCCCTCTGGGCATACTGTACATCTATCCGCACCCCAACAGGCGCCACCCCTTACTCTTTAGTATATGGTGCTGAAGCCGTCTTTCCAATCGAAGTTGAGCTCCCCTCATTGAGAATTTCTTTGAAGAACCTTATTAGCGAAGAAGATGCTCGTGTTGCATGGCTTGCACAGCTAGAGTTACTGGATGAGCGAAGAATAAGAGCCTATGACCATCTGCAAGCATGCCAAAATTGTCTCAAATGTCATTACAATAAAAAGGTTTGTCTTAGGAAATTCCAAGTTGGTGAGCTTTTCCTCAAAGAAAACCAACACACTCAGCAAGACCATGATAAGAAAGAAAAATTTGAGGCAAACTGGCTAGGGCCGTATATCATAGCTGCCAAATATGGATCTGGAGCCTACAGGTTGACTACTCTGGAAGGAGATCCTCTTGACGAACCTGTCAATATTCTCCATCTGAAGAGGTTCTATGCCTAAGTCCATTTGATAACCCCACCTAAAAAGTCAAAAAAATCAAAAAAATAAAAAAGTATGAAAAAATCCAAAAAAATAGTAAAGATAAATAAATCCATCTTATGGTGAAAACCACCTCTTGGTGGCGCCTTGGATAAGTATGGATGGTGAAAACCTGTCAATAGGCACCATCTGTAAAGGGATTGATCATTATCTACCTGGCATCCTCGCCCACCTCAGCCTAGGCCGCTTGGTATTTGTTGATTGAGCACTGGACGACCCACCTTACCTATCCCTCATCCTGAGCTTTTTTTTATATCCCACTTTGAGCTTATTTCTTTCATTCCCTTTGTCGGTCGGTCCGTGTCATCATGTAAGATCATCCATCATGTCGATCTCCACCTAGATCTCATCTTCTCGCATCGCTTTCATCCCTTGTCGAACTATGTTGCCCCTGTACTGTTACGTAGGCAAGGCTGATCATTCGATTTTCCCCCAGGGCATTTTTGGATCAACTTGTTTTGGTCCTCCATCACTTCATCTTCACTAGTCCCTTTTCACTTTTATCCATGGTCTTTTTATCGAACTACGTTGCCCCTACACTTTCACGTAGGCAAGGTTGGTCATTTGATCCTCCCCCGGGGCATTTGTCTGTCATGTTTTGTGTCCTTCATCATTGGTCTCCATTGTCTTCTTTCCACTTTATCCATGGTATTTTTCCATGAATTACGAGGGCTTTGTGCTTTCACGTAGGCAAGGCTAATCTTTGATCGGCCCCCGAGCCCCTAGGTCTTTAGGTTGTGTCTTGTCTCCCTTGCGTTGTGTCATCAAGCTATGCCTTTATCTAGCTGGTCCTTAACAAACAAGACCCATTTGTACCAACGAATATAATCAATTTTGAATATCCTATATCATATCGATCTTTTCGCTTAGTATCCATCATAGGTCTCATCAGGATACATCCTTCCTAACAGACTTCATCAATTCTATCTATCCCCTTGATCCTATGGCAATGGACATTTGAAATTGATTGCGATCTTTTGATGCTTTTGGTTTTTGTTTATCATTTGGGCTCCCTATCATCACTTATCAAGGCTGCCATAATCCATCATATTATGGTGTATTTTGATTGGTCCACATAGGGGCATATCTTGATCTTTTCTTTGATTGTGTCTTCTTGGTTGTCCCACATAGTACCCACCAAGATCCTCGAGATCTTGTGTTATGTTGGGGCATCCTTTTGTGCTTGTGGTTATCTCAATACCGGACCCGCACAAGGTCTTCATGACTTTGGGGTATTGGGATAGCCTTCTTGTCTGGCGTGTTTGTCTCAAGAATTCGACACTAATCTACCTCAGTCCTACATACCTTGGTGTATCGTGTCTTATGCTATAGCAAAAACTAGTGCTCCAAAGATGGCAAATTGAATTAGGATTGCATCTTCATAATCATTGCATTAACACTCACCCTATGGTTTTGGTTGTGCAAATACTTCCCCCCATTCTTTTCCATTCTTCTCAGGATACTGATACTTTTTGATAGATGCCAAATGACATCCATCTTCACAATCACCACATACCCACCTCCCATTATCATGTTAGTTCCTATTGGCACTTATGGCCGTGTGTTATTTCCTCTAAAATTACAAAAGTACTATTCCATATATCCATCGTCACCTGCATTACTTGTTAGGTCCATACATACATCGCCACCTGCATCACAAAGTGTTAGACGCATAATACATCACATCCGACATATATAAAATATTCATACAAAATCCATCATACACATATACATACATAAGTCAACTAGGCATCCATATATACAAATCATCATAGATCCCATAGGTACACATAACATATCACCATGCGCATATCATATCACCATGCATCAATAAAACTATTCATATTCCATAAGTACATATATCCAATCATTCACATGAACATCTCAATAAACCAACGCATAAGCATAAATAAACATAAGCATAATTATTCATATAAAATTATTCATATTCCAATCATCCATGTGAACATCTCATATCATGAACATGAGCATAAATAAACCAACACGTGCGCACAAATAAACCAATGCATCCATCCACATAAACACGTAATACCATATACGCATGCATATAATCACCCATCATAAAAGGAAACATACTACATGGTGTCAATAAGAACTGTGCCATATAAAAATAATATAATATATGTCACATGTCCATCATACATATATCCATCACCTGATAAAATACAAAATTCAGAGATATGAAACATCTCTGATCTCTGTCAATAAATCCTACACACTCCACCCTGCAACTGTCAAAAACTCAATAGCCTGTCACCTCCCGAATGAACTCCCCACATTTGATCTCTGTGGCGACTTAGGTCCTGCCCCCTTGCCGGGTGAAACCCCAGGTGAATCACTGTAACCATGGGTCCATGTCCCCAATGTCTGAGATGGCGCTAGTATCTGAGGTGTCTGTCGGGTATAACAGAATGTCCGCTGTGCTGGATCAGGAAGTGTAGAATAATATGCAACCATCCAAAACCCTACCTCTCTCATGCTCTCCTCTCGCTCTGCCACCTAGACCCAAGCGACATTCCACTTGTGATGATACCTGTCTCGGTCCCTGGTAATAGCTCTCCTCTCCTGCTCCCACGCCTCCTGAGCCAACCGGCTCTGTGCTAGCTTTGCCTGTAATCTATCCCTCATCTCCTCCGCAGCCGCTGCCCGTGCCACCGCTGCATCCCTCTCTCTCTCCACAATTTGCATATCTGCTCCTGGCATCCCACCCACACCCTGAATTGTTGGTATACGAGCCATTGCGACATCCCTCTCTACCTGTAGGGTCTACATCCGCCTCTTTGCGGCATCTCTCTCCCTCTTAGCCCCCTGTGCTCGAGTCACTGCTGCATCTCTATCCCTCTGAAGAGCCTGTGACCACAGCTCTGCCGAATCCCTCTCTCTCTAGAGAGTCGCTACGTTTGCTACTGCCTCATCTCTCCCTCTCTATAGTGACTATATCTCCACCTCTACTACTACTCTCTCACTCTGAATGCGCGCCTGTGCCGCATCCCTCTCTGCCTCCATCACCTGCACCTGCGCCTATGCTACGTCCCTCTTAGCCTGCATAATCCGCGCCTGCTCTACTGCCATAGCCTCCCTCTCCTGCATCAGCCCCATATCTCCAACTACCTGCTCAAGGCAATGTACCCTGTCTTGAAGCTCATCCCAGTCTCACTAGAGATCTCCTGACTGCTGACTAGTACATCTTGCCCCCTGATCTACTCCCTGCCCTGTCCTCCCCTCTGGCTCCCCCTGGCTTGTAACACCATGACCTCTACCTGCAATCTGTCGTGGTCCCATGTCATACTAGTCAACTCACCCTATATCATCTACACCTCTGACTATGCCCTGTCTCTCTCCCTCACTGCTCCCCCTAGATAGAAAGTAATGGTGTCATAATCTATCAGTGACTCCTACTGTACTCTAGCTAGCTCGGCCTCCAGAGCCCTCACTCTCCACTCCGCCATCTGTACTCTCACCTCTACTCCCCTTGCCTGTATAATGGGATCCTCAGATACCACATAAGGAACCAGAGCTAATGATTCTACTGCCGTAACATCCCCCTCCATCACATCTTTGTCTACATCGATCGCATCCTCCTCCCCAACCACCTACTCTATCTCATCCTCCTCATCCATCTGCTCTATCTCGTCCTCCCCACCCACTGGCTCCTCCCTCCCCTCCTGCTCTTGTCGCTCCTCATGGTCCTCCACAATCTGGCAAACCTGAAATCGTCTCACCTCTCCCTATCTCTCAACCATGAATCGATGTCGTGGTGATCTCCTCTCCTCCTCTGGGGCTACTCTAACATCCTCATCCCCTTTGCTCTCCAGCTCCTAACGAGCCTCATGACTCTCTGCAGTTGGCAAAACCCGCAACCGCCGTGGCTGCCCATGTCGTCCTACCACAAACTATCTCCTCCCCTCCTTTGTAGCATCCCTCACACCTACCACATCCACATCCTCCATATCATCCACATTCATCACCTCCTCCACCCTCTGCTCCCCCTGGGCTCTCTGTGGCTGCCCCCTCTCCCGCTGCCGACCCTCTCTCCGGCCTCGTCTCTGATGTCTCCTCCTCCTCCTCCCTGCTCTGCCTGCCTGCTCTCTCTCATCCCCCTCCGACTCCTCCTATCCCCCCTTGTCTCCCACTGCCACACCCTCTCATCGCTGTTGTTCCCCTCCTCTCCTCTC
Source organism: Sequoia sempervirens (assembly GCA_007258455.2). Classification (NCBI taxonomy): domain Eukaryota; kingdom Viridiplantae; phylum Streptophyta; class Pinopsida; order Cupressales; family Cupressaceae; genus Sequoia; species Sequoia sempervirens. The sequence goes on from VDFB02058242.1 coordinate 59,016,162, forward strand.
TCTGTACTCTTTGCTCATCCTTTGCTCCGGCACCCGCTACCCTCAAAATAGGCTGCACAGGAGTAATCCTCTCCCATAACCTATTCTGGAACCACCTCCGATATCACTCCGTCACCACTGGCACCTGCTCTCCTCCTACTCTCCCTGGATAAGCCACCTGTCCTGTTGCCCTCCATGACGCCCTAGTTGTCGCTGGTGCTATGCAGCCTCCCCATGGTAGCTCTCTACTATACTGCCGGAACAAGATAGGTGCCATCAGAATATCCTGTATCACCCTAAACTGTCTCAGCACTCTGTCTGGTCGATGAGACTCTACTATGCGTGGTAGAGTACCAATAATAAAACACCGGCTCAGAAAATACCCCTCATGACTCCTCGTATCCGTCCATCCCCTGAACTGACGCACCCTATATGGCCACCACTCTATGTCCCTCGAACACAGATCATCAAATGCTCTCCTCCACCCCTCCATCTCCCCCTACATCTCATAGCAAAAAAACCCAACCTCTCTCCTCCCCATACTCCCAAGCCACGAGCTCACAATCGTCCCCTATCCCCCTCCTCACCACTACTAGCCTCGTCACAACAATATGCTCCCACGCCCAAATCTGCAGCAGCGTCACATGTGTCACACTCGCTACTTCCCAGTAGCAGATCCCGTGCATATCTCTGTACATCTGTGCCAATACACACAACCCCCACAAAAATGGTCCCCCCCGCCACTCAACAATGTGGCGGATCACCTCCATATAACGTAGGCTACATGTTCGTCTGCTCTGATCTGGCAACAGTATCCCACTAATCAGGCCACATAGGAATAACGGTAAGGCTGGCACATCCACTAACAAACACCCGTCCAAATCCAACTGCCCCTTCACTAGGGGCAACGTCACATGTTCAAACAATACTCTCATGGTCTCCTATAACTCCGCTCCTGTGGACACCACCTCGCTCACTAATCGACCGACAATCGGCAGCCTCAAGATATGCCACACATCCTCCAACATCATAGTCATCTCTCTTGAAGGGAGATAAAATGTCGATGTCTCTGAGCTCCATCTCTCTATTAGTGCGGTCAGCATCGCCGGATGCGCTCTGACCACTGAAAACTGAATACAGTGACCTAAACCTGTGTGATCCAACACCACCTGATCCTCCCTGTTCATCGCTGCTATCAACACCACCATCACCTCCGACCATCGCTCATGCACTCATAACCACTCAAACCTCTGTATTCACACAAACACATTTCTCATTATTCAATTTTTCTTATCTTTTTTCTCTTTTTTCTTCCTATCTTCCCCTTTTTCTTTTTCCCTTCCTTCTCTTTTTTCTTCCCCCCCTGATAGGTTATCCCCACCGGGCTGTCGCCGGATGGAACTGCCCCACCGCAGTGGGGCAGATCCGCCCTCGGCCAGGGCAGAACCGCCCTGCCACAGTGGGGCGGAACCACCCCTCGGCAGGGGAGAATCGCCCGGCCTCAGCCGGGCGGAACTGCCCTGTGGCAGGGCGGCACCGCCTCTCAGCGGGGCAGAACCACCCGATCGCAGCCGGGCAGAACTGCCTCGTGGCAGGGCAAAACTGCTCGACCACAGCCGGGCGGCACCGCCCCTCGGTAGGGCGGAATCGCCCGACCGCAGCCAGGTGGAACCGCCCGCGGCCGGGGTGGCTCCGCCCAGTCGCAGCCGGGTGGAACCGCCCCACTGTGGGGCAGAATTGCCCCTCGGCAGGGAAAAACCGCCCAGCCGCAACTGGGTAGAACCACCCCGTGGCGGGGCAGCACCACCCCTAGGAGGAGCGGAACCACCCGGCCACAGCCAGGCAGAACTGCTCTAGGGTGGGGCGGCACCGCCCCTCGGCGGGGCGGAACCGCCCGGCCGCAGCCGGGCGGAACCACGCCCAGTTGGGGTGATGGCGCCTTGGTTTAGGGTGGAACTGCCCCCAACCGGGGCGGCGATGCCCTGGTTTAGGGTGGCTACGCCCCGCTCTGATGAAACTATTTACCTCGTTTTTCCCCTCTTTTTGACCTTTTTTAAGTAATGTATTTCGGACCCATTTTTCTATTTTTCCTAACGGACAAAACCCATATGTTCAAATTTTTCAAACCTATCAAAATATGTGTTAAAAATTCATAAATTCAATAGGAGGGTTTTGTTACTACTCACATGTTCGCCCGCACGCCCATTGTACAATGCACGAACCTCGTCCGCCCGGTGCACAATTGCCGTGTCATTGTCCATCAGCATCGTTCATCCTCGTCAGCTTCTGCTCCTCTACTCTCCTTCTCTCAACTACTATAGGGAAAATGACCAAAGTAATTTTTAAAAATTACCTTTTTAACCCCTTCCTCCAAAAAGGTATTTTTTACCTTTTATTTAACTTTTTATTCCTCCAACTAATCCCAAACTTCCTGAGGCTGCCATTTGCAAATCGTGCGTCGGATCACCTCCGTTCAAAAACTAAAATTGCTTAGTTTTCTGAGCTCTATCCAATGGTGTCTTTCTTTTCTTCCTATCGAGACATCGTCCGGGGACCCCCTTTTTCCTCCCCCGACCGCCTTCTTACCATTCCTCCATTCCTTCAGCCTGGTCATTGGGGCATCATTAACCTTTCCACGCTAGGGGCATCACCATCTGTCACTTCCTGCCTCATTCACATTTTATTTTTCTTCGAAACACTGTTATCCTAACAATATTTCGAAGAGGGGCAAAATGTAGACATCTAAATTTAATCACTTCCATACGATTAAATTTACTCCCTTTTCATCTACCATATTAAAATATTAATTTATTAAATTAATATTACATCTTTTATCTCATATCTGTGAAGTATTTGATTTAATAATTAAATGCTTTATCTTTCACCTTCTTCCTCTCTAAATTAAATAAATACACTAATTTATTTAATTTAGTCATTTTTCCCCTTTTAATTTAAAACCAATTTAAAATTCTTCACTTTCTCTCTCCTTGTCACATCCTCCATAATCTTGCCCTAATCTGAATTAATTTAATTAATTCATGATTATGATGTGCATCCTCTTAATCAAATATTAATGTCACATCCTCCTATATTTGCCACTTGCCTCTAATATTTCATTAATTAGCCTAATCCAATATTTGCACAACCTTAACCAAAGTCATTAGCCAAATTTAGTACCACTTTTCAGCCATCCTTTGCATTTACCTTCTTTTGGCATTGACCCCCCTTCCCATGTGAATTTTTAATTCACATTTATTTATCCTAGATTCCCCTCCTTTATATGTGAATTTTTAATTAATTCACATTCCATCCTTCCAAGGCTACTAGAACCTTGGACTTGTCACTATCTCCACATGTGACCAAGTCCCACCTTTTTGGAGCCCACCTTTTACCCTTTAGATCTTCCTAAGAATGTGAATTTTTAATTCACATTTATATCCCCAACCACCTTTCCTTTTCCCATGTAGATTTTTGAGGAATTCCAAAATTCCTCAAATGTCCCTTTCACTCCCACTTGGGAACAAGGATTCCCTTTTTTAGGAAATCTCCTCACTTCCCAAGGTGCTTGTCCTTCCTCCACCTCATGTACCTTTTTGACACCTCATTTACACCTCATCTTCTCTTGGCCACTTCACCATCCACATGTCAAGATGTGAGGGCTTGTGGATTCTCAACCCACCATAGCCCTTCATCTTGACCTTGTTGGATCAATCTTGACCGTTGAATTCTCTAGAGAATTCAAATTCTCCTATAAATACCCCCTCCTCAAGGGCATTTTCAACACTTAGCCATTTGATAACTACATGCTGCCAATTTGCATTCTCAATCATCTACCATCATCTAGCTATCCATTCTAATCATTTTGCACATTCAATCTTACATTTAGTCACTCAATAAATCATCTAAGGAGCACACAAAATCATCCCAAGCAAGGGCCAATCAAGGAGTCGTCAACAACAAGGAAGGTGAAATCATTTGTATCTTTTTTTATCCATTTTTCTTCTTGTTTTATCACTCTTTTGGCTAATCTTGAAGTGTCCTTAGTCTTTTATCACTTGTGTTTTTAAGTTATTTTGCACGTTAGAGTAGGATAAAATTCTTAGGATCATAGTACCATATGAATCTTTACCATGCTTTCATGCTCCAACAAGATACCTACAAAATAAACCATGATAACCACTATCAAGAAAAAAATTCCTTACATCCTCCAACATGCCACTTATGGAAGAAAAAAGGAACATGCCCAGGTGAAACATGTATCAACTATCACTGAAACCTACACCAATCTTTACATGAACACAAGCATCAAATTTAAATAATAACAAAGGAGTTGAGTAGCTTCCTTACTCATGCCAACTAGAATAACAACCATAAAAAATGTAACTCATCCAAACTAGCCATACCTCAAACTAGGGTCTACAAATCACAGATAGAAATTTATGCCACAAACATATGAACCCAAAATCTGCTATCAAATCTCCGTATGTCCATCCTCCTCTCTCAATGCAACATACCAATGTACAAATGACCATAGAGACAACCAAATAACAAAGTATACATAACAAAAACAATATCATAGATACAGACATTACACATCTGATTCATCCCACTGCAAACAAATGGGTGGTAAACCCACACAACTACATAAATCATAGATCCTAATCCAATGAAATATGCGAACTCATCATCATATAAGTAATCAGAAAACCAAGATATCAAAGAGAATCACCAGTCACATATCCAAAAACTCCCACTGCATGAGTAATGTCAAATATAAAAATAGATCAAGGCATACCAATTCTACCTATAATACTTCACATAGACGATGTGGCTAATTCATTTATTACATAGTTTTAAGGAAACATAAAATGATATGTAAATCATGTAAACAAATATGTTGCAATACCTTTGTCACCACTAGAATCCATAGATCTCCCAAGTTCTTCACACTCAACCATGTGAATACAAAATTCTAGGAGGAATACCATGACAAAAGAGAGAACATACAAATCAAACCATATCCTTGTTCCATACTAACATGTACCAATTTGTGTAATGCAAGATCTCCTTCACCCTTCCCATTTAAATAAAAGTATATCAACATCTAACTTTCAAATCAACTATAAACATATAAGCAATATATGTAAACCTCTCTTACTGAAGGTAGATCAAACAACCAAACATTCCCATAACAAAGGGGATATTCCCAAAGCCATAAACCATTTTTTGTACCTATCCAAATAATTCCTCAAAACTAAATCCATAGCTCAATACTGAAACAAGGAGAACAACAAAAATCCATAAGTCACACATCTTCTTCTTAAATAGTGCCCTCATAGCTACTCCAAGGTCTTATCAATACTAAAATGACCTACAAGGCTGCCACTATTCTTTTATTTTATCAAATTATCCCTCATAGAACATTTAGGCACACAAATTTGAACCCCCTTAAATAAAAAACCCTCTTGAATCGTAAAATTAGAACTTATCTCATGAGGAACACCATTAGATTGGCTACAAGATGCATAAATTTCCTTAAAATCAACATCATCTACATGCATACCTTTTAGTGCTTCAAAACCTACACTTTTCAATTAGATTTCTTGCATCATGAGTGTCCTCCTACTTAATGCACCAACTACTTTGTTTGAATACCCTTTCTTATGCTTTATGGTGAAGGTGTAACCTTGCAAATATTCCACCCATTTAACATGCCTATGACTAAGTTTCTCTTGACTATTCAAAAACTAGAGGGCATGATTATTAGTAAAGACTATGAACTCCTTTGGAAGTAGATAATGTCTCCATTTTGCAAGGACTGAACCAAATCATACATCTCTAGGTCATAGGAAGAGTATTTCTTCTTAGCTTCATTAAGTTTTTCACTTAAAAAGGTTATGGGTCTGCCCTCTTGACTCAACATTGCCCCTATGGCATAGCCACTTGCATCACACTCAATAGTAAGCACCTTATTGAAATTTGGTAAGGATAATATGGGTTGTTGTTCTACCCTATTTTTCAAATATTCAAAACTTTTTCTAGCCTCACTAGTCCAAACAAACTTCTTTCTCTTATCCCCCTTTATAGTATCAATCATTGGAGCACAAACATGACTGAAACCCTTAATAATTTTCCTATAAAAACTATCCAAACCATGGAAAATCCTTACCTAACCAACTGATTTGGGTGTAGGCCAACTTAGAATAGCTTCAACCTTGTTGGGATCCATTTTCAAGGTGCCATTTGTAACCACAAAACCAAGATACACCAATTTTGTCTTCATAAACTCACATTTCTTCAAATTGATCATTAGTTTCTCTTCATTTAATATTCTCAAACCAAATCCAAATGGTTTAAATGCTCTTCCTTAGTTTTTCTAAAAACAAGAATTTCTTCAAGGTAAACCACAATAAACTTACCAATAAAAGGCTTGAGAACTTCATTCATCAACCTCATGAAAGTGTTGGGTGCATTTGAGAGACCAAAAGGCATTACAAGCCACTCATAAATCCCTTCATTTTTCTTAAATGATGTCTTCCATTCATCCCCTAGTCTGATCCTGATTTGGTGATACCCACTCTTGAGGTCTATTTTGGAAAAGTAGCATGCTCCACCTAGACAATCCATCAAGCCTTCTATGCATGGAATGGGGAACCTATATCTAATTGTAATCTTATTGATGGCCCTAGAATCAATGTACATCCTCCATTCACCTCCTTTCTAGTGCTAGGATAGTGGGAACCGAATAAGGACTAAGGCTTTCTTTTATTAGCCCCTTATCAAGCAATTCTTGAACTTGTCTCTTAATCTCCTCATTTTGCTGTGGTGTCATCTTATATGTTGCCTTGTTAGGAAAACTAGCCCGTGGTATGAAATCAATGTGGTGACTAATATCCCTCATAGGAGGCAAGGTTCCTGGGAGTTCATCCACTACTATATCAACATACCTCTTTAGCAAGTTTTGAATTTTGAAAGGCAACTCTTCTTTCTTTGTTGTTGTCCCAATAGACCTAGGCTTGACTATGATTAAAAAACCCATTTTCTCCTCTTCTATAGCCTTTATGAATTCCTTGTCTCCTACCAAAATTTCATTGGATTCTACTTGTGGTGTTTTATCTTCATATTTCAATGGTGTTAGAGTGTATGAGACTCCATCTTTCTTTATCACATATGTATTCTTTCTTCTATCATGCTTGGCATTTCTATCATATTGCCATGACCTTCCAAGAAGCAAATGACAAACATCCATATGGTTGATGTCACACAAAACCTTGTCCTTATAACTCCTATATGTTATTCTACCCAAGTTTGTCCATTCACTAATATGTGCTGCCCTTTGTTTAACCAAGAAACCTTGTATGGAGTGGTATGAGGCAACCTTTGCAACTTTAACTTCTCTACCATTTCAATTGAAACCAAATTATCAGTACTTCCAGAATCAACAATAACTCTACAACATTTACCTTGGATTTTACATGTAGTCCTAAAGAGTGACTTTCTTTGAGGTGGTTCTTTCTCCATGGGCACTTTAATCAAGGTTCTTCTCATCAATAGGGACTCTCCAACTTCTGGTTCTATATTTTGTGATGGTGAGTTGACACTTTCAGCTTCATCTTCACCTTGTGCAATTTGATTTATTCTCTCACTTTTATAAGAAGTAGATGGTTGCTCCTCAATGCACTTCCATGCTTGGTGGCCTACAAATTTATTGCATTTGTAACACTTTCTAGTGAATCCAATTGAGCCTTCTCTATTGCTAAATCTTCCTCTAGAATCTGGTCTTCTTACTCTAAAACTACCCCTTGAATATGATGTTTGTTCTTGTGAGTTACTTGTCTCTCCTTGAGACCTTTGGGATTGTCCTCTACTAGCCAAAGTCCCTCTTCCTCAATTTTTTTTCCTTTTACTACCTCTACTTTGTTTTTCTTGTCTCCTTCTCAACTTGTCTTCAACCTTTATGGCCAATTGATAACACTCTTCTACAGTTCTTGGGCTTGTGAGACTGAGTTCTTCTTGTAGGCTATACTTTAGCCCATTCAAGTACCTTGCAACTTTGTCAACATCTTCTTCGATGTGGTCTAATATTAGGCTTAGTTTGTAGAACTCCTCTATGTAGGACTTCACATCCATGTCCTTTTGCTTCAAATTTTGCAACCTTCTTTTTAACTGTATGGCATAATCACTAGGTAAAAAATTACCCTTCAATTTTGCAACCATTCTATCCCAAGATGTGATATTTTCTTTACCTTTCTTTTTCCTCTATTCTTGAACATAATCCCACCAAAGAATTGCACTCCCTTTTAGCTTGTTTCTTGATAATTTCATTTGCTGCCCCTCAGGTACTTCAAGCTCAAAATACTTGTCTAATTCTCCTATCCAATCTAGGAGTTCTTCTCCATTCAGACTTCTTGAATATACTAGAAGCTCTATTTTTACCTTAAAACCACCATTCTTAATTGCCTTTAGCAATCTCTCCAACCTATTCTCTTCAACATCTCTTTATTCTTCATGTTCTTCTTCTTCTCCCACTCCTTCTTCTTGGTCACTCAAATCTCCTATGACCACTCCTCTTCTTTGGTTGGTCTCAACTGTTGTGAGTCTTGCATCAAGGTAGCCCTTTATGGCTCTCAATTCTGGGGCAAGAGCATCTTCCACCTCTCTAATTATTCTTTCCTCATTCAACTTATGTGCCATCTTGGATTGACTTCAAATCAACTTATTTATCACCTCTTATTGATCTTCCTTTCTCTGATACCAATTGATGCAGAGGAAGGTCCCAATTCCACACAGCAATTCAAAAATGATAGGGTACTCCTACATTTTCCCATCGATGCCCCTAGATGCACCATTATAGACCCTAGATGGCTTGTCTCAGGGTGTGAATGACCTTGAAACACTTTTACTAGATGGTTTACAATGCAACACTTCAAAGAAGCAACACTTTATTGTTTAACCCTGCAACAATTCGTGAGGGAAACTTAAGGGAATAATGCTTAATAAAACAATCTATTTCCAAACCCCCACTATAGGTTTAAATACCTCCTTTCCAATACTACAAGGGTGACCTCATTCAATGTTCAATGCCAAGGTTCACATAAGCTTGTTCTTGTTTGTTCACTAACCCATACACCTTGACTATGTAAACTATTCCCTTTAGGGAAATCACATAAATTTGCAACAAAATAACAATAATTAACAAGACCTTTGAGCCATAGAGCCAAGGGACCTTCCTCCACAATCCTACACCACTATTTGGGCAAGTTCAATCATATTTTGCCTTTATAACACTTTCTCTGCCTTTGTCAACTGCTCTGTTTGGTATATCCACAATATCAGACTACCAGTGATCTTTTGCACATGCAAAACTTATCTCCAGCCCCTACAACTTAGGAATGTGATAAAATACATGAAAACAAGCCTCTCTACCCATTTTGGGGATTTTCCACTAGTGGGAGGGTGTTCTACATGGTTTAGTTTGTTCACTGGCGACACTAGGTAGGGTTTCTACCTACTTGAAATGAAATTGCAATAACTTTTAACCTACTTTATGAAAATCTATGAAAAAAATTAAAATTACAAGATTCACATGCCAACAAGATACAATAGGTTATAGGGCCAATAATGTTCTGTACAGACTGTACAAAGCAACATAAATGACTGGAATGTTAGGAATCACAGAAAATCAGCTTCTTTTCATTCACCAAGTTGCAAAAATTAGTTTCACAACTATCTTTTCAAATTGGAAGGTGTCTTCTCTTTCATTTCCAATTGATTCCAATTATTAGGAACCATTTTCTTGATTGCATGTAATAGTTACTTTATTTTTTGACAACTTGCTAAAAATTGCATGACAACTATTTGCAACATTTGTAAAATTTTTGCATTTTTTAACCCAACGACCCTATAAGCACTCCAAAATGGATTTAAATGAACACACATGGTCATAAATGGCCTTAGGAAACTTCAAAACACACAAAACAACCTAAACCAAAATTTACACAAAATATGCATATAAGGTCCTAGTGACCTTGCACCAAAATTCCAAGTATAGAATCATGAACATATCATGACATCATAATCTAACAGCCCCTCCTAAGAGATCACATTAAAATAACCATCCATCATCAAATGATGAATCAACATCACTACCAAAGCTCCCACTGAACTGTGTAACCAAGATCTCCAAGCATCGTGATAACCATCTCCTAACTGAAGATCCTCCATGTCCCAACACAATCAAAGAACTTAACACCATGACCTCCCAAAAGGAAAAGTAAAACCACAATCTCCAAACCAACAAGATACAACTGCCACACATCCTTTGTTAATAGAACCAAAGATGACTTCAAAATCTCACTACTATCTAAAGTTAGAATCCAAGAACTCATCATGACATCAACAACCATTATAAAAGACCATCCATCTTATAATAAAATATTATCCACATGGATCACTACACACTGTAACAATAATTAGAACCAAAATATTGAAATAAAGAAGATATTAAACATTATGTAACTGCCTAACACTCTCACTGAAAGTAATACCAAGTTATACATGGATTATGACCAATATCATTGTCAAAACACTACTTAAAAGTGAACAAAGATTCTCATGTACCATAAAAATTTGATATACATTCAAATGAACAAATATACCTGGTACTCTCAATAACCATCTCTCACTGTAATAAGCATACCAATGTAATAATGCTGACCAAAAATATGGCCTACCAAATAGAATCCACATCAAACAATTTTATAAGATCTACAAATATATGCAACATCTCAAAAGGATAAATACATAATCAATGCTTCAATCTCAGATAACTGAAAAATAGACTCAACCCCACATTAGTATCATGTACAACAAAGATAATTAGGTATAACATGTGGATTTCTAAGACTAAAACATTGGGATCAATGCTAGATCTGATTTTCCAATCAAACCTACATAAGAGTAACCATAGATCAATAAGAATCCTCCAAGCAACCATGCAAACCTATAAATGTCTTCATCAAGAACATCCTGAATATAGTCTCATCATAGATCTACGTACCACATATTTTAGTTAACATTTAAAACATGCAAAACCATCTCTGTAAATATTAAATGCACTTAAACATTTAGACATTCACATCAAACATGTCATCTGAAAAATGGAATAAACACAAATCTACAAACCCACAACTAAAAACAAGAGTAAATTGCAACCCAATAGGAAAAACCAAGTTGTTGAAGAGCTTATAATATATGAAACATATCAGCTTCCCAACTCACAAAGAGGTTAGTGTCTTATCTTCCAATTATTTTATGTAACCAAGAGATGAAAGCATGAAGCCAACATAAACACTCCATTCTGTAGTCCAAAACAAAGGTGTTTCTCCATGTGACCAGGATGTCACTACCATCCAACATGAACGCCTTCTCACTATACATGACCACAAGGTAAAGGAACAAAACCACCAAACAAGAGGACACACACATATTGTAAAACAAGAGCTCCAAGTTACTAAAAAATAACCAACTCCATAAAGATCCACAATCATGAGCTTCCAATGCCCAACATAGATCACAATAACAATATCCATGGATTCCAATGTCACAAATTTTTAAAACAAATTTAACTCACAAAATGTTTGTTGCAGCCCCACAAGCCTTCCAACAACCTCCAATTTCTTCTAACGAGTGTCATTTAAATGGAAATTTATGTGTTTACATATAAACTAAGTTTATATATAAAGGTACATCCTCCTACTAAGTGAAAATAAATATGACACTCATTGAATTTCCAAATGTCCAAGATATTATTGAACCTATACCTTTTTAGAGGCTCTACAAAAGGTAACAATCCCACATTCTGTTAGACTGAATGATTTAACAACCCTCTTAGACTATATGCATGAGATAAATTAAGATATCGTCTTTCAACAACGAGAGTTACCTTTTCTTGAAGTCTAATAGAAACATTATCCTCTCATGATTTTAGACACCATTAATAGAAATGGAATAAAGCATACTCTGATATTAGATCTTAATATTTGTAGTACAGACTTGTTATGTAAATTTGGTGTAGATATGTCTCTCATCAAACCTGATACTATTTCTATTTGTGGCTTTGATAATGTTGGTAAAAATTCACTGGGTACAATCACACTACCAGTGGAGGTAGGACCTATGAATTTTCCTACACTTATCCATGTCATGCCTGATGCTCTTTCACATAATCTTCTTCTTGATAGACTATGGATTCATGTCATGGGGGTAGTCTTGTCTACTCTTTGTTGTACGATATAGTTTGTCTACAATAACAAACTCTATATGGTTGAGGCTGATCCAAATCTAGAAATTTTCTTACAAGAAGAATTTGAACATCAACCTCTTGTGTTAAAATATCTTAGTAATTTGATTCCTTCTTCAAAAAAATTTTATCCACTATTCTCTATTGCTAATAACAAAGACGATCAAAATAGTGCTTCGCCTATGAGTGCATATTTAGGTGATGATTGGGGTTCACTAGATTTTACACCCTCCTTTATTGGAGAATACAAAATTTCACACTATAAACCTAAGTCCTAAAGATGGCTTTTGTTTCATTTGGGTAATCTACTTCTAAATAACTTGAATTTACTATTCCAACATCTTCTACTTCAACAAATTATCAAACACCATCATCACCTCCTACTCATGATGATGGGCCTTCTTCTTCAACATGTGATTACACTTCTCACTTAGAAAAGATTATTAATGTGGCCTCTCCTCCATTTTATTTGGAGACACATTATATATGGGCTTAGTTTAAAAATTATTTCTAAAATGTGGATACAACGAAAAAAATTTATGGTGTATGGAACAAGGATTTAAGATTCTTGTAAAATTGGCACCACATTTTTCTAAATAAGGTTTAGGTTTTCAGCCTTCTCCTCTATCTATATCTCCTCTATCATTGATGGCTTATTCTTTTTAAGAAATCAAACTTCTCTCCACAATAGAAAGGTTTGCTTCCTACTCCACCTACTTCTTCTCTTCTATCTCAACAAGAATTTATTTTTCTGAATCTACTCAAGTATTGCTTGATCACTCTTCCTCCTCCAACATGCAAACTTTTTCCACAAAATAGTCAATTAACACTTGGACCTTTATATACATATGATAAAAGACTTGGCCATTCCACTAGTGAATGTTGAGCCTTGTGTGACAAAATTCAACACCTTTGTGACACATGTTCTCACACATCCTCTTTCTTCAAATAACAAGCAACAATGAGAATCACCCATTTCCAATTCATTTTGCATAGTAAACATTATTTTCTCTACATCACTATGATTGAGTCTCCATTTTCATGGCATCGAGCCACCTCTATCATATTATTGTGAAAAACTCCAACATTTTTTGATAGCAACACAATATTATTATTTTGGTTATCCTCACCTATATTTTGGGGGGAAATGACAACTTATTCTTGGGGTGCGCAACCTTCCTATGGATCCCCTCTTTTCTATTTCCCCCTTTTTTTATTTTCCTTAAAAAAAATTTATACTATGCATGCTAATATTTTAAGGGGGGGGATATGACCTATCCATCTATGCATCCAGACATGCACTCTTCTTCATTCACACCTCCTAAGCTTTGGCTTATTGATGTTCTCCCTTATGGTTCAATGTTTTTTGTAGCATCCCCTAAGTCATGGTTTTCAACTTTCCCCCTACAATTTTGTTCATGTGTATACTCCTTGAGGCATTGACATGTGATTACCTAGCATAATACAATTTGCTTGCTTGTGAATCTATGTACTCTATAAGCCACCTAGTATAACACAACTTTCTAGCATGTGTACTTCATAAGAGATGACTTGTCACACTCATGGTCACCTAGCATAACACAACTTGCTAGCCTATGATACATGTGCATATTTAGATCTACATGACACCTTGTGATAGATCAAGCTAGTGCTATTCTTATGTATTCTTTTTCTTCTGTATTGGTGACTTTCTTGTCTATTTGTATGTCTTTTTGTTGATGGTGTTTTTGCACAGCAACAACTCAGACAGAATATGATATTCTATCTCTCTTGAAAGGTAAATCTCTATCAGCAAGCCTCAAGAGATAACCCCAAGGTCTCTAATGTCAGGTCTTGATAATGCATAAACAACTTAGTGATAAATGTGAAAATGTTGGTAATCACAAAGGGACCTTACTACAAGCAAATACTAAATCTTTAAATTTATCAGATTTAGCAATATGATGATATTTCCAATCCTAGATTTAACCCAAATGATAAAAGAAATAGAAAATTATATAAGGTTTCAAAGAGATTCCTAAATTTGAAAACTACTCCTAAGATTAACAATGCAAATGACAAAACACTTGAAATGGACCAATCCCTCAGAAACTAATTTCTACTTGACCCAGATGAATCTGCGATCTTACAGAAATAGTGCAATCTTCCAAGGCATTAAAGATTTTCAGATCATGAACATTCATTCAAAACAACCCTATTGTAATCTAAATGAATAAACCTTCACAATTGAACTAACCTTAATGAATATAAAAGTCCAAGCTAACTTTGCAAAGCAACTAACACTTAGTTGGTTGCAAAAAGTATGGACTAGAGATTGCTACAACACTTCAAGTACCAAATCATAAACATTATCAATTTATCTGACATTAAACCTAACACATCTATCAAATAACTTAAGCAATTCCAAAGATAGAATCACAAGAACCATGCCAGATAAAATTCAACAAAAGAAAGGCACCAAATCACAATGTCTTCACTTGCATTAAATTACCCAAAGTAGCAACAATTCTAGTATTTTGTTACAACACTTGCTTGCTTGAAAACAAAACTAACTCCTAACTCTAGCTCTTGCTATACTACTTAATTCGCTCCAAAGAAAAACTATCTAGCCCTTACAAATGAGGCAGAATGCCATATTAATAGAAACCCCCAAGATATGTCGGCCTAGCTAGGGTTTACAATAATAAAATAGCCACAAACAAGTCAGCCAAGAAGAATTAAAAAATAAACAAAGTGTACATTAAATGCAAGTATTCCATCCAGGTCAGCCTGGGGTCCCTAACCAAGCTTGGTCTAATGCATGCGAAGGAAGAGGAGAAATAATGGGAAGCACAAATTCTGATGTATCCTTGCATTAACTGCTTCCCCCTTTATCCTTATTTCGCTCCGCCCTATCATGCACCATCAAAAGTATCCTATCCAAGTTGGCTATAGGCGGCAGAGGTAAAACTTTAATTCTCTTCTCAATAGATTTAATATTTTATCTTAACTGTTCCACCGAATTATTCCACTCATCCTTATTGGTTTGATATTTATCAATAACTGTAATATAGGTGGCCGCATCATCCAACTAATGTTCAGTAACTAGATCTTCACTGATTGGAGAATATACATCTCACCACCATTTTCTCAATTGCTTTAAGCTCAAATGTTTCGGTGCAAACTTCTTTCTCCTTGTCATCACTTCAAAGAAGGAAATGCATTTATTGTAGATATCAGTCAAGGTGTCTTCAATTTTCCTCCTCTACTTATATATCTTCTTCAAAACCTTTTGCCTTATTTGCAAAGCTTCAAACCATTCCAAAGGTTCTACAGCTCTGGAGGAAGGAAGAATTCCATCACTCACCAACTTATCTTCAGTATACTCCATGATGGTCTTGGTCTTTTGCAATAGGAGATCAGTATCTTCCTTATCTTGAGTCAATACATCTTTCAACCAATTTATTGACCTCATTTCATCTCCTCCAGTTGAAAGGATGTATTTGATAGCATTCTCTCCCTTAGTTTGTACCCCCTGTAACTAGTTCGTTGTGGCAAGAGTAGTGGTCTTCATCCTCTCTAGCTCTGTTATGGTTTCTTGTGAAAAGAAACTCGCAGCAGAAGATGATGAGCTAATAGATTGCAAGGGCTTCATCAAGTCTTGCAAGTACTTATTTAATTTCTCATTCTCCTTCTTTAGTTCTTGCTTAGTCTACACTTCTTTCCTCAACCTACCCAAGATCACAACACTAGAGCCTTCATACTCTTCAATCTCTTGTTCCATGGAAGTAGGCCCTAGGTTAATGGTCTGTACATTGTAATCAACTCTAGTTACATCATCTCTGTTCTAATCTGGGGCAGGAGTAGCAATGTGGACCACCCTATTATTTGTTTCATCTCCCTCAATCCTGGAGATGACCCTGGCTTTCTTCTTTCCTTTACCCTTTCCTATGTTTGCCAATAGCTCATCCCAATTGGGAGGGGTGTCATCCACAACAATCTGTTTGCTCTTTAACTCCTTATCTAACCAGCCTGGGATAGTAGATTTAGGTTGTATTTTACTCTGTCCAACTTCATCTTGTTAATCCTTAGGCACATCTTCACTAAAATTATGTTTCTTAGGGACCTCCTCGACTGTTTCTTCTTTTTCTTCATTATGCTCTTCATCCTCATGCACCGGTGATGGAGTCTTAACTGGTATTTCCTCTCTCTGAGGAGGTCTATCTTCTTCATTCCTAGTGGGTGAATCATCGTATGTAACCAGGGGAGATTGCAAAACTCTCTCTATTTCTGCCTCAGCACTATAGATCTCACCTTCTTGAAATTCTTCTCCCTCTGGATCTGGATGAATTTCTGCTTCCTTGGATTCACCTGGTTCACCCGACACATGACTAGATTCATGAGGAGGAGGAACATTATCATGTTGTTATGCAAGAGGAGCGACTGGAGGAGCATCCTTCTGTGGCACATTGTCCTTAGGAGAAGGAGTTCTAGATTTCCTTGTATATACCTGTGTCCTTTCTCCTGAGCTTTCTGCATTTATCACAGGTGGGCCAACTTCCTCTCTTTCCTTGGATCTTCCCTTTTCCTTATGTGACATCCTTACTATCCTTCTCCTCTTGGGCACAAAAGTTCTAACCTCTTTTTCTTCCTTTTCAGCTTCATCTTTTGCTGGCTTCTTAGTCCTTGAAGCATGCCCCCTTTTCTTGGCAATAGGATTTCTTTTTTTTTCTGCCTCCTATACTTCCTTTGCTTGAGCATCCTTAATCTTAATTTTGAAAGGAGATCTCACCTTGTTCTTACCCTTAGGATCCTATTTAGTTGACTCCTCAGAAGTAGAATGAGACTCCAAGTCTCCCATTAGATCATAGGTGCATTGCATACCTTCACTTTCCAATTCCCACATTTTATGCTTGAGCCATAGTTTTGTATACTTAATTATTGGAGCAATGAGCTATTCTAGTTATGTTTTCTCTTCTTCCAACTAGTCCACTTCTCCCATTAGTTTTTCCTTCACTGCCTCATAAGCATGGCTCTGAATCAAATCTCCATCATCTTCAACTTGATTTGGAATGGCCTTCACATTATATAGTCAAACCAAGTTAACAGGCAGCCTGGAAAACTTCTTCTTTTTAATCTCAAATTCATCACTACAATTGGCCCAATAATCCTCTATATCGTCCTTGTGACTATATTCTTTGCTGGCCTTCTTCTGCACCTCGCCAGTTCTGTCAAACCTAGACCTCTTCGAATGGAAGGATAACCTAAGAGTGCTCATTTCTTCCTCAAAAGCATAGGCTAAATTAATAGAAGGGCAGGCCTCATAGAAGGTCATGCCTCACCAATGCCTATCCTCAGAGGAAAATCTCCACCGAATCTAGTCTTATGCTTATCTTTTTTCACAATGGCATCAAAATCACATATTTTCCTTGTAACTTCCAGAAGTATAATGTGATATGTGGGATACCTGGGAAGTTTGTATGGAGCCCTCTAATATCAAACTATCCTTATGTGTGAGAAGGTGGGAAATTGTATGAACCAAGCCCCATACCTTTTGATCAACTCCTTGGCATTGTTAGATATCCTCACATGCTCTGCACCTTACAATAATCTAGTGATGTACATGGTGAAAGCATCATTCACCCTCATGTAGCTTGAGTTACCTAGATGTAGATGTGGATAAAAATCATAGATCACATCCTGCCCAAACACACCTCTCGTACTTAGCCCCTTGTATGGATGGAATCTTGCAAGCGCATGGACTAAGTAGGAAGTCATTGTGAAGGTATTTGTTTGCAATACATTGCACATCTGTTCATGAATCATAACACTTATAACACCTGCCCAATGATAGTTAATATTCTGCTCCATCCTTACAATGACATGGAACATCCAATTCTCAAATACATTGGCACTCTTCAACCCTACCACTCTACTGAGAAGGGTGATAACATCATAGTACTCCTTGAATTTAGCTCTAAATAGCTGCTTGGGTAGTTTTGAAAAGTGGGACTTGAGCTTTTCCAACCAATAATTGATGACCTGCTAGGAATTGATGGTATCTTCCTCATAGAACTTCTTTGCCATATCCATATCAAAATCCACCACATGAGATCTTTCTGGCATGCCAAAGGTCTAGGCTATAGATACAAGATTTAAATTTGCCACAATTCTCCCTTGGGGACCAACTATCCTTTGTGTACCACTATCACAGTGTCTAGCACACTCGAGCACTAACTCATAACATTACATTGTAGAAGGAAATCCAACTACATGTGCCAATCCTGATTCCAAAGTCCTCGCCAGCAAAGGAAGGTTCTATGCAACCATTCTTGTCTTCAACTCTTCATAATCCCATAATCCAACATTAGTATCAGTTACCTCTGACCGGACAAAAGTAAGCTTGCTCTCTAGAATTTTGCTCTTGATGTCCATCTTGATTCTTCCTGCTTCATAAATAAAAGACCCCTCTACACTTGGATCCATCACTTTACCCTTGGTTCCACCTATTACTGCCTTACTTGACTTAGCCTGCATCCAACAAAGAAACCACAGTAAAGATCACATGAAACCAAGTTAATTAATCACAAATAGCACATTCAACCAAAATACAAGTCCAATGATAAGCCAAATTCTTTAAAACGTCATAAAAATTAATCATCTCAAAGTTTGGGTTCTCAGCCATCCCGCGGAATCCAAGCCAGAGAGGAATTTTGAAAAATTCCCAGATAGGTAGATTCTAGTGAAATAAACATAAATGCATCAAATAATCATTTAATTGACCATCACTAACTAAGAAACAACATGATACATCCTTAAAAAACTCAAGCTGATCATACAATGCATAATCATCAACTAATAAATCACGCTATCTCTCAGTTCATCATTTTCAACAATATTTCAAACAAATCCGCCCAAGATGGATTTTCACGAAAGCAACAATATCTTACAAATTTTGAGAAAATGAAGGGATGAAGGAAATTTCAGGAAAATCTGGCAGTGAAGGAAATCCATGAAGCAAGTGAAACTCTGTGCTACAACACATTTTGGGAAAAATGGAGAGAACATGGAAAATCGGGAAAATCCGCCAGCGAAGGAAAATCCCAAAACTGAAGGAAAACCCGAATGTCAACATTCCCTCATGATTTCACTCAAATTAATCAAATGATCACAAATTTGAAGAACTTGGGCCTACAACTGACTCAATTTGGTCCTCCTACAGATCATCTTTAAATTCTAAGCTCACCTTGGAGGAAATCAAAAGGAATTGGTGATGCCCTAAGCACAAAACCCTAAAATTCTGCCATTGACATACAAGGCAAGTTCGGGCTCCGATTACTCAACTGCTAAGTTTTGACAAAGTTATTTTATGGCCACACAAGCAAGCTACCTCAAAATGAAATCAAAATACGAGATCAGAAACTCACTCGAGATTACCAATCAAATACAATCGAGCAACCCTAACTTCAAACATTCAATGCGCATACACTTAGAAATTCAAACTCCAAGCACGCTCAGGACATTAAAGAATCACTCACATTCAAAAATGAAAAGAAAGGAAATAGGTACATACCATTGACGGAGTGAAAGTCAATTACAACAATGAAAAACAACAGTACCTGGTGCCCGAGCAACAATAATAGTTATGATGCCCAAAAAAATGATCACCAAATCCAACGAATCACTCAAGATCAAGCACTTCGGGTCAATTAGAGAGCAAATGATAAAACATAATAGCCCAAAAATTTCCAAAATTGATTAAATACCTCGCTCAGAAGTCGTACAAATGATCATAAATGCAATCGACAAGACCACCAAAACAAAACCCGAGAATCCGATAAGACAACAGACATTCAGAAAAATTTGATCACGAAGGAATTCCGCGAAGACCAAGAAATTTCGAACCACAGTGCAACGCAGCCAACATCGGGTTATGAGAGGATCCGGGAAATTCCGCTAGGAGCGAATTTTCCTGAAAGCAGCCAAAAACCTAAAAATTGTCCAAAACACCAGATCCTCAAAATGCTTCCAAGAGGGGGGGTATTTGCATGAATAAGATAATCATTCAAGCATGTGCAAAGGTAACAAAACATCAAAATAACAAGGGCCAAAATACCAAAAGTGAAAGCAAAAGAGAGTCCCTACTTTCAGTGGGGCGTGTGTGTAAGAACTGCACAACACTTTTCATTTTAAAGCAATCGATCGAATAATTACCTTATTCTTTCTCCTTTTAATAATTCCTCTATTTTTAGTTTTCTCTTTTTTATATATTGGGGATGATGCATGGTGGTGAGACAATCTTTCTTACTAATATCTCTTTCACCTTGATGACTCAATTTTTCATTATTTGCTTGTATGTTTGCTTTAGATAGTGTTAGTGATGTGTTTGATCATATGGTTTACCAACTTTGTTGTTGTAAGCTTCATGTATGCTCTAGATGTATGCTTCATGTATAATATATAAATTTTTGTATGCTTCGTGTATGTTTTGTGTATTCTTTGTGTATGCTTCATGTATGCTTTATCTCATCTTGTGTTTACTGAATTCTTAAATATATGTTTATGTGGTATGATTTATGACATGTGCTTTGTGACTCATAGAATCCTAAGCTTAGGGACTAGTGCATCTCTCAACTTAGCGACATTCTATTCCTTCAATATTTTGGTAAAGATATTTATCTTCTCCACACTTTACTGTGAGTATGAGCATATGTTCATACCCCCACTAAAGTGGCGGCTAAATGTAATGTCGTAAATTGTTGCCAATTATAATTTCACGCTAGGTTTGGTGCCCCATTTCATGTGTATGGCTAATTTTATTTGTGATGTGACTGATTCATGGATTGATTAAGAAACTATGTTAAATCCCTCAACAACTAGCATTTCAGGAGAAAAATTTTCCAAGACACTAGAGCGACACACTAATGTCTTGCATGTGAGTTTAAAAAATGTTTTAAATCCAAATGTTGAAATTGGGTTTCTTGAACATTGTGCCTTGTCAGCCTAGCTCAAAATGGTCTTTAGTGAAGCATATATAAACAACCTTATTTCCCTCATTTTGGGGACAATGGACTCTATCTATCAATAAGCTCTCTTTTCTTATCTACATGATCTCTAAAGCTCTCTATTTGTGAAGATTATTTTTTTATGTGTACTAACCCTTACAAGTATTTGAGGAAGCTTATTCCTTCTTCATCAACTCCTTATAGCAGCTCAAGTGTGATATCACATCACTTCAACAAGGTTTTCACATATATGGTAACTTTATTTCATGCTATTTCATTTACAATAGTCTTTAGCATGTATTTTTCTTATGTTCATCACAAAGACACACTCTCTATTATCATTATCATTGTTGTTGTGGAGGTGGGAACACCAACATGGGGTTTGATTGAGGCAAACCCCTATACAACACATCCATTTTCCCTCTTTTGTGGTGTAGATTTGAAATCAAACATCTTTGATAGTGAGGAATTATAGGACAACATGGATTGTGATAAAGATTGTTAGAAAAAGATCCATATCATACAAAATCCTAAGGACACTAGTGCCCTGCATTGTCATCCTACCACTTTTTCCCTTGCTTTCGGTGATAGGGTCCCCTCTTCATTGCCATCCCAGATCCACTTTCGGTTTATGCATGTATCTGCTCTAAAACTCCTATATAATTTCTCATACACTAGACTAACGCTCTAGTGTTCTTGACATTTTTCTCCAGTTTATAGTGCTAGGTTCCTCTCTTTATTACCTTTTCAAGTCTACTCTATATTTTTGTACTTTTATTTTGTAACACCTACATGTTCATTTAGTTAATTTAATCACTTGCTAAGCTAAACCTAGACATTCTTCAATCAACCTTCATAATTACAACAAAGAAAAATAGTCCCCACCAACCCTAGCTTGGCTCTTCTTGAGGGAAAATAGCCAAGCATTCAAGCCATTGGTGGCTTGTGTTCTAATATGTGATTAGAAAGATTGGTATAATTAGTTCATAATTAAGTAGGTTTCTCTTTTTTGCATCACATGATCTATGTGCCAAATGGATCATTCGAGCTATGAAAGGCATTGAGGCTTGGAAAACTTAGTTCAGTATTACATTTCTTTTGGTTTTCCCTCTAGGAGGCTAGCCTAGAAAGGGCTCATATTTCATATTCTTCTCATAATGAAATATCATGTTCAAATTCATGGGAATTTTTTGATTAAAAGTATTTGGAAAGCTTGGGAATCCATGAAGACTTGGCTTGTTTGAAATGGTATTGAATTTTAAAATGGGCTTGCTATCAATCGTAATTTTTTGGTGGTATCCTATCTTTCAATGCCAAGATAATCTTCCTATTAAGACCTCATAGGTTTTTACTTTGATTTATTTTTAAAAGGGGATCAAAATCTCCCTTGATTTATTATCCAATGTTATCAAGAATTTTCTTACTTGGATTTTTGTCAAAGAAAGTTTCATCTTTCCAATCAAGATCATGAAAATTTTGAAACTATTATTAATACCATTCAAGCTGATATGACTCATAAGATTTGAATTTAAATTTGCAAACCATAGTGGAAAGATTAGATATCATACCCTAATACACCATTTCAGAATTACAAGACTTTCAAAGGTTACTCTTGTATTTCACCTCATCTTCATATTGTGCCTATTTGAACCACATATTGATCTTACAATCTCCATTAGTAGTGTGGTAGCACAATTTTTTCACCAATTGGGGTGCCATTATTGAGTCAAATATCACCTTTTTTGTCTAGTGTATTCTTTTTGAAGGCGTTCATATTAGGTCTAGGTTAACCCATTTGGGAATTTCAGATTCTTGATGTCATTTTTGTGGACATCGAGAATTTCTCAAGCATATTTTATAGTTTTGTCCCAAAGCTCAAGCTGCTTGGACTTGAATTCATGACTTTTTTCAAGCCTTTTTAGCTTGAGCCTTTTTCTTGGTATATGGAATTGTTAGGGGTTTGGCCTAGAATGCCTTATAGAGATAATCAAAATTTCCATGCTTTAGGTTGGAGACCCCCTTTAGTACTCAAAAAGATATAAATTTAATATATTTTTTGGATTATCTATAATTTCTCACTTTATTCTAAAGAAATGCTATTTTTTAATGTTTTCATGTTGATTCAAGTGCAAGAAAAAAAAATGCACTTGAATTCACTTTTCTTTCAGTGATACCAAGTCATTGTGGTAATGCCCCATGCATTGTTTCTAGGGTTCCTCCAATTCCCACCTCTAGTATAGTTTAGTCTCCACCTTATGGGCATCATCAAGGTTGTAGCCAACTTGCTTGTGGCAACTATGATGCTAATTCTTAAGCGTTTTTTCCTCATGTGAGGAGAGATCATGTTCAATAAGGATTGTCACAACCCACTCATTGTTGCTCTTCTTCTCCCCCAAATTTTGATGGTGACACTATTAGCTGATCAAATTTTGACAAGTTTCCTCAACTAGGTCTTTCCATCTCTTATTCAAGTTGTTGAAGGATAAACAAGATGATATTGAAAAAGATGGTAATAATAGATGAGACTCCACCATGGATACTTTAGACTGCACTGATGCATGGGGCGACCCAAATGATCAAAAAACATTCCCCCCCCCTTATTCTACAACTCTAGTTGCTTAGTGGCCTTTTACTTTTATGTTTCAAGCTATAACCTTGTTTGAAATTTTAGGGTGTGAATATTTTTGCACACCTTTCTATATGAATATGTGAAACTATTTTATAGAAGGTAATATAAACACTTATTCATCAAAAAAATAAAAAAATGATTGTTGCTACAATGAGCACAATTATCATAAATCACATAGGTTTAAGCTAAATTGATGTTACTCAGAAATGGGTACATGCACACCAACTATGATCTCTTTTCGTCCAAAAATACCCATATGGGAATAATCTATTCAAAAATTATCATAATAAAGGGAAACATTATCTCTCTCACAACAAGTGTAATTACTCTCAAAGGCCTTTTGTGCCCATATTCTCTTGAATGCATCTTTCTAGCTCGAACCAAGCACTTTTTTACCATATTCTAAAAGATTCTCAAATTCATCCATACACTTATACTTTTGTATACACATATAATCTACTCTAACAATAGATTAGAGTTTGAGAGTAAGGTTAAGCAAAATGTTTAGATGAATGATGAAAATTAGAGTCACATGCATAGATATTAGATGAAAATGAAATTAGAAAGAAATCAAGCGCAAGCATTAGATCAACCATCTAAGGCCTACAAGGTAGGGATTGTCCTTGATATAGGTTTAGTGGAAGTGACTATTGTTTAACCATGGGCATCCTGCCTCTAGTGGATGCTCATCTTGTCATTGTAAATATTGATGGCCAATACCATGTGGAGAGTGTGTTGTACATCAACTTCTCGCACAAATGAGACCCAATAAAACCTCTACCTTTGGTCCTACAATTTATCATGGCATCGATTGCCCTTACTTACATATCCACTCTACCTTACTTCTCTTCCTCCTCTTATTCTTCCCTCATTGATAATTTCCAATCTAAAACATAAAATTCATATCATAGAATCTCCTCAAACTGTGAAGCATTTTTTCTATGAAACAAAAATACAAAAGTATCTATCAAGTGACATTACCTACGTGAAATTGGATCACTTAGTTTTTTCTTTGAAAGTCGATTGTCTATTTACATACCGTTGACATTAAAAATGTTCCAAATTGATGAAGTTATATACGATTATATTGTTTTTTTCCTACTGTCACCCACTCATTAGTTATATATCAATTATTTTTCATTTTCCACCACCTCTACCATGCTTATCTTGTTTAATTTAACCTTTACTTGACATCTAGTGCATTCTTATATATTTATTTATGTTATCCTATCAATAAATTTAAATATCATTTTATTTTTTATTTTTTGTAAAATTTGACACATCTTATTGTAGGGAATGACATACAACTCAGCTACACCGTTCTTTTATTTTCTCTTTTTAGATAATTTATAGTTTTACATTTTTTAATATATATTTTGTATTCTTTCTAACTGTTGTCTATTAAGTTGTTACATTTTATTTATTAGTTTTTATGTATAACCAATAAGTGAATGTGTATTAAATTTAATAAAAGAATCATATTGAATTTAAAATTAATTAAAAATGATATTTGTAAAACTAATAACTATCAAATATTTTGAGTCACAAATTATGTTCATCCTAAGAATGATCTATCGACCAATTAAACTCAGTACCCAACCTTCTAAAACACAAATATTGAGATGCAAACCCATACATCAAATAATAAATAATGATTGCTATCTCAGGTAAATGTTTTCCTGGTGGATTTACACTGAACATGTCTGTTATGTTAAGATTATCAGATTCTCAAGAAAAGACAGCATAACAAACTACATTTACTCAAACCTTCTGAAACTAGTTTTCTAATACTGAGTCTGGGTATCTCCATTCCCAGTTTCCAGTTATAACAATATTTGAAATTTAGAAGATTATCCACCAATAACCAGGACTGTAGCACAAATTTATTTTGTATATAAAAATCTGACAAGAAATGGAAGATGGAATTGAAAAAATTAATTGTACCTGAACGTTGAGAAAAAATAATCTGACCCATTAGATTCTCCAACTAAATATTAAAACCTCTTTATGAAACTCTCACATTCCTATAATAGATCGTAAAAGATGTTCTAAGATACAAAGTCCCAAAAGAAACAACCTCTATCAACTTGTCAGTTTTTAACACAGGCCTGATCAATTTGAAAAGTTCTAACGCAAGATCTGCAGTTTTTAGCACAACCCTTGTACCAACTATCAGTTCTGCAATATAAAACATGGAACTTGCTGTTTCCAACATACCCACTTCTACTAACCATTAGTTTGGCAGTTTCAGACATGGATCTGCTGCTGTTTCAAGCACACCACCTTCTCCTACCAACCATTAATTTGGCAGTTTCGATTTCGAACCCTGGACCTGCTGCTATTTCCAGCACACCAAATTCTTTGAACAATCATATGGAAACTTTAATCATGGGGCCTGCTGTTTCCAACTGATATTGTTCAGGTACCTGCACACCTCCTCCTTCCTACCATCAGTTGTCAGCTTCCAACATGGGACCTCCTGGGTCCTGCTGTTTCCATCACATTTGGATTCTATCATCAAATTCTCAGTCTAAAACATTGGAAACAGACAGATTCCATTTGGGGCACAGTGACTTCTTACCAATCAGTTCCACAGTTCATAAATGGGATCTCCTGTTCCAGCACACCTGCATCTACCAGCCATCAGTGAAGAAATGGGACCCACTGCTTCCAGCACATTTATTTTCTCCAACCATCAATTCTGCAGTTCCAAACATGTGACCTTCCAGGGGAGTTTGGAAGAGAGGACATGGTTATTCCAGCACACCCTTTACATGGACCCAGGACCAGCTGATTCCAACACACCCTCCTACCATCTATCAGTTTGGCAGTTCCCAACACATCACACCAACTTCTATTGCAGACACCAATTAAAGTGTTCACAAATATAATATTATGTACAGTACTGTAGTGACCAAAAAGCTTTATCCTCAACAACAAACCAAAAACTTTATCTTCAACAACAAACCAACATCCATTGAATTCATGTAATTGAGGTTGTTTCCTTTTTTCAGGACTGTTTGTTGAGATGATAATAAATTTGTTTTGTGTGAGTTGTGGCCCAAAGTTTGAAACCATAGACGTCTACTACCAACTACTATTCAATCAGAGGCAATTTTAAAGCACATTAATGTAATGACTTGTGACAACCAACTCAACTAAATCAAAATAGTTTGTAAGATTCAATAGTGCGAATTTTATAACTTGTTTATATATATATAATTTAAGTATTTTGATAGTTTTTAGGTTTTTTTTTTATAATCATAGTGTTTAATTGTAATGGTGAATATTTTATACTTATGTATTTCTTTTATTATTTTGGGTATGTTTTGATTAGAATATCTTTTAGGTAATAATAAATTTAAGTAGTATATTTTTGCATGAATTTATCTTATAATATTATCTTATTTTAATCTTATTACTTTTTTTATTTTCAAATTGATTTTGATCTTTAGATACTTTTATCTCCCATCTTGTGTTTAATTTGGGAGTATTGATTTGATTCAATTTAAAAAAATTGAATCCTGAACTTTTCAAATTGAAAGTCAAATTAAATCTTGCTAATATTCTCCCACAAGACACTATGAGTTGACCTAGCACACATATGTGTTGATTTGTATGTTATGTTTTTGTATTTAATGGCATTCACTCATTCATTTGAAATCATCGTAGGAAGGTTAACAAATCACATAAATGATTAGAGAGCATTATCATAGTAGTATTCATCAAATCATACATAAATCAATCTTTGACCATTATTCCAAAACTATTGAATAGATCATCTTAGGGGCATGAGTAAGGAGGATATGGCCCTCACAATTCAATAGATTCTCCAAAGATGTTGCTAGAACTATCACTTCTTATTGAGATTCATATATTAAAAGATCAAGGTGAACAAATTTCAATAGTCAGATTTATGTGTAATCGATTTACAAATTCTAAAACATGTATATGATCAAGCCTTAATATTCCAACGCCTTCAAAAATTAATTTTTAGCATCTTCCACAACATATTTTCACCATAAGATTTCAAGCTAAGTATCCCATTCAATTTATTTAATTTCTTCAAATTTAATTTGACAATTAATATTTAAAAATCATTAGGTTAATTGTTGTTTAATTATTTACTCTAGCTAAACCATAGTGAAAGCATTTAAATTTTTTTTCTTTACACTTGTAAAATAAGTGATGAATCAATAAATAAACAAAAACAAACCATAAAATGAGATAATATTAAGACCCCAAACAATTCTTAAAAAACCTTGTACAATTTCAACTTTATTAGTACCCCCAAATGTAGTGTATTATGGTATATTTAGACCCATTCTAATCAGAGAATGCAATTAAATGAATTAAATTTAATCTTATAAATTTTAATATGACTTCTATAGGCATGACCATCAATAAGACATTTCTTATCAACATATGTTTCTTGGAGTTGTGGACACATTTAATATAAATCTATATTTGACAGTTTCATTGAGACTTACAATTTTTACTTCTCTACATTCTAGTTCACGTCTTCTACATATGTTGACCATCCTAATTTTTCTACATCCTCTTTCACCTTTTCTAAAACTATTGTACATAATCCAAGGATAATATTTTATATTTCTTAGGTACACTAGAAGTTGAATAGTCATCTATAAGACAAATTGAACAATTACTTCATATTGATAAATATGTTTATTCTATCACATTTTGATTAATAGATGAATGGATACAAGTTTTGAACTAAGCAATTTTGTTGTCTCATTCATTTTATTTATCAAGATTTTTACCTAGCATTTCATTCTTGGGCTTGCTTTGATATTAGAGCAAGGTTGAAGGAGATGGATGAAGAAGAAGTGGATGTTTATATTGTAAAAAATTAGCACATTCATTCTTTAATAGCAAAAAACATATTTTTAGTAAGGTGCATATTTATTCAAAAAATTTGGATTATTTGTAATCATCCATTTTGAGAGATGCTATTAGAGTCTCATGTATGCCATTCAACCCCACCATAACATCACTAAATGTCATTTGATATTGGTCTAGTCTAGAGAACAACTACCTTGTCCACCTTTGTTTCTGCCTTAATCTTCCTAATGTCCTAAATAATTTTGTGCACATATTCCTTATTTAAAACCTCAATAGTATTATTTCTCCTTTCATTTTGGTTTGCATCTATAAAATTAGGATCAAAGATGCTAGAAAGAGGCATCATGTCTAGCATTTAAGGTCACAACTACTTTTGGAGGTCAATAGTGACTACAGTGGCTTAGGCCATAGCATTTTCCAAATATGTTCTTGCTAGCAATACTCATGCACTTCCCAGAACAAATATGTTCTTGCTAGCAATACTCATGCACTTCCCAGAACAATCTATGTGCCCTATCCAACCAAACCCATGTCTATTTCCTTGCATTTTGTAGTCCTAACTTGAAATACTCATGTACCTTGCTACTAAATTATGAAAATCTTGTCCATTTTTCTACATACTACATCCATTCTCCTATAATTTTTTCTACTCATGCCCTAACATGAAATCATGGAAAATAGTTTCTTGCAAATCTCATGAATTTCTCTACAAATCATGTGAATTTTCTTAAATTACAGTTCATGCATGAAGGAAAATAGAGTATCAACTTATTGGAATTGATTTATGTAGTACTAAATGCCATTTTATATTATGTGTACTTCCATAGCTACTCTTGTTTTGTGTCATGTGCTTAATGTATAACCTAGTTTCTAGGCTATTTTCATCCTTCGCTTACAACTCAATCTACATGGGATTTTTTGAACCTATTCCTAAGTTCACAACCTCCTCCAAACTTGTGGTGGTCACCTCATGGTTTAGAAAATCATTAAAATAATTGACAATCATAAAAAAATCTTGTGTCCTTCCCTCCATTGGACTCCTTGACCCTATTTCACATAGAATCTACCTACTCTTTGAATGTGCATATCTATAAATTTTAACTCCATTGACTCGATCCAACATAATATTCTATTTATTTAATTCTTCATTCTTGCACAATTTTTTAGGATTTATGAATTTACTAGAAGAAATTTAGGTTTTAGGTTAGAGAGGGTGTTAGATGCACAAGACAATTGAGAGGGGGTGAATCAATTGTATACTTTTAAAACATCAAAAGCCCTCATTATCATTCGAGTTTGCATTAGTTCTTAAACAATTATCCACCATTAAACCCTTAATATGCATTAACAAAATGTAAACATGTAAAGTAGTAATGGAAACACATCAAACACATAAGAATATTAGATTTACATGGAAAAGGGAAGAAGGGAAAACCATAGTGAGGATTAAATCACTAATATATGAATTGCAACACTGAATACAATAAGGCTCACTCCCAAGGGCTCATTGACTAGAAAGATAAAGAAAGGATCACTACTAATGGCTCACTACCAAAGGACTTGTGTCCAAAAGAATGAAGAAAGAAGGGATGACTCACTGCCAATTTGAACTATTAGCAATGTATCTCTCATATGCCAAAGGTACAGTTTCACTAAAGCACAAACAACACATCAAACATACTGAAATGTAAACACCTTCTACTCACTACATTGGGAAGTCATAAGTATTAAGGCTCCCACTCATATCAACAACCTTGATCAATTTCACATCTTTTGCATCACACACACCTCACACTTAATCCAAACAATAATTCTCCTTGTATATGTACCCTCCACAACCTAAAATAATCTCAATTAGGTCAACTTTAATGAAACATATACCCAAATAGGTTGGCACCAAATAATTCCATAATATAAATAAGTGAAGCCAAACCAAAAAAACTACTTAATTAAGACCCAAATATACATAAACACACTCTTCAATACTTCCTCAAACAACAATTATCTTCCGCAATTAGCGCTAGCACACTAGGTTGACCAAACTTGCACTAGCACTAACAAGTGGCACCAAACACACCTCTCAAGGTCCAAAAACATCTCTTAGACCACACATCAACACTCCATAACATTCATCCAACATCTTAGAATACTCTAGCACCATCAAAATATTCTACACAACCACTACAACCTCCTAAAACTCAAGAGCACCTTCATTCTATGCAACCATACATACTAGCACAAACATCCAACAGATCAAACAACTTTGCAAAAACACTCAACACTTGTAATTTCAAGGGAAGTTAGATGAAAAAATTATAACCACATTCCCAGATCTGCAATGGGTGAGTGCAATATTACAAGGTTCCAAAAAGTAGTAGTATGACCCAAAAGTGGCTAATGACATTTTTTTATCCAAATTTGATGAAACAAAAAGGGTTTATTGATAAAATTGTCAACATTCCACCAATATAAGATACAAATTATTTGGAATTAAATAGATAATTATTATTGATTTTCTACATGCTTTTTAACTAAAGTCTCGATTGATAGGTTGATTAAAAAAATCTATAATTCTCAAAAGATTCACATTTTTTGAATCTAAAAGATACGACACATTCTATACTTCCCATACTATAGGATTATATATATATATATTGAATTTAATAAATTTTTGACCAAGTTATGGTGGTAAGACAAAACAAGTTTTAATATTTTTAAAAATCTCTAATTAAAAATCCACAATTAATTATTTACTTGCAAAAAAATTATATAAAAAATGTGGCACATCCAAACATGTGTCCTCTAATTATATTGAAAGTTTCAAAAAGATATATTATTTTTGTCTTGAACTTATGTTGGTCAAACATGTTGCAAGTATGAGCAAGTTTTGGTGGTGTTGTCATTGATGTCAACAGAGTTCAGTATGTTGCAGATTGTACATGTATAGCTGAGATGTTGTTGAAGATGTTGTGAGTACATGGAGCTATCTTTATGGCATGTTGCCAATGTGTTGGTTTGATGAGTTTCCAAGTTCTTTTGAGAAAATTAATAAAGAAGAGAAGTTAGAGTGATAAATGTGTTCAAAATATGCTCTAGTATGTGCTCCGCGTTTGTCCTATGTTGATCCTATGCTTATGTGGATCTGAAGATTTGATAATGGTGATCTTTTGGTGATATATCCTAAGTTTTAGCTTCTGGTGTGATAGTACATGAAAGTTACATTCACCAGTGTGTGAATTGTTCTGGCAGAGTTGATCTTCTGTGGACTAAGAGAAATGTTTCTACTCCGCAATCCTCTGCTATTTTGTTTTAGATCTTGTAGATTTGGGACATGTCTTGAGATGGTGTTCTCTGTGCTTTAGCAAAGAAGGTTGGAGTTTGGTGATTCAGAAGTTATGTTTCAGTGTTTTAATATGGGTTTGCACAGTCTGGATGAACTGGTGAAAGGTGTTCAGAGTTTGAAGCATATTGCATTTGTTGTAGATGTATTTGAAGAAATATGAGATGTATTCTCATACATAATGAAGTGTGTTGTGGAGTCCATGTGTTATCTTCTTGTCAGGAAGTGTGTACATCAACGTTCATTTGTGTTTTCATTAGGTTTGGACAACCTAGTGTTTACACTTCATTCAAAGAATAAAATTTAATTAAGGAAGCATACGATCGATTCAAGATATTTTCTGATCTTGAAAAATGTTTTTATTGTTCCACTCTCATTCCTTTCCACCACGAGAATGTTGATTTTTTGACCTAATTTGAATTTATGAAATGAGGTATTTATGGCCAATCTTGGAGAAAATTTATAAGGTTGAGGATGGTATAAAAGCAAGTCGAATTGTGAAGAATTGGATGACAGTGTGATGCAAAGTGATGAAAGTGAGCCACAAATCATAAGAGTAGAAGTGTGTGTGTGAGTGAGTTGAGACAATAGTTCTTTATTGTGTTAGATTCCTGAAGGTAGTGATCTAAAGGTTTCTGCAATCCTTATTCAAAGTTGTGGATGTGTGTTAATTGTTGTGGCAGATCTTTTGTTCTCTTTTGTATCTA
The DNA here is from genome assembly GCA_007258455.2 of Sequoia sempervirens. Lineage (NCBI taxonomy): Eukaryota > Viridiplantae > Streptophyta > Pinopsida > Cupressales > Cupressaceae > Sequoia > Sequoia sempervirens. The sequence goes on from VDFB02058242.1 coordinate 59,048,965, forward strand.
TAGGTAGTGAACCTTCCTATTGGACAGTGAGTCCTTTTTGTAGGTAGTGAGCCTTTGTACTTGAAAAATGAGTCCTCTTTTGGGCAGTGAGCCTATGTATTCAGGTTTATAATCTCTTTATACTATGAGTCAACCCTCACTGCCATTTTTCCCTTATTGGGTTTTCCACATAAAAATCTAGTGTCCGTTGTGTTGATTTACTTTCTGTTATTTGTGTTTCATGCTCTTAATAATAGAATAGTGTGGTTGTAAATTGGTAAGTGTTGAAGTCTTAAGTTTGAATTTTGTGGCAACTGATTCACCCCCCTCTCAGTTGTCCTATGCTTGTTTAACAATTGGTATCAAAGCATTGGTTCCTTGGTGTAGAGCTTAACCACTTAAGGAAGATATGATGGCACATAAGTTGGCAATCCCTATGTCTGATGGAACTGACTACAATGATTGGAAGGGATAGATGAAAGTATATATTATCTCTCTTGGTTTCAAGACTTGGAAGGTTGTTGAGACAAAGTATATACCCTCGTCTAGTGGTCTTATTATTGTAGATGAGATTTCTACTTATGAAGAAAATGAGAAGGAAAAGTATTCTATTTGCAGTGGCTTATCTAAAAATGAGTAAGCTAAGATTCTTTCTTTGGATACTGCATATGAAGTCTGGAAGAAGTTGGAAGATATGTATGAAGGAAATGAAAGAGTGAAATTAATAAAGAAGCTACCAACAAAGTGCGGATTTGTAAATCTGAAAATGGAAGAAGGTGAATAATTGATAGGCTTCTTTCAAAGGGTTGAACTAACTACAAATGAAATTAGAAATCAAGGAGGAAAACTATTAGATGAAGATATAATTGAGAAGCTTCTGATCACCGTACCGAATTACTACAGCAATAAGATCTCAATTATTGAAGAAATGTATGATCCTAAGAAGTACACTTTAGAATAGTTGTTCGACACCTTACAAGCATTTGAGATGAGAAAGTTCTGAAAAGAAGACAAGATAAAATAAAAGACAAAAATGACATTTTAAAAGGAAATGAAGATTGAAGACGAACCAAATAGTGATGGTGATGATGAGTTGGAAGGAAACTTCACTAGGAAGTTGAAGAAAGGCACCAAAAAGTATAAAGGTATGTTTCCCTTTAAATGTTTTAGTTGTGGTAATATTGGTCATTATGCTTCAAGATGTCTGAATAGAGATGTACATAAGAAGAACAAGGATTATAAGGATAAGGATAGAAAGGATAAGAAATATAAGAAGTTGTACTATGTTAAAGAAGAAGCAATAATTTTTGATGATGAATCTAAGAATGAGGTTGATGATATTGAATGCTTATTCTTAGCTTTGGAAAGTCAATTTGTATCCACTAACCCTAGAAAATGTGTAAGCAAGAAGGCTTTAGAGAATAAGAGGAATATGATGGAAGGTACTTTGGTTACTACTTTTCATGCAAGACAAGATGAAGACTACTGGGTAATTGGTAGTGGATGTTCTAAAGACATGACTGGAGATAAGAGTAAGTTCACTAAACTTGAGAAATATAATGGTGGTTTAGTTATGTTTGGTAATGATTCAGGAGCTAAGATTTGTGGGAAAGGTTCAATTAGTTTTGATTGAGTGCACAGTGTTGATGATGTATATTATGTGAAGGGTTTGAGGCATAACCTTTTGAGTGTTGGTAAAATGTGTAGCATGGTTTTAAACTTGTGTTTTAGAATAATACCTATGAAATCAGAAAAGGATCTGAAAATGGAGATATGGTTGCTATTGGAAGAAGAAATCATGGAAAAATCTATCAGCTTAAGGGAGTTGATGGTCAATGCATTGTATCTCAAATAAGTGAAAGTTAGTTATGGCACCAGAGAATGGGACATGTAAATTTTGATAACTTGGTCAAAATTATTTCAAAGGAGATTGTTCGAGGGATTCCTAGAATCACAAGACCTGCTAATGCTATTTGTAGAAGTTGTCAATTGGGGAAATAGAAAAGATGCAACTTTAAGGGAAAAGAGCACTCTACTACCAGAATGTTGGAGTTCATATTGATCTCTATGGTCCTTCTAGAACTAGAAGCCTGAATGGTGATAGGTATTTCATGTTGCTTATTGATGATTATACTTGAATGGCATGGGTTGCTTCTCTTAGAGAAAAAAATCAAGCTCTGGATAGGTTTAAGGTATTCAAAGCAAGAGTGGAAAATGAAGTAAATTTGAAAATCAAGTGTTTGATATTTGATAGAGGTGGATAATTCACTTCTAGTGAATTTAATGCATTTTGTGAACAACGTCGCATAAAAGGATAGTTTTCTGCTTCGAGAATCCCTCAACACAATGGAGTAGTTGAAAGGAAAAACAAGATAGTATAGGAAGCTGTTAGAACCATGATGAAAGAATCAAACGTACCAGATGTGTACTAGAGAGAGGCAATACACACTATTTTTTACATTCTTAATAAAGCTCAAATCAAATACAATAGCACAAAGACTCCTTTTGAGTTATGAACTGGTAAGACTCCTACTGTGAATTATTTCAAGGTATTTGGAAGAATATGTTATATTAAAAGAGATGATGAAAATCTTGGAAAGTTTGATGCTAGATGTGATGAAAGAATGTTTCTTGGATACTCTACTACTAGCAAAGCATACAGTTGGTTTAATAAATGATTAAGAAAGATTGTTGAAAGTGTTAATGTGCAAGTTGATGAAGACATACACAAACCTATTGAGGTAAGTGATGTTGAACCTAGTGATCCTATTTGTGGACATGTACCTGAGGAGAATAAGGAGAAGGAAGAAGAAGAGAAATAAGAACAAAAAGAAGAAGAAGAAGAAGAAGAAGAAGAAGAAGAAGAAGAAGAAGAAGAAGAAGAAGAGAATGAGGAAAAACCTCCTATTAAGACTCCTAAGTATGTACAAAAGAATCATCTGGAAGAACAAATAATTGGAGATAAAATTGAAGGTGTGAAGACAAGAAGTAAAGTAGTAGCTGAGGTAAATTGGTGTTTACTCTCTAAAGTTGAACCTAAGTCTATGAGTGAAGTATATGAAGATGAGAGTTGGATGAAAGCTATAAAAGAAGAGTTGTAGCTGATAGAAAAGAATCGAACATGGGAACTAGTCCCTAGGCCTATGAATAAAAATGTGATTGGCTCAAAATGGGTGTTCCAGAATAAGTTAAATAAAAGTGGAGAAGTTGTAAGGAATAAGGAATGACTTGTATGAAAGGGATATTCACAAGTTGAAGGTATATATTTTCAAGAGACATTTTCCCATGTGGCTGGAATGGAAGCTATTAAGATGTTTTTGGCATTTTCTGCCCACAATGACTTCAAAGTGTATCAGATGGATGTTAAGTCAGCATTTTTGAATGGTGAATTGGAGGAAGAAGTGTACATGGAACAACTTGAAGGGTTTTAGTTATCTGAAAAAATAGACATAGTTTGTAAGTTGAAGAAGGCATTGTATGGACTGAAGCAAGCTCCCAAAGCTTTGTATGCAAGATTTGGAAAATACCTTACAAAGTAAGGATTCATCAAAGGCTCTACTAACAATAATCTTTACTTCAAAGTGCAAGGTAACAAAATTTTGATATTAGTTTTATATGTTGATGATATCATTTTTAGTGGAAATGAAGGCATGTGTAAAAAGTTTGCAAAAGAGATGTGGAAAGAATTTGAGATGTCTATGATTGGTTAATTGAATTTCTTCCTTGGTCTACAAGTGAATAACACTGATAAGGGGATATTCATTTCACAATCTAAGTATGTAAAAGAGTTGTTGAAGAAGTTTGGGATGGATGATTCCAAACCGATTTGTACTCCTATGGTAACCAGATGTAAACTTAGCAATGATGATGAATCTACTAAGACTGATTAGAGAAAATATAGAACTATGATTGGAAAATTGTTGCATCTTGTTGCTACTAGACCAGATGTTATGCATGCAATATGTTTAGTTACTAAATTCCAAGCATATCCTAAAGAAGCACATGTTACAATTGTAAAGAGGATATTTAGATATCTTAAATGTACACCTGATTATGGATTATGGTATCCTAAGAGTGATGATTTCACCTTGAGTGCTTATATCGATGTTGGTTGGGTCAGCTGTGTAGATGAACATAAGAGTACCAGTGGTGGTTCTTTCTTTCTTGGTAGAAGATTGGTTTCATGGTTGAGTAAAAAGAAAGACTTGGTTTCTTTATAACTACAAAGGCAAAATATATTGTTGCAGCATCTTGTTGCACAAAAGTTTTGTGGATGAAGCAAACTATGAAAGACATTGGAGTGATATGTGATGAGCCTATTTCTATTTTCTGTGACAACACAAGTGCAATAAAAATTTCAAAGAACCTAGTTATGCATTCAAGAACAAAACACATATCTATCAAATATCATTTCCTAAGAGAAAAAGTGTTGAAGAATGAAGTCAAATTGGAGTATGTGATAAAAAAGGAACAAATTGTAGACATATTTACTAAGGATATTCCAAAGGATACTTTTGAGCATCTTAGGGAGAGGTTGGGGGTCACTGGCCTTCGAACTAAGTGCACATGAAAGTGCATTAGTCTAGTGAATTCACAGATCCTTTATTTATCTGAACTGATAAATGGGTCTACTCCGTAGGGGGAGTAGAAAAGGTTTTCATTGTTGTAGTATGAGTGTACTCCTAAGGGGGAGTGATCATATTTGTTGTCCTTTGCCATTGATGTCAAAGGGGGAGAGAAAGTCATGTGAAAAATAGTTGTAGAGGAAGAGACGATGTTCTCTCTGGATATTGTGAATAATTTTTTCTTTGATGGTTTTTCACATCATGTGTTGCCATCAATGAAAAAGGGGGAGATTGTTGCAAGTATGATCAATTTTTGGTGGTGTTTTCATTAATTTTGTCATTGATGTCAACACAATTCAATATGTTGCAAATTGTACATGCATAGCTGAGATGCTATTGAAGATGTTGTGAGTACATGGAGTTATCTTTATGGTGTTGTAGATATGTTGGTTTGATGAGTTTCCAAGTGCTTTTGATAAAATTAATAAAGAAGAGAAGTCAGAGTGATGAATGTGTTCATAATGTGCTCTAGTATGTGCTTCACATTTCTCCTATGTTGATCTTATGCTTGTGCAGATATGGAGATTTTATAATGGTGATATTGTGGTGATATATCCAAAGTTTTAGCTTTTGGTGTGATAGTACATGAAAGTTACATTCACCAGTGTGTGAATTGTTCTGGAAAAGTTGACCTTCTGTGGACTGAGAGAAATGTTTCTACTCCATAGTCCTTTGTTGTTTTGTTTTATATCTTGCAGATCTGGGATATGTCTTGAGATGATGTTCTCTAGGATTTGGTAAAGAAGGTTGAAGTTTGGTGATTCAAAAGTTATGTTTTAGTGTATTAGTATGGGTTTGCACAATCCGGATGAGCTGGTGAAAGGTGTTCAAAGTTTGAAGGATATTGCATTTGTTGCAAATGTATCTGAAGAAATCTAAGATCTATTCTCATGCATAATGAAGTGTGTTGTAGACTCTGTGTGTCATCTTCTTGTTGGGAAGCATGTACATCAATGTTCATTTATGTTTTCATTAGGTTTGTCCAACCTAGTGTTTAGACTTCATCCTAAGAATAAAATTTAATTAAGGAAGCATGTGGTTGATTCGAGATATTTTTTGATCTTGATTTTTTTTTTATTGGTCCACGCTCATTTCTTTCCACCACGGGAATGTTGAGTTGCCAACCTAATTTGAATTTATGAAATGAGGTATTTGTGGCCGACCTTGGAGAAAGTTTCTAAGGTTGAGGATTGAATAAAAGCAAGTTGAATTGTGAAGAATTGGATGATAGTGTGATGCAAAGTGATGAAAGTGAGCCACAAATCATAAGAGAAGAAGTGTGTGTGTGTGTGAGTGAGTTGAGATAGTAGTTCTTTATTGTGTTGGATTCCTAAAGGTAGTAAGCTAAAGGATTCTGCAATCCTTATTCAAATCTATAGAATTGTGTTAATTGTTGTGGTGGATCTTTTATTCCCTTTTGTATTTGTAGGTAGTGAGCCTCCATGTTTGATAATGAATCCTTTTTGTAAGTAGTGATCCTTTGTACTTGGATAGTGAGTCCTCTTTTGGGAAATGAGCCTCTATATTTAGTTTTATAATCTCTTTATATTGTGAGTTAACCCTCACAATGGTTTTTACCTTATTGGGTTTTCCATGTAAAAGTCTGGTGTTCATTGTGTTGATTTACTTTTTTTTATTTGTGTTTCATGCTCTTACTTAATAATAGAATAGTGTGGTTGTGAATTGATAAGTGTTGAAGTATTAAGTTTGAATTTTGCGACAACTAATTCACCCCCCCTTCTTAGTTGTCCTCCACCTGTTTAACAAAACATATACCTACTTTTTATTTTTTTCCTAAAAATTTAGATTGTTGCATTGAAATTTTAAAATTTCACCAAATAGATTTAGTTTTTTTCCAAAACAAGACTAGTATATTAGAAACTACATTCAATTTTCTACAAATTTCATTCTTACATAATTTTCAAATTATGTTAATCTATTCAAATTTTGTTAAGTTGCATAACTCTATTTTTCTAAACTTCTCATTTCCACTTAAGGGCTTAGTTTAGACCCCCATAATCTTGCACTGACCCCAATACCAGAAACTTCACTACAGAGAAATGTGGAGCAATGTCATTTCTCCTAGACAACACTGCTACACAGTTCACACACTTGTGAACACAACTTCTTTTGCCACGTGATATAGAACTTGAAACTCTAGATATAACACCTTTGAACACCTTTGATCATCATGTCCAAACCACATAGGAATATCTTCAAGAATGAAGAAATGCAATGAAAAACACTAAACACCACTCTATCACACCAAACTCGCTTTTATTCAAATTTTCTCAAAAGAACTTGGAAAAAAAGCACTACAAACACCATCTCAACATCTGAAACACCTTTTCAGCATCTCAGCCACACAAGAGTTTTATATCCACAAGCACATACCCATCATTTCTACACTATAGGTTGACACCAGTGACAACATAATGCCAAAAAAACACTTGAACACACTTTCTTTCTCAGGGGTTGGCATCAATGCAATAATACTCTGTTGAAATCAATGACAACACAAGTTTCCAAAAAAAATCCAAACTTTCAAAAAACTCCCCCTTTGTCATTGATGGAAAAAATTGATATGAAAAACCATCAATAGCAACCAACAACTTTGATCAACAATGCTTACTACACATCAGTGCACAATGCTACCCCTTACATAAGCATTTATTCTCTCCTTCTCTTCATATGGATTTTCAGCTTTCTCCCCATTTGAAATCAATGGTAAAGGATAACATATAGGTTCTTTTCTTTTACTCAGACATATTTCCATACTCTCTCCCCCTATGGTCTTTAGACTATATCCATTTCTACACCAATTCAACTTTTTCTCCTCCTTTGACAACATATAAAGGGAAACACCTACACACATCACTCATTCTTCTATACTATATTCCTACATGCTCCCCCTTAGGAATAGACAATAAGATTTATCAAATTGCATTAACTAGAAACTATTACTACCTACTCCCCCTAAGAGGTAGCCTTCAACATCAATCTAGGACCAAGAGATATATCTTCAAATGCTTCCTAGACGGATGCAAACTTATGCATCTATTTGAAAGGAGGGGAAATAACCCCTAACTTATCCCAAAGATACTCAAAAGTATCTTTTGGAAGAGCCTTTGTGAAAATATCAGCAACCTAATCCTTAGTAGGCACATGCTCCAACTTCACCTCATTCTTTGTAACTTTCTCTCTCAAGAAGTGATACTTGATTGAGATATGTTTTTCTCTTCAATGCATTACTGAATTCTTTGAAATATTGATTGCACTTGTATTGTCACACATGATAGGTATGAAACTTTGATATATTTTGAAATTTTTTCTTCATCCATAACACCTATGTGCAACATGATGCTGCTACAATATATTCTACTTCTATAGTAAATAATGACATTGAATCTTGTTTCTTGTTTAGCCAAGAAACCAACCTACTTCCAAGAAAGAAAGCACTGACCACTTGTAATTTTCATATCATTTGTACATCCATCCCAATCTACATCTTTTGGACTAATTTCCAGCATCCCCCTTCAAGGTTTGTGACATGGCTTAACCACCTCACGTGGATCTGGGTAAGTTTGGTGTTTGTAGTGGGCATTGATGGGTCAATATTTTGGTGCAACGAAAAACATACCAACAATTGGTATAAGAGCCTTGGGTCATGGATTATAATCCCCTAGGGTAATGCTAATGGGGGATTGTTGGACTAATCACTAACATCCCCCTTCAGGGTTCGTGACATGGCTTAACCACCTCCCGTGGATCTGGGTAAGTTTGGTGTTTGTAGTGGGTGTTGATAGGTCGATCTTTTGGTGCAATGAAAAACATACCAACAACATCTATATATGCACTCAAACAGAAGTTAGTATCCTTAGGATACCACAAACCATAATCCAAAGTTCCCTTCAAATATATGAATATCCTCTTCATTGCTAAAACATGAGATTCTTTGAGATCTTGAAATCTAGCCACAAGACAAACTAAATGCATGATATTCGGTCTAGTAGTAGTAAGGTATAATAGTCCACCAATCATTGATCAATACTTGCTCTAATCTATCTTAGGAGATTCATCATTCTTACTTAACTTACAACTAGTAAATATAGGAGTGCATACAGTTTAGAGTCATCCATTCCAAACTTCTTCAACAATTCCTTAACATACTTAGGTTGTGATATGAATATACCTTTCTTTGATTGAATGATCTACAAACCAAGGAAGAAATTCATCTCCCCACACATTAGCATTTCAAATTCTTTCTAAATTTCCTCTACAAACTTCTTGCACATATCTTCATTTCCTCCAAAGATTATGTCATCAACATATACCACCATAATCAAGATTTGTCTCTTTCAACTTTAAAATATAGATTGCTATTTGTAGTACCTTTTCTAAAACTTTTCTATAGTAAATACTTATCTAACATTACATACCAAGCTTTTGGAGCTTGCTTTAGTCCATGCAATGCTCTATTCAATCTAAAGACCATATTAACATCTTTTGATAGCTAAAAACCTTATGGCTGTTCAATGTATACCTTTGCTTCCAATTCACCATTCAAGAATGTATACTTCATATCAATCTATTAGTGTCATTCAGCTCCCAAGAGCACCATCTGCAAAATAATCCTTCACAGATGCGAGAGAAGAAAATCTGCTATTTCACCAAAAAGAGGGAATAAATTGAGATGTTATATAATACATATGGTATAGCCTTTTAAAGGCATAAAATATGGTAGGTATAAAACTTCTCGATATGGGAAAAAAAACTATCTAGAACAATTAATTAAACTATTCTACCTAAGTAAGCTTAAGCAGGTAAATGGTAAAAACCAATTACTCCAATGCCTCCCCTTAAGTGCAACTTAGGGATAATTATTATGCAAACAAGAAGATGAAATATGTGTCTTGACTACACAACCATGTTAGGTACCCATTTACAATGCAATCTCTCACAACCGAAGAAAAGGAGAAAAACCCTATAGGAAAAAAACCCTCTCCAAAAGAGAGAAAAGAAAAAACAAAAACAATGCATGGATGGAGGACTCAATCACACCCCCTCAAGGACTACATACATCATGTATATAAAATTAATAACCCCCTCATAAGAGGGAAATAGAAACACTATGTAGGCCCCCCACAATGTGTAATCACCTTAAAAAATGGTAAGTGCATGAAGACAAAACAAGATTCAATGTCAAAAAAATTGTTTCCCTTTTGAAAGAAAAAAAACTAAGTACAAATGAAAATGCTTCCCATTTTGGATAGGAATTATCAAATGAAATCCAAATGTAGGATGAAAATGTCTCTAAAATCTACTCATGTGTCGCTAAGACCTTGGAAGATGATGTCATGAACCAATCAAGAACATGCCCAATCTTAATAGGAGGTGACAAACAAGGTACCACTGGAAATTGATTCTAAACATTCTCTAGAGACTGAGATGGAATGACAATAGTTGTATCACAACTATCATCAAATATAAGGGATATACCCTCAAATGTTTCCTCCAAATCTGAAATGTGAGACTCCACAAATAAGGAACCAATGTTTGACAAATAGGAATCCCAAATAGGAATACAATCATAATCCTGTTGCTCATGAATGATGGAAGTACTTAATGAAGGTGGATCAACTATCTCTAACAAAGAATCAAGAACCTATGAAGCAACCACAACCTCATTTGAAGTCTCAACAACCTCCAAAACATCACAAACATGGTTTATCTTCTCTAACGAACAAAGAGACACACTGGTACCAAAAGGAGGGTCATTGAGAGATGGTGGAGTATCAAGATCTCGATATGATTCTTGAAGGTAAGTCCATAGAGCATAAGGGCTCTCAAAATGACAAAGTGAATCCAAAAGTTCCTCATTATTTATATGCTAAAAAATAACTCCATAGACTCTAGCCCTAAATCCTTTCCAAATTGTATACCTACTACATGTGTCTAGAGCAGGAACTTCATTATACAAATAAGGCAATATATTCTCCTCACTAAGATGGGTGAGAACATCACTCCATTTCATAAAGTTCCCTTTCTCCAAAGAAACCATGATAAAAATTCTTCAAATTTTCAAATATAGTGCTTTCATAAGTATAAAACTTCCAAAAAAAGAATTAAACCTAATTTACAACAAAATTTGATGCATCCCATTGCTTGATCTCCATGCTAACACCAAGCAACTCCATCAAGTATACAAGTACCAATCACCACACACAAGATAGCCTCTTCATTGCTTGTGAGACTTGCTCACACCAAACACAGGGAGTAAGCGGCTATTTAAATAGCAAAAAAAAACCCATGCTACCAATGTGGGATAAAGTTTCCCTCAAAACTAACTTCTAACACTTGGGGCCCACCTCCACATTGCAGCACAAAGCCCTAAATAAATATTTAGAATTTTTTTTTATAAAATATGAAGTTTCAAAAAAATGTATAGCCTCCATGCAAAAAAATGATGTGGCCACACACGCAAGGTTCCTTCATGGCTTGATTTGGCCATATAGGCCAACATCAAATAAAACACCTCCCTCTATTGTTGTGTTAGATTGAATGCCAAGGAGATTAAATTGCATATGATGCCTCAAAATGTGCCCTCTTACCATAGAATTAGGCCTTCCAAACGGAAAAAGAATGCTTCCTCAATAGAGAAAAAATATGATCTCTAGGTGCCTCTTGTTTCTATCAAACCTATTCATAGGTCTAAATCATTCCACTAGTGATTGCCTTCAATTTTCGTTCCTCCCACAAAGAAATGGGCTTAGCACAAAAAAAAAAATGGGCTTGCAAATCACAACCTTTATGAGTGGTAAAAAAATCCATGGGCTCCTCTGCACGCCTCTGAAAAAAAATGCCTCCAATAAAAATCATGCCTCCAAAAATTGTGCCACCTTCTTTCTCACGTGGCAAGGAAAGTAGTGGATCTTTAGAAAAGAACAGTTTTTAATTGAAACTATGGCCTCCAAAAAACTGTGGCTCCTCTAACTAAAGAAATCAACCTTGACTACAAAATCGTACACAAAAAATTTGCCACCACCAATTTTCATGTAGTGAACTGCAAATAGGTGAATACAAAAACAAAATTCTCTTTAGAAAAATAAAAAATGAGGTATCTTTGAAATTTAATAAATTTCAAATGTCGAGCAGATCTCAAAACTCTCCAATGAAAACTCTCAAAGGAAGGATTGCATAATGGTTTGCACTGATACCATGTTGTTGTCATCCACCTCCTAGGAGCACCATTTACAAAATAATCCTTCATAGATGTCAGAGAAGTAGATACATTATTTCACCAAAAAGAGGGAATAAATTGAGATGTGATATAATACATATGGTATAGCCTTTTAAAGGCATGAAATATGGCAGGTATAAAACTTCCCAATACAGGAAATAAAACTGCCCAAAATAATTAATTAAACTATTCTACTTACGTAAGTTTAAGTGGGTAAATGGTAAAAACAATTTACTCCAACACAATATAATATACTTTGAAATCCTTATGTGCTTCAAATGCTAAAAACATCTTGATAGCTTCCATTCTTGCAACCAAAGAAATTTTTTTCTCAAAATCTATACCTTCAACCTATGAGTAACCCTTACACACAAGTATAGCCTTGTTCCTAACAACTTTTCCATCTTCATTCAGCTTGTTCCAAAATATCCATTTAGTGCCAATCACATTCTTATATTTTGGTCTTGGGACCAATTCCCAAGTTAGATTCTTCTCTTTCTATTCTAACTCTACCTTCATTGCCTTGACCCAATTTTCATATTTGCATGCCTCAATCATTGTTTTTGGTTCCACATCATAAAGTAAACAAAAATTTACATCTTCCTCTATCATAGCAACTTTTCTTCTTGTTAGCACACATTTTCTCTTATCTCCAATGATTTGATCTTCTGAATGATTATTTTGAACATACTTAGGAGTCTTAGGATTTTTTTTTAGGCTTCATCCTCTTCAACTATTACCTCTTTTCCTTTGTCTTCATCCTTTTCTTCTTCACTTCAAGGGAATTCATCATATTCATATCCTTCTATTAGTACTAAACTTTGATGTGGTTCTTCATCTAATTTGATACTTGCACTCTCAACAATCTTCTTTAATCTCTTATTGTAATATCGGTAGGCCTTGCTTCTTGTAGAGTATCCAAGGAAGATTCATTCATCAAATATTGCATCAAACTTTCCTATGTTTTCTTTGTCTCTTCTAATATAGCTTTTGCTTCCAAAAACTCTGAAATACTTCACAGTAGGGGTTTTACCATACCATAAATAAAGGTTTTTTTGAACCGTTCGCTCTTTCTTGAACTCTATTAAGAATGTAGATTGCAATATGAATTACTTATCTGTAATAGACATATGGAAGATTAGCTTCCTTCATCATTATCCTAGCTGCTTCTTGAACTATTCTATTTTTCCTTTCCACAAATCCATTTTGTTGAGGAGTTCTAAGGGCTGACAAATGCCTTTTTATTCCATGATCTTCACAAAAATTAATAAACTCACTTGAAGTAAACTCACCACCTCTATCAAACCTTAAACATTTGGTTTTCAAATTCATTTCATTCTCAACCATAGCCTCAAATAATTTAAACTTTTATAGAGCTTCCGATTTTTCTTTGAGAAATGTAACCCAAGCCATTCTAGAATAATCATCAATTAATAACATGAAATACCTATCACCACATAAGCTTCTAATTTTGGTAGGTCCACATAGATCTGTATGCACTAAATCCAAGGTACCTATAGTAGAAATTCTTTTATCTTGAATCTTTCCTTTGTTTTCTTTCCAACTTGACATTATTTGTAGATTACATTGATAGGCTTTGTGAGTTTTGGAAAATATCTCACAACATTAATAGAACTTATCCTTGCTAGGATATCAAAATTGATATGACCCATTCTTCTATGCTATAGCCAACTTTCATTAGTTTGAGACATAAAACACTTTGCACCATTACCTTTGAGTTGATAGACATTACCTCTTCTCCTTGTTCCAACAATAGTCAAAACACCAGAGCTTCCTTTTTTGATTTCACAACCACCATTCTAAAATACAAGATTATATCCTTTTGCTTCATATTTTTCCTACACTTAGAATATTATGTTAGAGACCCTTGACATGAATAACATTATCTGTATTATGATTTCCATTAAAAATAATTAAACTTTTTCCACATATCTTAGCAAATGCATCATCACCAAACCTAACAATACCACCATCATAATTTTCAAGCTTAACAAACTTACTCTTATCACCTATCATATGATTTGAGCATCCACTATCAATGATCCAATAATTCTTCTCTTCTCTAGCATGAAAAGTAGTTAACATAGTTCCTTCAATGTTATGGCCTATTTTTGGAGCAATTTCCTTCATACATCTTCCAATATTGGTAGACTTAGTTCTAACATTTAAATCCATGAACAAGCATTCATCACCATCTTCTTTCTGATAATTTGATTCTTCATCATTAGAAACACCAATAACCTTTTCAACATAGTAACCCTTTTTGACAAATTTACCCTTATAATTTCCTTCTATTTGTCATTAGTAACTTTGATTAGACTTTTAGATGTCTCATGGCCTATCTTTCCACAATTGAAACATTTTAAAGGTAGCTTACCTCAGTATTTTCAAGTACCCTTTTTCAATCTCCTCACAAATTTTGCTTCCACCTAATCAATATCACCTGGATTTGATCCATCATCCTTTTCCACTTTGTAGACTTTAAAATCAATTTCTTTGCTTATGGTATCTTGTCCAAACTCTCTCATTTCAAAAGTAGTTAAATCACTAAACATTTAACCTCTAGAGTAATGATCCAAATTATGAGCTTCCTCAATCATAGAAACTTTATGACTATAATATTTAGGTAGATTTCTTAGTACCTTTTTCGCAACTTCATTTTCATCCATATTTCCACCAAGACCATTTATGGCATTGAAAACTTCATCAACTCTGAGTATGTAGGTAGAGATATATTCATCTTTATAAATCCTTATGGTTTTTAATTTGGCTTTGTAGATCCACATCTTTTCTTGTTTTACATTGTCACCTCCTTCATAGATTCCTTCTATCTTTGTTCGGACATCTTTTACAAAATTGTAGCTTATAAACTTCATAAGTTTTGAACTAGTAAGACTAGTCAAGATAGAATTCCTTGATTTTCCATTATTCTTATATGCCTTGATCTCATCATCAGTTGATGGTCCACTTGTAGGCATAGTATAACCTCTTTCAATAGACTACCAAACACCAAATCCGAGGGAGACTAAGAAAGACTCCATCATAGCTATCCAATAGGTATATTTTTTTCCATCAAATAAAGGAGCTTTTGTGCCATATGGATCTACCTCAAGAGGTTAAGCTTCTTCTTGGGAACTATAGCTTTGATACCAATTGTTAGATGCACAAGACAACTAAGAGGTGGAGTGAATCAATTGCATACTTTTAAAACATTAGAAACCCTCATTAACATTCAAATCTGCATTAGTTCTTAAACCATTATACACCATTAAACCATTACCATGCATTAATAGAATGTAAACATTTAAAAAAGTAATGCAAATACAACAAACACATAAGAACACCGAATTACGTGAAAATGCCAAGAAGGTAAAAACCATAATGAGGATTAGCTCACTAATATATGAATTACAACATTGAATATACTAAGGCTCATTACCAAGGTCTTACTGCCCAGAAAGATAAAGGCTCGGGGTGATCCCCAATAGTGGTTTACACTTTCTAGGAGATCCTAATTTTTTGTTCAAATCACATACTTTTAGAAAATATAATGATTTAAGCCTTGAAAGGTGTCATTTAAAGGATTCCAATTGAAGAGGGTTTGACCAAACCACCTTAGATCAAACCCCCTTGGATAGAACCCAACTAGTTTTAAACCATAACTATAATGGAGTCTTCTTTACACCTATCAAAATGTTGATAAAAAACCGCTTTTGATTTACCTTTTGAAGGATCAAATGAACTCATTTAATTTTTTTTTTTGTGAGTATGTATTCCTTATTATAAGCTTCCCAAAAAGTATAAGTTTAAACAAATTTAATATGATTATTATATTTATTTTTGATTTCTTGTGAATGTAGGTTTTTCATCAAAAATCAAGCTCTCTATTCTTCGCATGTAGAAAAATAGAAGATTATTAAAAAAATATGAAAAATATCCATGCACTAGATAGTGATGTCCTTGATCCAACAAAAAAAAAATTGAATTTTGATACATACAAAAAAAAATTGTTTTAGCCAGTAAATCATGTCTAAATTATAACTAGTTTGACTTTGAAACTTAATTAAGAAAAAAATATTCAATAAAATGATATGAAACCAATTCCATGCACCAGATATCGTAGTTATGAATCTAAATTCAAAAATATTATAATTTTATCCTTCATAGAAAAAAAAGTTGTGTTAGTCAGTAATGCCACTCTTTAAAAATGGTGTTTACTATTAAAAACTAATTTTTGAAGGAGATGGAAAAGAAGTGCAATTTGATTCCCAAAAAAAAAAAGAAAAAATATATTTAGAATCTACAAATAAAATGTCACAAATAACTAGTTTACATCATCTTCAAATTCCTCATAGTTTAGGCACTATAAGTGCCCAGAAGTGAAGATTTAGCTAAAAAAAATTATTTCAATGTCCAGTTTGGCCAAAAATTGTAAACTAGTATTGTGGGATCACCCCTCATTGTTGGTGGATCACAACCAAAGGACTCACTATCCAGAAGAAAGAAGAAAGAATGGATGTATCACTACCAATTTTAACTGCTAGCAATGCATCTCTCATATGTTGAAGGTACAATTCCACTGAAGCACAAACAACACATCAAACAAACTGAAATGTAGACACCTTCTTCTCACTGCATTAGGAAGTCATAACCATTAAGGCTCACACTTAGATCAACAACCTTGATCACTTTCACATCTTTCTCATCACACACACTTCACACTTAATCCACACAATATTCTCCTTGTATATATACCCTCCATGACCTAAAATAATCTCAATTAGGTCAACCTTAATGAAATGTATACACCTCTACCATGTAACACCAAATGGGTCAGCACCAAATACTTCCATAATATAAATAAGTGAATCCAAACCACACCACTACTTAATTGGGACCCAAATATACATAATCATGCTTCTCAACACTTTCTCAAACAACAATTATCTTCTACAATTAGTGCTAGCATGCCAAGTTGGCCAAACCTACACTAACGCTAACAAGTGACACCAAACACACCTCTCAAGGTCTAAAAACATCTTGTATACCACACAGAAAAACTCCAAACTTTTCATTCAGCATCTCAAAATACTCTAGAACCATCAGAATATTCTTCAAAACCATTGCAACCTCTTGAAACTTAGAGTACCTTCATTTTTTGCAACCAAACATACTGGCACATACACCCAACACATTAGAGAAACTTTTGGAACAACTCAACACCTATAATTTCAAGGGAAGGTAGATACAAACATTATAAGAGCATTTGTAGATCTGCACCAAACACTTCACTATGGAGAAATGCAGAGCAATCTCACTTCTCCTAGACAACACTGCTTCATAGTTCACACATTGGTGAACATAACTTCTTCTGCCATGCTTTACAAAACCTAAAACTCTGGATATAAAAAATTTAACCACCTCTGATCATCACATCCAAATCATTACAATGAACATATTAGATAAAATTCCCTTCCTAAATCAAGTCAGTCATAATGAATATAACAATAATGATAGCCTTGTTGACTATAGTGCATACAAAAATGATGATGGCTATATCCAACCAAGTGAATATCCTTATGAATATTAAAACCAGTTTGGAGTTGAGTATGATCATGCATACTTATATTTCATCATGATAAGAAACCTCGCCCATCTTCCACCCATAACACTCATACCCTCCACAACTAGGAGCTCCCAAGCACTAGCTACCCTTCAAGATCACACAAAACATCCTCCAATCATCCTTATTTTTCCTTTAACATGAAGAACATCATTCTAGAGTAATACCATCCCTCTACCAAATCTACATAATTTGAATCCTCCTAATAGTTTTCACCCAAATCCTCTAAATCCTCTAGATTCTCTAAATCTTCCAAGTCATCCACATCCTCCACAAAATATGCCTCATCCAACTCCTCCATCCAATCCTATCCAAAATATCCCCATCCTAGAAGATTTATTGGTTTTAATTTTCTACTAAATATTTTATCCAAGCAATAACCACATAGGATAAAAAAACAAAGAAAAAAATCAAAGAAATCTACATACAAAACATGTATCAACAAAATTCATACAACTATGCCTATCCTAGACCAAACACCATCATGCAATCCATCACCTATCAAGCCCATGCAAGAGATTCATATCAAAAATATATTATTGGCATGCCAAGATCCTAAGTCTATCCAAGAATTCACCATCCTTATCCAAACTCACATGCTATCATTTGAACCATTAGATGTATGTCAAGAGCATATTCTAAATCATGATGAAACAAACTCCAAAACAAATTAAAAAAAATGAACCCAAACATTCCTCATAGACAATAATGAAATTAAATCTAATACTATAATTGATCAAGATCATATCTATGATCAATAAATCTAATATTATCCCAGGTCATCCACCTCTATCCCATCCATAATCATAAAATTTAAGTTGATTGCATCCATACTCCAACAACCTCAATTTCTCAAGATGAAATATTTTCCTCCCTTAGACACAGATGATTAAATAAATGACATGGATCACATAAAACATGTTGATAAAAAAATATAATGTGGATCACATCAACATTCCAAACAATCAATTAACAAATAGCATAAACAAGGAGAAAGCCACAACATCCTCTCAACTAGGATCATCCACTTTTGTCAAAGTAGACTTTCTAAAAGAAGAGAAAATAGAAAAAATTAATGGTTCCTAACTATACAAATATGGGTTATTTTCTTGTTTCCAAAAAAAAAAAATACTCCATTGCAAATAGAATATGTCAAAACATGTAGTAACAAGGAAAAGGATTAGGCCTTCACAACTAAGGCATTTTAGAACCAATGCACTTTAGTGAAAATCCTAGCTATCAAGGTCTTGAATATTGATCAATCAATAAATCTAATGATGTTAGTATTACCCTAAAAATACTCTAGGGTAATTTCATCTAATGCAAGCATCAAAGTAGGGGCCATGCATAGCCCTTCCCATAATGTTTCTACCAAAACTCCTCTCATCCACACTATAAACCATTATTCCCAAATCCTTAAATCATCCAATTGGGACCAACCAAAATAAAGTTATTAAAAATCAAATATAAAAAGATAATGAACTAAAAATAAAAAGTAAATAAAAAAGTGATATGGACCCCAAGGCAAAGTGAAGTGGTAAATATAATCAAATTAAAATGTCAAAATGAATTAATCAATCAAAATCCACACATTTCATACAACAATTATGCATTTCCTTTACAATTATTTCAATCATGGCATGCAAAGCTTCATTATCCAATAGATTGTTTGTCCTAATCCTAATACTAATCCTAAATCCAAATCCACATCTACGAAATTCAAGTGTTCCCTCCAATCCCAATATCTCCTATTCCAATCCAAAATCCTTGTATCCAAACATCTAACTCAAATCCAAATATAAATTCTCAAATATGAAATTTGAATCGAAAAATATTTACCCTAAATATAACAATCCAAACCCCTATTTCACCCTCCTTGGCTACATGCTCTACTATAGGGGTTGTGACAACACCCTACTTAGGTGTCTCAACTCAAAATAGGTTAATCTAGTGATCCAAGAGGTTTTTAATTGTATATATAGTGATCACACTAAGTGTATGGTCATTTCCAAGAAATTACTCTACATGGATATTTTTGGCCCACCATGGAGAATGATGTATACTAGTATGTGAAAATATGAGTCGAAAGCATATAAGCTAGCAACACCAAACAACTAAGAATTGGAAGAACCTATGTATATAGTTCATCTCAAGTTTTGTCATGCCTAAGAATGTTGCATATACTGTAAAAAACTACAAGAAGTAAAAATGTCAAAATAGTAAATATAAATAATTCATCCAATAGTGAAAACCATTTCTTATGGCACCTTGGGAAAGTAACATGATAAAAACTTAGAAAAAAAGAATCATGTGCAGTGTTAGTCCCCCATACTCTATGATAATTCATCACCTCTTCCACCACATCTCATCATCCCCCCATATGGTCTAGCCCCCATCCCATATGATATCCACCCATTTCCCAATTCCCTTAAGTAGTACGCTAAATATTTTCATTATCTCTCCCTATAGTTCATCTATCCATCTTCCTACTATAAAGACACACTCTTTTGTGTTCCTTCCTCTTTCTTTGGATTTCTCACTTAATACTTCCCCCATCCCCACTCTATGCACACCCTTCATTCATGTACATGATTCTACTTGCAATTATCCCCACCCCCTTTGCTTGCACTCATAATTATCCATTCACTCACCTATATCCATCTTGCCTTTATTTTATGCTAGAATAGGGTTATATCGTCACTAACTTCTATTTGGAATGGTTCACAAATGTATTTCCCTTGTCATGGAATGAATTTAGATCCCCTAACATGGACGATCATCCTATCTTTTATTATCCCCCTAGCTCTATACAATTTACCATCCTTATATCTATCATGATCCCCTAACCAATCAAACTAAAACATTATGTTCACCACATCTGCTCCCTATTAACACCTCCCATCTTTCCAATTCACTCTTCGTCCCACCCACTCACCTATTCCCTTATCCCTTTTATTATAGGACCCTTTCCAATTTTATTCCCTTCTAATTTACCATATATTTCATTCTCTCCTTCACCCAATGCTTCATCCCATCCCCCATCACCCCCCTTGGCATCAAAATTGCACTCATTATCAAATCGTGTGTGTTTCTTGTGTGTCTATGATTATGTGTACCAAATTTTTAGTTTAATTCTCATGACATATTCCCCAAGGACATGAAATTTAGTTCTACTATGTTGTATCTTGAGGTTATGATCAATAGGGCATGTATTTTCTCTTTGCTTTTATCTTTTTTGTTACTTTTTGTGTATTTTGTGGACCTTTCTTTCTTATTTATTTTCATGCATTTGTATGCCTTTTTTTTCTTTTATCTTTTAATTTATTATTTGAGTCAATAATCCATGCATATAGTACATCCTCATCATGATCCCTTATATCATGATGCATAATTCATATACAAAATTGAAATATAGAAAAAATGTAAGTGGGGTGATCAATATGTAATGATTAAAACAATGTGTGATGCACTTACACTTTCCTAATTTCATTAGAAAAAGATATCTCACAAGGATAGGATTAACTTTCAACCTTGAGGTGAGTCAACCCTATTACGAGGATCTATTATTTTCTTATAAAAAACTAGCTAAAATGCATTTTTGGGAGATAATTTAAAAATCTTTAACAAATTAAATTGCATGACCTAACACTTGAGATGCAAAGTTCTATAATAACAAAAATGGAAATTGTGTCACCAAAAAATGTATAGTTGACTTTTTATGCTCAATTGAGTCTCTCCTATGGACTTTGGCTTGATTTTTCTTAGATTTAAAGTTGTAATGTGTCCAACACGTTCACATTATGTCTTGGACCCTTGTGAATCATTAAGAATTCTAGGATGTCTTGTAAAAGTGTTGCAAAGTGTTGTAATCCACTTTCACACTTTTCTAGGCCCCTTTCATCATAATTCACCTAAATATCCTCTTTTATCACTTTCCAAGTCTTATTTCAAAGTGTTGTAAAGAGTTGTACCAAACTCACTTTCCAAGTCTTATTTCAAAGTGTTGTAAAGAGTTGTACCAAACTCATGATTTTCTAGACTTGTCTTCACTAATTCAACCCTTTCTTATGTTTAAATGACCCTTTAATGCACTTTCTAGTCATACTTAAGTGTATTTTGAGGATATTCTCGTTAAACATCAATTAATGTATTTTAATTTATGAAACTCAATAAAATTGCCCTAGTGGGACGAAGTCGCCACCTAGGGTGACTTATTCCCACTGGGCACAAAAACCAAAATAATTTTACTTTCTTGGCGGGATTTTATTCTCTTACCCTTGAGGTCAACCTGTGATGTCTTATTTTTGGGAAATATAGGAAAATAAAGTATAAATAAGGGTTTTTCCTCTCATTTTAACCCCCATTAATTCAAGCATTCATTCACTTAAGCAATTCATCAATTCACTCAAGCATTCAAGCACTCTAAGCATAATCAAGTCATCCATTGGAGCACTTCATTGCATATCTTTAGATTTGCATATCGAGGGTTTGGTAAGTTTATGACATTGCATGTTTTTTATTTATCTTTCTCTTCATATTTCATTTCATTGTTTAGGGTTTGATTACCAAAGTGGGGTTTGACCAAGGCAAACCCCTATACTCTAACCCTTAACCTTTTCCCCCTCTTTGTATGTTGGTTTACAGACTTTGTATGTAGATTTTTTAAAGAGTTTGGTGTCAAAAAGTGGTCAATAATCCATCAAATTCAGCAAATCCCTACTTGAAGCTTGGAGACTCTTTTCAACCCATTTTCTATAGAAGCAGGATCAAACACCTATCAAAAAAGCAAGCCCAGACTAAGATCTACAAAATCCTATTATGAAATTCCAAAAATCTCCAAGTGGACTAAGTTGCTATCTGTGGTGAATTAGTCCTACTTCCAAGCCTAAAAATTGATTTTCACATTTTTGGACACCCATTTGGCAGATTCTTGTTTTCACAGATTTTTCTTGAAATTGGAATAAGTCACCCAGCTTGGCGCAAGTGTCCCAGTCAATTCTAAAGGATTCCAAAGCCTCTCTGCATTATATTCCATATTCCAAGTGCACCTCTACAATTATGTTTAATTATTTCATCATTTACTTGCATTCTTAGGTGTTTTTGCATACAACACTGTGTTTTCTAGCTTTTTGCATTTCTTAGGTTTAACATCAATAAATATTTTCCTTTTTAGTTTGTTGCAATTATACATCATAATTAGATACATTTCATCCCTCATTGCATTAATCTTGAGTGTAGACATTAGCATTTTGGGCCCAATCTTTCTCCTTTTAGGTGAAAAACCCTAGAAGGAGCTAAAGCATTTAGGTAACCAAAATCATTGTCCACATTTGGTGAACCTAACTTTTGAACTTATTTTCTTCTAATTTTAAGTGCATTGTAGGTCTAATTTGCATTATAATTTCATTAGGTTTTTCATTATTCAAATTGCATCCTAGGGTTTTAAAAATTGCATTAGTGAAAAGCTCATATAGTTTGCATTTTTGAAACAACAAAAAAATTGCATTTTCATCCTGTAGCTACATCTATGCATCTGAAAGACATAAAATTGCATTCATAATTTTTGAAAAATCATAAAAAAATCCTCACTAGGACTAATTCACCACATTGGGTGACTTATTCCTTTTGCACATTTTGCACTGTAATTTTTGGCATTTTCTGCATTTTTGTTTTATGTTATTACTTCTCTATTACAGTTTTTAGAATTTCTATTATTAGCATTTTATTTCTCCTAGTTTGCATTTCATTTGCATCCACCCCACCTTTAGTAACCTTTGTATGAGTGTTTGGTTCCTTATTGATAATACTTTAGTGAGAAGAAGTTCATGACTCATGGCATCCCACAATAACAAACTCGTTGTGGACCTTGGGTCGTCTTGAGCTACTACTCTTGGTATTGAAAATAGCGTATTAGGCATGGAACCTACCTTTAGAAGTAATATTCCTTCCAATAGCATGAAAGTTGACACATCAAATGATCACATTCCATAAGACAAAGTCATTAACATCCATGAGGACTTAGTACATTTGCAACAAAACTTGTGTCTTGAAAACATTTCAACCACTGGGATTCTTGGTAGAGAACATATCCATTGCCTGATTGAAAGTGACAAAGGCTTAAACATTATGAAACACATTACTAAGATATATAACAAACATGCTCCTTCTACATCCCAACTAGCAAACACTATGGTTAGTCAAGGAGGACTTAACACTCCCCCTCCTTCCACAGTGGTATCTATACCTACCTACACCACTCTGCAAGTCACAACTACAATGCAATAGGTTAGCAATGTGATTCCTTCCTTGACTATTCCTGCTAGCATTCCTAATTCTTTTTTGGCATCGAATTTTTTTCTATTCTTCCACCATACCATCCATTAGCATTCCCTTCACTTTCCCTACCACTACATACACTTCATCACCACTTTCCCTTCCACCTCATACCACTGACCTTCTCATAACAAAAATTTTACAAACCATCTCTTCCATGCAATAAAAAATATCCACCATCAACCAAAACCAGAATGGGCCACCCACCTATTATGTCTGAAGCAACCCACTCTCCTTAGAAATCCTAAGAACACAGATTCCTTAGGGAATAGAAATGCCTAGATTTGAGAAGTATGGAGGAAAGGGAAATCCTACTAATCATGTTAATGCTTACAAAACCTTGTTCAGTGACTTTGTTCTTGATGATAAACTATTGGCCAAACTATTTCCTAGGACTTTAAAAGAAACCGCCTTAGAATGGTTTTCATCCTTACCCAATAATTCAATTAGTTCATTCAATGAATTAGTTGATGCTTTC